>QANY01003944.1:60219-413675 GCA_003255025.1 Datisca glomerata
CTCGCCCTCCCTCTCTCTTTCTCTCTCTCACTATCTCATTCTCTCTCCATTTCACACTCTATTCTTGTCCATCTCTCTCTCTCTTTATATATATATATATATATATATATATGTCTCTCTCTCTATCTCTCTTTATCTCTCTATCTCCCCTTCTCATAATCTCACTTTCACTTCTCCCTCTCTACCTCACTCGATCTCGCTCACTCTCTCCCTTACTCTAACTCTCCCTCTCTCTCTTTCTCTCTATCCCCCTCTCTCTCTCCCCCTCTTTCTCTCTCCCCCTCTTTCTCACAATCACACACACACACACACACACACACACACTATCTCTCCCCCCTCTCTCACTCTTCTCTCTCTCTCACACTCTCTCTCCCCCTCTCTCTCACTCTTCTCTCTCTCTTACGCTCTCTCTCTCGTTCTCCCCTATCTCTCTCTCTTTCTTTCTCTCTTTGTCTCTCTCCCTCTCTCACTCTCTCTATCTCACTCTCCCTCCATCCCTTTCTCTATTTTTCTCCCTCCCTCTCTCTCTCTCTCCATCTCTCTCTCCCTATCTCTCTCCCCATCTTTCTTCCCCTCTCTCTCTATATCTCTTTCTTCATCTCTCCCTCTCTCTCTTCCTCTCACTTCTATCCCTCTCCTTCTCCCTCTCTCTTTCTCTTCCTCTCTCCATCCCTCCCTCCCCCTCTCTCTATCGCTCTCTGTCTCCCTCTCTCTCCCTCTCTCACTCTCTTAATCTGACTATCCCTCCCCTATCTCTTTCTCCCTCTCCCTCCCACCCTCCATCCCTCTCTCTCTCACTGCCCCCTCTCTCTACATCTCTCTCTCCTTGTCTTTCTCTTCCTCTCCCCCTCTCTCCCTCTCATTCTCTCTCTCTTCCTCTCCCCTCTCTCCCTCTCATTCTCTCTTTCTTCCTCTCCCCCTCTCTCCCTCTCCCTCTCCATCTCTCTTTATCTCTCTCTCTTTCACTCGCTCACACTCTCACTCCATCTCATTCTCTGTCTCCCATCCTCTCTCTCTCTCTCTCTCTTTCTATCACTCTTTGTCTCCCTCTCTCACTCTCTCTATCTCAGTCTCCCTCCTTCCCTCTCTCGCTTCCCCCCTCTCCCTCGCTCTCTCTGCCTTTTTCTCACTCTCTGTCTCCCCATGCTCACACTCTCTCTTTCTATCTTACTCTCTCTCTACATCTCTCTCAATTCCTCTCTCCCTCACCCTCCCTCTCCTTCACTCTATTTGTCTCTCTCTCTCTCACTCTCTCCATCTCGTTATCTCACTTTCTCTTCTCTCTTTCTCTCTCTCACTCTATATATCACTCTCTCTCATTCTCTCTCTCCCTCTCTCTCTCTCACTCTTCATGTCTCTCTCTCTGCCCTTCATTCTCTCTCTCTCTCTCTCCCTCCCTCTCTCTATCCCCCCACGCTTTATCTCTCTCTCGTACTTTCTCTCTCTCTCTCTCTCTCACGTTCTCTCCCTCTCTCTCATTAACTCTTCTCTCTCTCTCCCCTCTCATTCTCTCTATCTCTCTCTACCTCTCTTTCTTCCTCTCCATCTCTCTCCCTCTCCCCCTCCCTCTCCCTCACTCTCTATCTCTCCCTCTTTGTCTTTCTCTTTCTCTTCCTCTCCGTCTCCCGCTTTCTCTCTCATTTTTTTCTCTCTCTCTCTCTCTATCATTCTCTCTCCCTCCCACTCCCTCTCCCTCTCTCTTTCCCTCTGCCTCTCTCGCTCTCTCTCACTCTCGTTCACTCTGTCACTCTCTATCTTTCTCTCTATCTCTCACTCATCATCTCTCTTTTTCTCTCTCTCCCTCTCTCTCCCTCCCTCTCATTATCTCTCTCTATCACTCTCTATCTTTGTCTCTATCTCTCACTCATTCCCTCACTCTCTCCCTCCCTCACTCTCGTTACATCTCCCTCCTCTGTCTCTCATGTCCTCTCTCTCTTTGACTCACTCCCTCTCCTTGTCGCACTCTGTCTCCCTCTTTCTCCCTCTCTCATCCTCTCTCTCTCCCTCTATATATATATATATATCCCTCCCCTCACTCGCTTTGTCTTTCTCTGTATCTCTGTATCTCTCCCTATCTCTCTACCTCTCTCTCTCTCGTTATCTCACTCTCTCTACTCTCTTTCTCTCTCTTTTGTTCTCACTCTCTTACTCCTTTCTCTCTGTCACTCTCACCCTCTCTCTCACTCTCTCACTCTCTTCCTCTCTCCCTTCCCCCCTCTCTCTCACTCTCTTCCTCTCTCCCTTCCCCCCTCTCTCTCACTCTCCATCTCACTCTCTCCTATCTCTCTCTCTCCCTCTATCTCTATCTCTATCTCATTCTCTCTCCCCCCCTCTCTCTCATTCTCTCCCCCTCTCACTCTTTCTTTCTTTCTCTCTCACTCCCGCTTTCTCTCCCACTCGCTCTCTCTCATCCTTCTCACCCTCCCTCTCTCTCTTTCTTTCGTACTCTCTCTCCCTCCCTCCCTCTCTCTTCCTCACTTTTCTCTCTCTCCCTCTCTCTACCTCTCTCTCTTTCTCTCTCCCTCTATTGTTATTTGTCTCGCTCTTTCTCTCTTTCGTACTCTCTCTCTCCCTCCCTCTCCTTCCCTCCCTCCCTCTCTCCCTCTCTCTACTTGTCTCTCTCCCTTTCTCATAATCTCTTTCTTATTCTCTCTGTCCCACACACTCTCTCTCCCTTTCTCTCTCCCCCTCTTGTTATCTCTCTCTATCACTCTCTCTCTCTCTTTCTCTCTCTTTATCACTTTGTGTCTCCCATTGTCTTCCTCTCTGCCCCTCTCTCTATCTCACTCTGTCCCTCTCCATCTCTCTCTCTTTGTCTCTCTCTATCTCTCTCTCTTTGTCACTCTCCCCCTCTTTCACTCTCTCTTTTCTCTTGCACTTTCTCTCCTTCTCTCTCTCCATCTCGTTCCCTATCTCCCTCTCTCTCGCTATATCTACCTCTCTCTCACTCTTTGTCTCCCTCTATCTCACTCTCTCTCTTTCTATCTCACACTCTATCTCTCAACGTCTCTCTCTCTCTATCTATTTCCATCACTCTCTCTGTCTCTTTCTCATTCTTTCACTGTCTCACTCTCTCTGTCTCTCTCTATCTATTTCCCTCACTATCTCTGTCTCACTCTCACTCTCTCTCTTCTCACTTTCTCTCTCTTTATCTCACACTCCTTCTCAATCTCTCTTTCTCTCTCTCCCTCTCACACTCTCTCTCTCCCTCTCTCTCTCTATCTATCTCTCTCCACCTCTCTCTCACTCTCCCTCCCTCTCTCTCCCCTCGCTCTCTCTCCTCTCGTTCTCTCTCCTCTCTCTCTCTCACACTCTCTCTCTCCCTTTCTCCTCTCTCTTTCACCCCATCTCTCGCTCTTTCTCTTTATCTCTCTCTCCCTCTTTCTCTCCTGCTCTATCACACACTCTCTCTTTCTCTCTCTCCCTCTCATTCTCCCTCTTTCTTGTTCTATCTCTCTCTCCCTCTTTTGTTATCTCTCTCTCTCTCAATCTCTACCTCTCTCTATTCCCCCCTCTCTCTCATATCTCCTTCTCTCCCCCTCTCTCTCTCATTCCGTCTCCCCTCACACTCTCTCATACTCTCTCGCATTCTCTCTCCCTCTCGCTCTTTCTCTTTTTCCTTCTTACTCCCGCTTTCTCTCCCACTCTCTCTCTCATCCAACTCGCGCTCTCTCTCTCGTACTCTCTCCTTCCCTCCATCTCTCTCCTCCTCTTCTTTCTCTCTTTCTCTCCCCCCTCTCTCCCCCTCTCTCTCCCCCTCACTCTCTCTACCTATCTCTCTCCCTCTCTCACAATCTCTTTCTTATTCTCTCTCTCTCTCTCCCCCTCTTGTTATCTCTCTCTATCACACACACACACACACACACACACACACACACTCTCTCTCTCTCTCTCTCTCTCTCTCTCTCTCTCTCTTTTTGTCATTCTTTGTCTCCCTCTCTCCCCCTCCCTCTCTATCTCATTCTCTCTCTTTCTCCCTTTCTCTTTTAGTCCCTCTCTATCTCTTTCCCTCCCTCTCTCCCTTTCTCTTTTAGTCCCTCTCTATCTCTTTCCCTCCCTCTCTCCCTCTGTCGCTTTCGCCCTCTCTCACTCTCTCTTTTCTCTTTCACTTTCTCTCATTCCTTCTCTCTCCATCTCGTTCTCTATCTCCCTCTCGCTCTCCTCGCTCTATCCCCCTCTGTCACTCTCTCTCTCCCTCTCTATCTCTTTGTCTCTCTCTCGCCCCCTCCCTCCATCCCTCTTTCGCTCGCACTCTCTCTCTCTCTCACACTCACTTTCTCTCCTTCTCGCTCTCCATCTCTCTCTCTCTCTCTCTCTTTCTCTCTTTGTCTCTCTCTCTCTCCCTTTCGTTATCTCATTATCTCTTCTCTCTTTCTCTCTCTCTCCCCCTTCTCTCCTCTCTCTTTCACCCACACACACTCTCTCTCTTTCTCTCTATCTCTCTCTCCCACTTTCTCTCCCATTCTATCTCTCTCCCTCTATCTTGTTCTCACACAGTCTCTCTCCCTCTCCCTGTCCCTTTTTCTTATTCTCTTTCTTCCTCTCTTCCTCTCATTCTGCCTCTATCTCACATACTCTGACTCACACACACACACACACACACACACACACACACACACACACACACACACACACACACACACACACACTCTCTCTCTCTGTCTCTCTCTCTCTCTCTCTCTGTATATATATATATATATTTATATATATCCCTATCTCCCATTCACTTTGTCTCTCTCTATATCTCTGTATCTCTCTCTATCTCTCTACCTCTCTCTTTCTCTCTCTCATTTTCTCGCTCTCGTTATCTCACTCTCTCTTCTCTCTTTCTCTAGACCCTTGCGCACGATCAAGTGAGTAGAGAGGTATATATATATATCCCTCTCCCCCATTCACTTTGTCTCTCTCTGTATCTCTCTATCTCTCTCGGTCTCTCTACCTCTCTCTCTCTCTCTCATTTTCTCGCTCTCGTTATCTCACTCTCTCTTTCTCTCTCTCTCTCTCAGTCTCTTACTCCTCAAAAGCAATTCCAAAAGCGAGATTTTAAATATACATCATTCTTCCCAAAACTAGTGATCGCATCATAATACAAAAGAAACATGCATAAAATAAAGTATATACGACATCCAGCAAATACAATATATACAATATATAGTTTATGAAGTTTGTTAGTCTTACTTGTTTTTTACTTGAAACATCTTTATCATGTCTTTTTTCTTCTTGTCGTTTCTCTGTTGTATCATCTCCATCTCCTTCAGAAGTATAATTTATTTTTCCTTTAGAATCTTCACTATTTTCATCACCATTTTCACTATCTTCATCTTCATTTCCATAATCTTTTTCATCATCTCCACCATCATCTACATCATTTCCATCATCACCATCTGATTAATCATCTCCACCATCTGATTCATCATTTCTAGCATCTTTATCATCTTCATCTTGGTTGTTCTTGTAATATTAGTACTCATTCAATTAATTAATCAAATTATAAAATAAACATGTATTTTTGAATTTAAAGTGTAATATTACCTCATCAGACTTCATTGTTTCTTTAGCTCCGCTACATCTTTGCATAAAGATATAACCATGTTATGGATTCCATTAACTTTTTGAAAAAAAAGTGTCCAATCTAGAGACTTGTTGCTTGTCTCACCAACATGTATTAACTGTCTATTTTTCATGTTTATGTCAAAATCCTCACTAGGTTCCAGTCACAGTAGTCAATTCCATGTCGGTGTCATTTCAATTTTTTGAAAAAACAGAAGGTTTCGGATATTTCGGTGTTCCGGTCCTCTGTTTCGGAAAAAAAATTCCGGACATATAAAAATAATATTAATTTTTTTATAAATAATATAATAAATAACTAGCCAAATACACATATTTTCATTAACAAACTTCTTATTTTAAGAACTCGTACTTAATTCTTAGCATTCTGATTTATTTAAAAGCATGAGCGTAATTCTTCACATAAAAAAGTAACAAATCGATATGCAAATCACCCAACTAATCCTAAAGAAATCATTTAATCTAAAAATAATCTCTCATTTATTTATAATATAAACAAATAACACATTTAATCTGAACAAGTTACACTTTCTAAAAAATAATTGTAGAAAAAAAATTAACCAATTATAGAAGAAAAATTAGCTAGATTAAATAATAGAATTATTATGCAACAAAAATGAAGTAAAAAATTATTATCGAACAATAATGAAGTAAAATAATAAGTTGCATGGCATGAGGTTTGAACTTGGAGGGAAGAGAAAAATTCAATTGCCTAGCCAGTTGATCAACTGCATTGTTGTTAAAAAGGTTGTCTCTATTAATATTTAATACAATTTTACAAAAGGAGAGCCAGTCCTGGCCTAAGTGCCATTTCGCCCTTTCTGGGCGAAATTATTCCGGCCGGAATGCGCCGGGCGAAATTGACGCATTCTGGCCGGAATATTCCATTTTGACATGATTTTTAGCCGAAAAATTTACTACCCTCAATCCGTTCCATCCTCGTGCTAGAAACGGAATGTTCCGGACATTTCAGCCGGAACAAAATGAATTTTGCTACTATGGTTCCAGTACACTCTTTCTTTTCCTTAACTTGAAAAAATGGTGCATGTATAGTCTTTCCATCTCATTAGATGAAACCTCAATGAGAATGATTTGTAGCTACAAAACATACCAGTATATATATATATATATATATAATACTGAAGGTTTTATAACATGTTTACTTATAGTGTTGCATTCAAATACTACAGTTCCTAGCTTTTCAGTCTTGTTGCATTGTTGACTCCCAATTGCAGATTGTAGGTAGAGAACTTTTCATTTTTTTGGTATATTTACCAGTTGATAACAATGGAATTGTTTCATATGCCCATATGATCAATGCTAATGAAAAGCCCCCAAATATGGAATTGTTTCATATTTACCAGTTTATTGTATATTAACTGTTTATAAAACTAAGTATATGATATATGCTTACACAAAACATTTGAAAGTCACAATAAAAACAGTAAACATCAACAATATAAACAACAAATGATGTATTGGGCTAAGTCTATACATAAAATAGTAATAATTCTTATAAGCCTTTATTTTATATTTATAGTAAACCTACAACACGCATTGTTTAGTCAAGTACAACCTCTGTTCATACAATAGTTTATTGTACACGATTTGTGTCTAGAACTCATATCAGTTTACAATAAACATTGTTTTTTGTACGAACTTAGTTTTTATCATTCAATTTATTATCAGTTTAAAAAAATATTCTCTGAATCAGTTTACAATCAATTTACAATCATTTTATAATGCTTTAAACGTTCAATTTATAATTAGTTTACTAAAAAATTTTCAGTATTACAAAATCTAAGCACAACACAAAATTGAATATCGAACGAAAAACAGTAACGTCCAAAATGTCAAACGAAAATAGAATTAAAATGTCGAATTAAAACACAAACACAGGTGCTAAAATGCTTTTATAATCAGTATTATAAATTAGTAAACGAAATCTAAATCCACAGCAAATTGAATTTATAATCAGTTTCCTAAAAAATGTTCTTGCATGCAGAATGTTTCATCAAAAGTAGAATGAGAATGCATGAATCTATGTGAATCTGTAGAAAAAATACCTCTCGGTGATAGCTGTGTTCATCTTAATCTTCATATTTCTTGTACTCCGTAAAAACAGTGCAGTCATAAACCCTAAGTTTTTTTTATTACAAAATACTTGTATTTTGTGTATATACTTGAAATACCGGTAATCTATCACAAGATTTCTTGTGTTCTTGATGTTTTCTTCTGGAAGAATTTTTGAGTTTTCAAACCTAAAACAATATCGTCAGAATACCTAAGATTTATTTGTAGAACGTAGATTTTATTATATAGAGAAGTTGTAGAAATATATTTTCTACATATCTCTGTTATGCTAGTATTTTGGGGTAGAGAAGTTTTGATGGAGTTGTAACGGTGGTTTTCTACAAATTTTCTGGAAGAATGAAGAAAGAGGCACGGGTTTGAATTTTTGGAGAAGTGGAGCACTTAGTGTGTTAATGTGCAGGTCAACGTGTTAAACAAGAAGAGAGGATAGAAGTGTATATTCGCATTTTTTTAATGTTTTAAGCGGCGCTTTTTTAAGCTATCTTTTTGCTTTTTTTAAGCTATCTTTTATGATAGTTTGCAACGGATGAAAACCCAAAGATATATGTGCTAAATAAAAGCTGGACCATTATGATATTCCTCATGGTTAACAAACAACACGAGGATATATTGTTTGTTTAATTAATACAATTGAATTTGTTTTCAGTGATTCAGATTTATTTAGTACATACGTCACTACGCCTCTTTAAAAGTAATTTTTTTTTTCTTAAACAAATCTGGGCTACTAACACTTAAATTAATGGTCGAGACTAAACAATCTAGCCTTCAAAAGAAGAAGAAAAGAAGAATAGTATATGATAGTAGAAGTAGTGTCTTCTCTTTATTCATGTAACCAATAAAATTTGATGGGTTCCAACGGTTAAAAGAACTCTGCTATATGGGAAACAATGTGATCAATGCTATAACCTCTTCAGTTCAAAAAGTTTTATAACCTCTACTGTTCCATTACACATCATCTGCAAATTTCAGTTTAACTTGCCGCATTTGCAGTTTTCGTATCTGTCCCTCAGACGAGACCTGAACAAAACTACGATTTTCTCAGATATAATGTTCTTCTCCCGAAACAAAAGATATCAGTTGGCTATTCAAACCCCTGCTCAATAATATCCCTCAAGCTACCTGCAGAATAGGCTGCTTAAATAAAAGTGCAGGCAAAAAAAAAACAAAGAAAACAGAACAGACTTCTTATGGGCCAAGGTAAAAGGACAAACTTCAGTTAACTAATTACTTTCTCTATGTAATGAAGATAAAATCGTCCTCCTTGATAGTTCAAAGTTCATCATGGTTAACTGGTTGTTCTTTATTCATCAACTCTAATTTATGTTGCAATTCCTGTCAGCAAGTACACGGCCCCATTAGAGAATTTGATGCGAGTGCAAAGACATTATTAGCTTGCACGATATGCACAAAGTTTAAGTGTAGTTTATGCAGGAACAGTTAAAGGAGGACCTGCAACTTTTCCTCATGGCACATAGCTGGGGTAGATAATAATGCTACATATCTGTACAGCACATACTTTCAGTGAGAGAGAGAGAGAGAGAGAGAGAGAGAGAGAGAGAGGGAGAGAGAGGTTTGCAAGTCTTACTCGCAACGGCTCGGTTCATCCACATCAGTGATCTCATTTTTCAGCCCACATCTTAATTTGACCTGAAGAAGAAAGAAATATATAACATGGGAATTCTCGAAAGCACATAATACAGAAGCAATATATCGTCAGAATTGTGACAATGGGTTTATGCTGATCTAACGATATTTATACAAGTGTAGGGCACAAACAAAGAAAAAGAAAGCAAGTAAAGATATTTCTCCCATATTTCATACTTCATATCAAAGAAATTAGAAGACTTTTTCTTACCAGTGAAATCCGAACCAGACTTCAAAATTCAAATAGCAAGACATTATCATTTCGTACTCTTATCAATCAAACATTGGTCTTTTATAGTATAGGAATCAGGCCCAACGGAACCGAGTAATTCATGTAGCAGTATGATAAGTGCTCAACTGAAAAGTTCTCACTATCAATACAAACTGTCTGAATACAATGTTAGCCTTAACACTTGGTTAACGGGTACCTATAGGTTGTACTGTAGATATCCTGTTGGGGTTTTTTGTGAAGAAAAATTCTATTCTTAAGAAACTTATACTATAACTTGTAATTACAAATTGAAATGAACACATTTTAACAAAAATGAAAGCATCCAAATCCATAAGGTATATTAAGGCATGTTAACTATTTAGCTACAATTCATGCACTAAAAATGTTATGCCAAAAGTACCTTCAAGCTTCTATCCGGCCCATTCCAGCATTTATCACCATTTGAAAATATCATGAATCTGTAAGAGTCCTCAAATTTGTCCCAGTGCCTATTTACGACGAAGAATACTGTAAGCGATTATTAAAAGAGGACATTAAATTCAATGCAACTATTGCTTAGTTACTTACCAAAAAAAAATGTCAACTATTGCGTAGAAAACAATATTGAGGCAGGGTGGAGAGAACATTGGTACCAGAAAGATGTAAATGCCTAGCTTTTTACAATTCCAAATGGGAATTGACTATGATAAAAGGAAGATCCTTAGGAGAAGATCTCTTTTGCCATGTTACAGATTGTTTGGTGACAAGGGAATTCGAGAAGTTTTGTAAGAAAGTAAAAAGATGTAAACATTTTGTTTTTTGCACCTAAATGGGCTCATAGTTAAAATCTCTCAAGGGACTTCAATTTTTTTTTTTTGTCCTTTCAAATTGGAGAGGCACTGTAAATTAAGTGACTTAGATTTTCTTATTCTCCATTGAACTTCCTTATATTTTAATGAAACAATTTTGTTTACCTAAAAAAGGTCCAAAGAATATCCTTCAGGACATCGAATTTGACGCCTGAAATTTAATTTTTGAGCATAAAGACGCATTACTTTTTTATAGGAAACAGCGAAGTAATATTAATACTGAAAAGAGTAGAAAAACAGGTTTTGGAGGATGATAATCCACCAAAAACTGAATTATTTCTTATTCGAATTATAAAGACACAGGCCGAGTGATAAATGTAAGAGTCACAAACAAGAAATGCCCACCCTAAACGTGTTGTTGAGGGGCCATCCACCTGGGAAGCTCGTTTATATGGGCAGACTTTGTAAACATACCTGGAAACAGTTCCATTCACAACAATTTTACACATGGAAAAGCACTTACAACTGCTATCCATTGTAACTTCAAATCCTAAACAATCTTCAAACATTAGGTAATAGAGTCATTTTTGTTACTTGTTCTCCTTGCTCTCGAAGCAATGACCATAGAACAAATAGAACTCCTTCTGTGGACCTGCATTAAAATATGAATTTTGGTTCCTTTGACCATGGAAACCCAGCAAAATAACAAACTCATGTAAGAAAAAAAGTCAAGCAATGTAGATGAAATACATCACATACTCACCAAAATCATGCTTTAGCTTTTGTGTCAAGCTTGAAATTCTTGACTGTATCGTAGATAACTTTGCACTTGACTCATCATATTCTTTTCGCACATGAGCAGCGTCTAAAGAGTCCATAAGAAACAAGCGAGCAAATTTTTATGCTTCTCATCACCAAAATATTAGATATAAAATTCAATCAACTTGTACCTGACTGGTTCACTGGACTCTGGAATACATTAACAGCTTGTAAAATATCTCGTACAGTTTGTTGTATCTTCTCCAACCACGAAGGATTACTTGGGGATTCTATTTCTATAGTGAATAAACAAAACAATTGACAAAGAACTCGGGGTACAGCAAGACAAATAAGGTATTTGAAACCAAAGCAAATATCTTATAAAAAAAATAAAGCGACTAACTAAATGGACAATTATCATTAACCTGAGGAGTCCGATTCCGAATCTGACTCATATTTGTATGAACTAGAATCATCATTGTTCTCATCTCTGAGATCTTCATCTACCTCATCCTCTAAATCATCACCATACTTCTGGCTGTCATCATCGCTCTCTGAAGCATAACCATCATACTCCTCATCATGTGCCTCTTTTGGGATTTCATCATGGCCTTCTGGATTACTATCTTTTGAATCATCAAAATTCCCAGTTTGCTTATCGGTATTTTCTCCTGTCCAACGAGAAGCAACAAGGCGGCCCATCTCCTCCCTTGATAATTCCTTTGTATTTTCATCATATACATCATTAGCCTACATGCAAATCAATCTCCATTCATCCCAAGAAGTGAGAATTAATGTAGAGCATATCCAAAAGCCCGGTATGTTATAAATTCTATAAAACAGTCAAAAGATCGTATGAACCGTCTATACATTGCTGCAGTTATATGTACCCCCTAAAGGCAAGGTCTGGAAGAATTCCTGAATGCAACCATGTTATGACACTACTCCATCAGTGTGTGTGTTATGTCTGTGTGGGTGTGTGGGTGGGTGTGTGTGTGGTTAAAAGAAAATATAGCCAGCCTCTAGTCCTAAATAAATAAAAAGAAGTGAACAGATCAGAGGGTTTTCTGAACCAAGAATCATGAATTGAGTGACAGGACTGAACTGGAGATAAATAGGATACCATATCCATGACTTCTTTAGCCGACTCTCTAGAATGAGGTTTAGCTTCAGCTGTCACTGGAGGTTCATCTTTCTCTTCTGCTAGTACTGTCGTATGCTATATAAAATATCCACACACTTGACATGAGCTGATATGAACTATTAAAGCATCATTATAGCTGTTATAAATAAGCACAAGAGAACTGAACGGACAAATCATAGTTTACTTGTTCTTCTCCGTCAAGCAAAGGGGTATCCGTAGCAGTTGCATCGGTAAGTTCACCTTCAGCTGATAAGTCAAAATGATTATCTGCCACATCCTGTTAAAAATAAGTGAGTGTAAGAATGAAAAGAAACGAGATTAATCAATACCTAGTACAATAGGATAGGACCATGACCAAAGTCACCAAACAGAACATTTCTTGAACTTCCTACCACTATCATTTTGTGCAGGTAAGACCAGTCTACAGTTTGTCAAAATGTTAATGGTAAAAATATAGAAAAGATTCAAGAGATGAGAAACGAAGAGTTCTATCTACGTGCTTTTTTATCTGCGTAGTGCACAATTATTGAAATCTCTGTATGATGTCAGACCCCCCACGCCCAAACACCCCCCCCAACCAACCAAAAAAACTCATAGCAGAAACAGGAGAATTTAAGTGTTCTGATTCCCACACTAGCAAGTTTAATGTCTTTGACCCACTAATTCAATCATGGCAAAAAAGAGATACATGTAACAGTCTTCTAAGCAGTTAAGATCAACTTCCAAGGGGTTTGCAGAATATTGCCTAAAAGATATGAATTAACATCGACTCTAATTTAGTAAACAAAATCTAAAATCATTTACACTATATGTTAAAAGAAAATACAAATGGAAAGAAGATTCAAGATTAAAAATAAATAAATAAAATATAAAAAAAGTTTACCTCATATGGAGGGGAATCCTCCAAAAGCCCAATTTTATCATCAATCATACTTTCTGTTGGCTCCCTTCTTTTATCATTCTCCACAGTTTCACCTGCCTCCTTAACCTCCTTCTGAGCTTGGCTACCCCCATTAGCTTTTTCCTCGGCTTCTTTTTTTTTTCTCTCTTCTTTTTCTCTCTGCAAACGTTCCTTCTCTTCTGCCTTATCTATAAGTTCTTTCCGCTCTACATGGAAGGGGAGGCAATAAATGATCATATTATCGTAAGCTTTTATATCGGATAATCACCTAATCATGCCCATGCCTCAAAACTCAGCACAGACGATCAAATACTTGGAGAGCACAGTAACTACACGGTCTATCATTTGTATCAAAGATCCTATCCTCAGTTTTAATTGTGAACGATGACATATTTCAATCCTTCTTAAGGGACTTAGAAAATTACCTTGTTCTTTTTTCTATGAAATAGAAAACCTCACCTGTTAACATCATTCTACAAGGAAATTCTAATCAAACTTATTTCTTAAGTAGATTACATCTAATGACAACATATTGCTTGGAAACACGCAGAAAGGTGAAGCAATTGTTACTACTTTCTGGAACAGAAGGCAACAAGATCTTTCGTATATTCTATATCTGAAATGAATTATGCAGCAACCTTGTGCATCACCAGAGAGTTGGTTAGTTCTGTTTGGATTTCAGGCCTTAATTAAAGTCAAACTAAACAGATCTATTAAAAAAAGCTATTTTTAGTATGGTATATTGCCTTCATTAAAAATGATTTTCAAGAAGATTATAGGCCCTATTTTTTTATTTTCTTCCCCCCTTTGTTCTGTTTAAAAGGAGAAATTTGTCTTAGAAAGACAAGGAAAACTTACAATGATTAGAAATCCACTCAAACCAAAAGGAAAAGATACAGAATCAATCTACACAAACAACATTGCCACACTATTTCTGCGTTTTGCATCCAAGTTATTGTCTGATTATAAAGAAAAACAAGACAAGTCATCACCTTTAAGCTGTTGAACAAGCCCTTTTAGTAATTTCTCTTCCTTTTTCAGCTTTAATAATTCTTCCTCATCCTTCGCTATAGCTGCTTTTGCCTGCTCAACTTCCCACTTTCTTATAGTGACACCCTCTTTATACATGGCAATCTTTTTTTCCAACTTCTCTCTTGCTACTTTCCCAGCATCCCAGCACGTATTTGGGCACTTCACCCCACCATCATACTCGTCACTTCCATCGCAACAATCTGTATTTTATGCACAGGAAAAACAGTCTCAAGAGAATAGTCGAGTATTCAGATTGTTTAAGAGAAGTTCCAATTGCAAGCTAAGGGGCATGATGTCATTAATATGTAGCAGAAATATTGGACTTCTAAGAAGAGCTTCTAGTTGATCAGTAGACCGTGAATGAACCAATTTTACATCTCAATCCCTATCTTCCTCTTTTTCACTGATCAAATAAAAAAAGATAAAGGGCTTATTTGACGAAAGGGAAGGGGAAGGAGAGCACGAGCAGACAGGCCTACACAACCCCAGCTATTAGCCAAAAGGAGCCTTCCCACCATACCTGGGCTTGGAATAAAATTTGTTATTCATATGCCGAGTTACCAACAAGATTCTAAAAGTCCAATACCTATGACTGAAATGATAAATATAATGATAACACACGATGAACTTAGCACATTCTTCAGAGGTCTATGTAGGGGTACCTTGACAAATATACACCAGACCAAGTAGATAGAAGAAAGGAAGATTAGAGTAGCTGGAGTATATAATCATGTTTCAAAGCTTCAATAATGCATGGTTCGCTTATAGATTCTCCTAATTTTTTTAGTACTACGAATTCTACAGCTGCATATCCGTTATCTATTTTTTCTCCATTCTACAGGTGAAAGGTTCAACCCTAATGAACAATTATGGAAACAACGCGGCTATCTTTACAGCAAAATGTGCTTACCGCATACACCATCATTCACTCTCGAAGAAAACAATGACATAGGAACATGTCCTGCATTTCGACAATAGAATCTTCCATTGGGGCATGCGGATGTACCTAAAACACAAAGGTATACTGTGAATTTGCATGAAACTGAAAGAAATCATGATACAGTCATACCATAAGAAAATATTTGTTTGTTATCATGGAAGTGAGAATACCAATGGCTACTTGCCATAATATCATATGAACATAATTTTTCTTAAAAGAATATTGTTTGAAGTACTTACAAGCCCAGTTAGAGGTGATAGTAGATTTTAAATTATATACTTGAACAAATACATAACAATGAAAGGATGGTATCTTCAGTTCTTAATTGGGTAAAATGCTAATAGAGAAATTAGTGTGTTGTAATGTGTTGCAATGGAATGTACAACTCCATAAAACTAGATCACCTGTCAGCTCTTGATAGTCCAAAATAAGAACAATATAGAAACCCTTTTGGTCAAATAAACCAATGGGCGGGTAACTAGAAACTAAAAGTAAATGAAGAAAAATGCCAATGAGGAGAGATAGCAGAAGCCCACCAGGCTCGTCAGTGCCATCGGGGCAATCACAAAAGTCATCATTGAGTTGAGCTTTCGTGAACTTCTTGGATCCGACTCTGCATTTGATTACGTCCGACGACTTGTAATAGCTCTCATCTGTATATGATTCAACATTGGAAAGAAAAAACGACCCACTTAGATTTTAAGAATTTGATATTATTCCAAATGAATTAATAGACAGTGAAATGAGTTATTATAGATAACAAGAACAAGGGAAGATCAGAAAGCATGAGTTGCGATCTACCTCGAGGAGATATTCCAAAAAAATGGTATTGGGGTAAAGAAGATGACCCGACAATTGGAGTGAGGGCTAGAACAACCCATGACATCCACAAAGCCGCTAGGCAAGTTGAATTCAACCAGCCATTTTGCTTCATCCTCAAACAATCGAACTTAAGGAAACAAAGGGTGGGGGGAAAAAGAAAAACTAGCTCTTCCCTTCTTCGATTTTCGTTTTCCTTTTCCCTCGCCAAGACACCCAAAACCCAGAATCAAAAGAAAAGGAGAGAGAGACTAATAACTGTGAGTTTTTTTTTTTTACAAAATTGAAAAAGTAAAAGGGCTTTTGGTTAATTGTTAGCACTAAAGACGATTTGTCCTTTCTTTATGAGTGTGGGCCTTGGTTGGTGGCCAATAAGTTAATGGTTTTTACTCAATCGCATAGGAATATTAACATTCTCAAGTTGTAGATCAATAAATGTAGATTATGGTACAGCTTCATGATTTACCACTGGATTGTTGGGGAGATGATTTGGTCAGTAGGCTTTGTGCATCGGTGGGCGCTGTCATTCGTGTTGATAAAGGACGTTGGGATAGAACAACGTAAATATCTTCGAATGAGAGTTGAGATCGATATATCTTAGCCATTACCTTGTGGTATCCTCATTCACAAGGACTATTTCTGAATCGACTTCTTCATATATCATATATGGTAACTAGGAGCGGTCCTTGAACCCACTGGCCAAAAATTTCTCTCGAGCAAGTGTTAACCCCTTCTCACAATTACAAATTGTGCCATATTCCAACATGGCTTATGAGGTCCGAGAGGCAAGGACAAGACAGAGTCGTATTGATAGGGACCAAGCCTTGTTATCTAGAACCCATAATGGACTTGACGGAGGTGGTGGGAATGTAGTCAATGTACATCTTCCAACAGGTACTCCTATAGACATGGTAGTTTATGACTCCCTCCATCTATTTCAATCAACTGTAAAAACTAAAAAAGATAGAAAAGTCCCCTACCCTTCAGATAAATTGGCATATCATTTAAAGGTCAGAGGAGTAAAGATAGAACACGAAAGCGTTTAAGCAAGGAGGCATTTGAAGTAACTATGATGTCAGTAACAATCATGCTAATGTGGCTGCATCGAAAAAAAGAGTTTGTGAATGTAGTTTTACTGAGAAAGAGGTGGAGGAGACTGACTTGAACGGGTCTCCACAGCAGCCATGAAAATATTTTACTAGAATTGTCAACAGGTGGGGAGACCCCTGACAGTTTATAGCCTTCACGATACTGTGAGGCGGTGTTCTCCCGACATTATATTTCTCCAAAAAACCAAAATAAGACGGTAACAATGAAAAGGCTGAAACATCGGTTGAATTATCCCCATGGCATTTTTGTGGGTCCAATTAACACTCGAGGTGATCTATGTTGTGAAGGGACCATTTGATGGTGCAAGTTGTCTTGTGTGCGTTTTTTATGGTTGAAGCAAATAGTTTTGATAATTTAGCAAATCAGAGTTGGTATTTCATTGACATTTATGGATGTCATGAGTTAAGAGAACGGAGAATTCAGTTTGATATTCTAATCCAAAAGGTTTTGTCATCGACGACGCCCATTCTCATCGCTGGAGATTTTAATGAGATTCTTCATACATTAGAAAAGGAAGGGGCCATTCAATTGAGTTTAGAGATGGTACATGTCTTTAGAATTTAGTTCCTTCCTGTAATCTTTTGGATTTAGGTTTTATTGGGTCACATTTCACATGGAGTAATCGACAGGGAGTTGATCATATATTCTGTAGGTTAAACGGACAATCATTGTAGAAGAAAAGTATTGGAAGACAAGGCTCATATGGATTGGTTGAAATTGGGAGATCATAACACAACCTTCTTTCATGCTAAATTTAAACAGAGAAGTAGAGGGCTTCATATTTCAAGGTTAGTCAATGATCGGGGTGGTTGGTTGTTGTGTCTAAATATAAATCTATGCAAGTGACATGTCACCAACAAGTAATACCGTGATAAGTGAGTGTTGGTCTCCACATGGAATAGGGAATACATAGTGTTTAAATGACCAACACATATTTAATTTGTAAGAAAATGATGTAGCAAAATGGATAAGTGATTTATACTAAGCCTAAAATGTAAGGTGCACGAATTGAAAGCTAAAGTATACTAATAACTGAATAGAGAAAGGCTACTAAAATGTATGAGATATTCAATAGGAAAGACGGGCTAGTATAGTTAAATCCATTTTCATTTACTTTATCAATATTGACCTAGTTTCTATTGCTACAGCTTCTCAATAGCATTACCTAAGCTCCCAAGCACACTGAATTGTTGTTTGTGAGATTATCAAATACATCCTAATCATCTTCATATCAAAGTCCAATCAGGTTTTATGTTGATTAATTAAGTTTCAGCTAAAAAGGTTGCTAGGCAAGTCCATATGTCTATGCAACTCACAGAATGCCTAAGTCTACATGAATCTATGTTCATCTATTTCCAACTTAAACATTCAAGCATCGGTATAGAGATTCCATTAGACTAAACCCTTTCAAGCCTTAATCTAACTTGTATTCTAATAGAGATGGCCAATAACTAATAGAAACAAACATGCAATAAACATAAACCAAAATGCTAGAGAGCTTAGCAATAAAAACATCAATCAATAAGATAAAGTAAAATCCAAGTTCAGTTTACTATACTAGCCTCAAGGTGATTAGCTTATATAGAGATCTAAAGCAAAAACATAATATCCCAAATCCATTGTTTCGCGCATTAAAGATAGAAATGGATAAAAGTTGTACAGAATAAGAAATGAAGTAAAACACAGAGGAAAGATTAAGAATAAACTAAGTATTCTTGCTCTCGTCTTTCTTCATCTTCTTCCTTCCTTCTTATGTCGTCTTCTTCCTTTCTTCCTTATGCAGGTTCACCTTTCGTATCAGGAAATTGTTGGCTTCTCCTTGGAAAAATCTCCAACCCCTAAAAAAATAGAAGACTTTGTCTTTTATAGCAGCTGTAGAAACTTGGGTTTCCCTTAAGCACGAGGGTGCGTGTTAAGCTTCCAAGAAAGGGGGGGACCATTGGTGGCAGGTGCAGCGACACATGGATAACAGATTCTAATGCAAATGATTACCTCCTTTAACGAACTCAGCACTAGCTAGCCACGCGCCAGACCACTCGTCAAGCTTGCATTGTACGGCCAGAGCTACAACAACCTGGACTTGTTGTAGCGTTGAATGATAACAAGCTTTGCAAACAACCATGCACCAAAGAAACCCTATATAGTAAACTGCCTACAAATCATCACAAAGGCTAGTAGGAATTTAAATCTAACCCTAAAACTAACTATTCCGCAATTAACTTAAATAAAGCATTAAAATCATCTAATGTCCCTAAAACAAGCAACAACTCAAGCTTAGGAATGCTAAGATAACTCTAATTTCTTAGAGTTATCACACCCCCAAACTTAGATCATCACTCGTCCTCGAGAGATGTAGACTTAAACTACAAAGATCTAACCAAAAGGAAGCAAAACTAAAGTTGTTTGTAAATTTTCAAAGCAAGCTAGAATTTTTGAACTTTCTGGCCAATCTGTTACATCATTAATATCACTAAATTTGTAAAAATAGACTAGTTTTCAACATGCTGACTTCAGACAAACTAATTCTGTAAGATGAGTGTGTTCCAGGAGTAAAGCCACTGCATTAAAAAGGATAATTCAATCACAAGAATATTGATCCAAAGATCTCTAAGCTAAGCACTCATACCTCTACCAAGCATAGCATGCATCAACAAAACAATACAGAAAAAGGGGTGAAGATTAATCACTCAGCACAAATGGGAGTTGACTACTGCAATAACTTGGCTTCTTTTTCTTTTTTTTAGATAGGGATAGAATCCTTATTATGTTTTGTTATCTTTTTACGTGAATGCCAACATTGGTGATGAAAGAGCCCGATTACTCAACAATAAAACCAGTAAGGTTGCTACTCCAATTTTACGTATAAAAATACTATAGCTAGCTCGTATCTTTGGCTATCTTTTTACGCGAATGACAATACTTTTGGTGAAGTCACCCGGTTACTCATAAACCTAAAACAAAGGAGCTATTCTAGCATTTTTATTCAAATACTTACTTTTTTAGATAGAAGTCAAGGTATTTTTCTTCAGCAGATTTGTATTTAAGATAATTTCAACACAACACCAATTCAATTCCCTTCCCCCAAGCTTATTTTCTACTCAACATACTAGCATACTACTTTTAGCAGAAGATGGACACCAATCCAGAGCCTTAAACCTGACTTGGGCACAAAATAACCTAAGCTTCCTAAAGTAGCTAACTATCCTCGTAAGTGCCCAAGAGAAAAGGGAACTAGCTTGTTCGTCCTAAGCTCAGCACATTACAATATATATATATATATAGCCTAGTTATTAAACAGATCAGCCAGCTGGCCAAAACCTAACTAGCACAGAAAAACATAAACAACTTAAACAAAATAATTAGCCAGCAAAATAAATAACCAACAGTCAGATTAAACATCAATTAAAGAGAGGAAAGGCTATTCCCTCTCATAAACTTAAACCAGGCAGTGCCTTCACTACCAATAAGAAATTATCTAAAAAAGAAGGTCTTAAAATATCCAAAGAACTATTTTCAAAGTAAAGAGGGAAGAGAGAGACTCCCCTTACTACTGCAACGTGGGATGCTGCAACGCTCATCCATCCTTCAATTTTTAGAAGCGCTCCGCAAGCCACCTCTCCTCTTGTAGGCTTCCTTCAGAAGTGAAAGTTGTTTCTCCATAAACTTTATTTTCTTTGCATCCATGTCCAGGTCCTCCTTAGTAACCTTTTACTTTTTCTTCAGCGTCTTTGGTGTAGTGGACGCGAAAGCATGGGTCTTTTTCTCCATGCCTTCACTCCTTCCCTTAGCTGCTGCTACAGATTCTGCTTGCTTTACTGCCTTGGACTTAGGACTTGGTGTTAGCAACTTCCTTTTCCCTTATCCTGGGCTTTTTCTGAGTGGTTTTTGGTGGTGGTGGAGGTATTGGTTCAATATTTTCCTCTTTCTTGGACTCTTCCATCACTTTCTCAACCTCTTCTTGTTCAGGCTTAAAAGCCTCTACTATTTCCTCTTCTACCTCTTTTTCAGATTCCTCAAATTTCTCACTCACTCATTCAACTTCTTGCTCCTTTTTAGCTTATATCTTCTCTTCTAACTCCTTATCAATGTTGCCCAACTCATCTTCTTCTTGCACTTCATCCTACTCTTCCCCTTTCTCGACTTCCTCCTCTTAGTTTCCATCCTCCTTTTCCCCTTTTCCTTCATCCCTCCAAGGTTAAAGAAGGACTTCAAGAAAGGCAGAAAAGGTAGGAACAAACATGAAGGGCTTTGTGAAATTCTCCTTAAGGCATTTCTTAAATGTCGTATCTCTCTCTTGAGTATATTCCCAATAAGTTTGTTGTTACAGCTCCTGGTGCTACAACAAACTTTCATTTCTCTTTCGAGAGGCCATTTGAGCCTTTGCTTCATCTTACACACAAAGTGTAATACGCCGAACCCATTAAGGGGTATTTTGAGTAATATACTCATTTTTATTTATAAGATAAGAATTAATTTTTTTATGTAACAACCCAATTACCCTTATGGGTAATTTTGTAATTTTCATTAGCTTATATATAACCTAAATTGCCCTAACCCAACTTTAATCAAATTCTCTTTCCCCAATCGATATTTGTGAACCCATCTTGCTCTTTCTTCCACTTTATCTTATTTTGCAATTTTAAAGTCTTCATCACCACCTTCTCGGACTTCTTCCAGCGTTGCCACGTCCTCATGCTGGTAAGCTTCTTCATCTCTGTGTCATCACTTCATGCCTCCACTTTTTCTCAAGATACTTTCTCTACTTTTTTCTCTTTATTTTGCTCTCTGTCTCCCCTCGTTTTCTCATTTTTGGCCAGCCAATCATATGGGTGTTTTGATCCATTTTATTTAATCATTTTTCATATATTTCAGATTAAATAGCTTTGTTTATATATCTTCTTAAAAGTGCTACATTTGAATTTTCTACATGGCTATTTAAGAGTTCATCCAAGTGGGTTTTGCACAATCAATTGAAAAGCAGAGGTTTTGGTCAATAAAATGAGTTTCTTTTATCCAAAGATGTAGTTGACATTCTTTAAACAATTTTGAAAGCATGTTCATGAATATTATAAAATATTATTAAGGAACAATCTTGTGATAGCAAATATTTGATCAGGTTATTAGTTGATTGCTGGATAGTTTCTACTAGTTCAGGTAAGTGAACTTATATTGTAATATGGCTGGCGCGTGATAAATATAAGATGTGTTATTCTCATAAGCTTTAATTGTCTGTAAACATGTTAGGTTCATGTAAATGTTTTGTATAAGTAGGCTTACACAGTGATGTGACTCTGATGTTATAATTGTATTATGTCTTTACATTTAATATTGTTAAATTATTTTTCTATAATGTTTATATTCATGAACACATTTTTAATTATTTCTTTCTATCGTTCAATTATTATTATGATTATAAGAGATATATATTTGGGTATGAATGATTATACGTTAATATGTTACCATATAATATTAAGTTCAACAAGTTTGATTTTGTTATATGTACTAGTGTGCATTATATGTTTTCATGTGAGTCACTCGTGAGGTGCCATCTGTATATGTTTCTCCGTCACCTATGAGTGCCATCAATTCATGTCTTCCATCACTCATCGGGTACCATCTGTATATGTTTGTTCGTCACCTATGAGTGCCATCAGTTCTTATTTTTTGTCACTCATGAGGTGACATCTGTATATGTTTCTGCGTCACCTATTAATGTCATCTGTTCATGTCTTTCATCACTTATGGGGTGCCATCTGTATATGTTTCTTTGTCACCTATGAGTGCCATTTGTTCATGTCTTTCGTCACTAATGAGGTGACATCTGTATATGCTTCTCCATCACCTATGAGTGCCATCAACTCATGTCTTTCGTGACTCATTGGGTGCCATCAATATATGTTTCTCCGTCACCTATGAGTCTGTTCATGTTTTTCGTCACTCATGAGGTGCCATCTGTATATGTTTCTCCATCATCTATAAGTGCCATTAGTTCATATTTTCTGTCACTCATAGGTTGCCATCTGTATATGTTTCTCCGTCACCTATGAGTTCCATTTGTTCATGTTTTCCGCCACTCATAGGTTCCATATGTGTATGATTCTCTGTCACCTATGAATGCCATATGATTTTGTCACTCAGTGTCTGCCATCTGTTTCTGTCACCCAACGTGTGTCATCAGTTTTGTCGCTCAATTCATCATGTTACATTTTATGTTCACGTGTGAACAGTTCTAATTAGGTTGTTAACTAGGGAATATGCTAAGATAAGATATGATTAAGAGTGTTATATGATTTTGTATGTGCTATGTTGAGCCATGACATGATTAAGTACGTTACATTATTTCATTTATGATATACATCAAGTTCAGATATGTTATCCCATTATTGCATTTATGATATATAGATGCATGTTATTATATGAGTTTACTTATTGAGTATTTTAAAATACCCATTTCCCCACAGTTGTTTATGATGTAGGTGGTGATGACGAGCAACATGAGTGGGAGACTGCCATAACTAGTTGGATTAAAGGAACTTATATTTTCAGTTTATGATTTGATTTAAGACTTGCGAAAATGTTTTCTGTTAAACTCGGTTATTTATGTAGTTTATTATACATTATGATTTTCTATGAATTATGATGTGTGAAAACTTCATGAATTGTGGATTTCATGTTTTGACTATATTTTAGAGATTAATTCATTTTGATCGAGGTTTATTAACTATGCATTTAAGACACTTTATCGCTTCTGCTATTTAATGATAAAGATTTAGATCATGAATAAGTTTAATGCTTCTGCTATTTAAGGTCAAGGTTTTCCTATCATGGACAAATTAAGATTTTAAATTTGGGAATTTTCTTAAATAATGATTTGTTTTGAATTGAGGATTTTTTAAATTATAAAATTATATGTATGTTTAACCCTCAAGAATCGGGGCATTATAGTTTGGTATCAGAGCAATGGTTTTAGATTCTTCAGACTTTTTTAGTGAAAAATATGGCAAGTCACTCACGCTGCTCCTCCATCACCTTACAATTCAGGTAACATGTTATAAGTGTCTTCATTATTGATTCAGTATGATATGCTTTAGTTTTGAATTGACATGTTTGTTATGTTTACGTTATACTTACGTGATAAGATTAAACATTTTTTGGTATTTAGATTTCACATCTATTTGGTATGATTTCATGCTTTAATCATTATCTGCTTCTTTTGGGTTTCGTGCTTTATTGTTGATTGTGCCTTTGAGTTTTAGTTCTGTATTCAATGGTTTGAATAAGTGATCTTCCTTTCGAGGATGAAATTTCTTAAGGAGGGGAGAATGTAATACCCCGAACCCATTTAGCGGTACGTATTTGAGTAATATACTAATTTTTATTTATAAGATAAGAATTAATTTTTTTAATGTAATAACTCAATTACCCTTATGGGTAATTTTGTAATTTTCATAAGCTTATGTACATGTATAAGTATATATACCCTAAATTGCCCTAACCCTACCTTCATCTCAAATTCTCTTTCCCCAATCGATATTTGTGAACCCCTCCTGCTATTTCTTCCACTTTGCCTTCTTTTGCAATTTTAAAGTCTTCAACCACCTTCACGGAGTTCATCCAAGCGTGTTTTGCACAATCAATTGAAAAGTGGACGTTTTGCTCAATGAAATAAGTTTTTTTTTATCCAAAGATGTAGTTGATATTCTTTAAATAATTTTGAAATCATGTTTTTAATATTAATAACAATTATTACGGAACAATCTTGTGAGAGTAAATTTTGATTTCAGGTTATTAGTTGATTGCTGGATAGTTTCTACTAGTTCAGGTAAGTGAAGTTATATTGTAATATGGCTGGCGCGTGATAAATATAAGATGTGTTATTCTCATAAGCTTTAATTGTCTGTAAACATGTTAGGTTCATGTAAATGTTTTGTATAAGTAGGCTTACACAGTGATGTAACTCTGATGTTATAATTGTATTATGTCTTTACATTTAATATTGTTGAACTGTTTTTTTATAATGTTTATATTCATGAACACATTTGTAATTATTTCTTTCTATCGTTCAATTATTATTATGATTATCAAGAGATATATATTTGGGTATGAATGATCATACGTTAATATGTTACCATATAATATTAAGTTCAACAAGTTTGATTTTGTTATATGAACTAGTGCGCATTATATGTTTTCATGTGAGTCACTCGTGAGGTGCCACCTATGAGTGCCATCAATTCATATCTACCATCTGTATATGTTTGTTCGTCACCTATGAGTGCCATCAGTTCTTGTTTTTTGTCACTCATGAGGTACCATCTGTATATGTTTCTGCGTCACCTATTAATGCCATCTGTTCATGTCTTTAATCACTAATGAGGTGCCATCTGTATATGTTTCTCTGTCACCTATGAATGCCATTTGTTCATATCTTTCGTCACTAATGATGTGTCATCTGTATATGCTTCTCCATCACCTATGAGTGCCATCAGCTCATGTCTTTCATCACTCATTAGGTGCCATCAGTATATGTTTCTCTGTCACCTATGAGTTCTATCTGTTCATATTTTTCATCACTCATGAGGTGCTATATATATATATATATATATATATATATATATGTTTCTCCGTCATCTATAAGTGCCATTAGTTCATGTTTTCCGTCACTCATGAGGTGCCATCTGTATATGTTTCTCTGTGACCTATGAGTGCCATCTGTTCATGTCTTTCGTCACTAATGGGGTGCCATCTATTTATGTATCTCTATTACCTATGAGTGCCATCTGTTCGTGCCTTCCATCACTAATGGGGTGCCATCTATATATGTTTTTCTGTCACCTGTGAGTGCCATCCATTTATGTTTTCTACCACTCATGAGGTTCCATCTGTATATGTTTCTCCGTCACCTATGAATGTCATCTGTTCATGTTTTTCATCACTCATGGGGTGCCATCTACGTATGTTTCTCAGTCACCTATGAGTGTCATATGTTCATGTTTTCCATCACTCATGGAGTGCCATCTGTATATGTTTCTCCGTCACCTATGAGTGACATCTTCTTCTATCACCTAATGTGTGCCATATTTTCTATCACCCAATGTGTGTCATCAATTTCGTTACCCAATTCATCATGTTACATTTCAGTTCACGTGTGAACAGTTCTGATTAGGTTGTTAACTAAGGAATACGCCAAGAAAAGATATGATTAAGATTGTTATATGATTCTGTATGTGACATGTGTTATCTACGTGTTATGTTGAGCCATGACACGATCAAGTATGTTACGGTATTTCATTTATGATATATGTCAAGTTCAGATATGTTATGTCATGATTGCATTTATAACATGTGGATGCCTGTTATTATGTGAGTTTGTTTGTTGGGTATTTTAAAATACTCATTCTCTCACAGTTGTTTATGATACAGGTGGTCATGGTGAGCAACATGAGCGGGAGATTGCCATAACCAGTTGGATTAGAGGAATTTATGTTTTCATTTTATGATTTGATTTAAGACTTTGGAAAACATTTTCTGTTAAATCTCAGTTATTTAAGTAGTTTATTATACGTTATACTTTTCTTTGAATTATGATGGGCGAAAATTTCATGAATTATGGATTTCATGTTTTGACTTTATTTCAGAGATTAATTCAGTTTGATTGAGGTTTATTAACTATGCATTTAAGACACTTTATCACTTCCTCTATTTAATGATAAAGATTTAGATCATGGATAAGTTTAATGGTTCGGCTATTTAAGGTTAAGGTTTTCCTATCATGGACAAATTAAGATTTTCAATTTGAGATATTTCTTAAATAAGGATTAGTTTTGAATTGAGGATTTTTTAAATTGTGAAATTACATGTATGTTTAACCCTTAAGAATCGTGGCGTTACAAAATGTCAAGTAAACATCAGTCAAACCATATTTATAAGAAGAGGTGCCTATGAGGCGGGGTGAAGATGCTCCAGCATCACTTGGTCCTTTAGATTTCTCATTCTTGATCTGTTGAATTGAATATAGATTAATGGGACTTCTATTTATCAATCTCTCCTTATCATCCATAAATGGGACCTTATGGGCAATGCAAAGCTTTGTTACCAGACACGGGAAAAATAGTGAACCTATTCTCCTATGGGCAGCAGCTTTTAGCTCTTTCAACAAAAAAAAATCAACATTAATTATTTTTCCAGAAATAATACAATGCAACAAAATGATTCTGTCATGTGTTACTGTTTGACCGTGGGTGGTGAGAATCATAGAATGACGTAAGAAATGGTACCATATTTTGGCATTCGGGGTGAAGGGGTCCTAAAAATAGAGTATGTCTTAGGCCCTTCAACTGAGGCACTGAGGCACATAGTGCCAGGACCAGTGAGATCTTTTAACATAGTTTCTAAGTCAAAATCAGTAATATTTACAATAATTCCAGAGTATTCATCCCTAGCATTAGACAATCTTAAAATATCATTTATTCTTTCAGCGGTTACAGTTACCTCTATTTCTCTAAGGGTTAGCATTAGAACTCGCGTGCGAGTGGCACAAAGATGGTCTCTTGGTGGTCGCAAAACTTTTCTCACTCCCTCATTTTGATGATGTTAGAAATTTCTACTAGAAATCCTAGGGTTAGGCCATTCCGAATCAAAATCTATTTTTCCTCATGAAACTTGCGGTTACGAATCTCATTTTCATACTTTCTTTCTGTTTCTTCAGTAATGAACTTCTATATATGCGAGAAGAGCTTTTTTGCTATTGTTTTCTTTTTGGGGTCGGTGGATTTTGAGGATGACATTATTAGACTGCTAAAGCTTTTGGATAGAGAAGGCTAGAGGTTGAAGATGACTTGCTTTTGAAAAAGAGGGTTTCGCGTAGGGTAATTAGGAGGACCACCTTTGCTTTTAAAGGCACACAACATGCATCTCCTTCTGACTCATTTCTTTCCCCGAGCCGCTTGATCTTGCAACATAAAAAAAACCACACTTCAAGTTTTTGAGGGAAATATTTTTTAGATTTCATTCAAAATAAAATAAAACCCCAAATATCTGCTGAGCCGCACTTGCTAACGCGATACTGCCCTTTTTCCACAGGCGGTCAACGACCAATGTGTGCTTCTCCTATTGCCAATTGTTTCTTCTCACGGGCCCCACTTAGAGCAATTCCCTACAAAACAAAATTTCTTCACCTTTTAAGGATAAAGTATCCCACAATATCCTTAGCACATGCCAGGGTATTCCTAGGCATCTTTCTTTAAACATAAAATTTCTTAGTTTGAATTTAAAATTAACCTAACATGCTGCTACACTAAAAACAAAAATTAACTAATTAAAATAATCTAATAAAGCAAAGAATTTAAAACTATCTTTGGGCTGTCTCCTAAAAGCGCTTGGTTTTAAATCTTTAGCCTGACTTGGCGTTAAGCATCAACACTCTCTTAGCTGAATGAAGGAGTCCACCATGCATTCCTCATTCTCCCAATAATTCTTGACTCTTTGCCCATTTACCTTAAACTCTTTTCCAGATTTTTCATCAAGCAAATCCATAGTTCCATGGGGGTACACTCTCTTCAATTTGCATGGTCCAGACCACCTGGACTTCAACTTTCCAAAAAATAGTTTTAGCCTTGAGTTATATAATAAAACTTTTTCTCCTGGCATGAGCTCTCTGCTCACCATCCTCTTATCATGTCACCTCTTTGCTTTTTCTTTGTAAAGTTTAGCATTTTCATAAGAGAATATTCTGAACTTCTCCAGTTCATTTAATTGTAAAACCTTTGAGCAGCATACAAATCCAGATTCAACTTTTTGATAGCCTAGAAGGACTTGTGTTGTAGCTAGAGGCAAGTGGCAAGCTTTCCAAAATACCAACCTATAAGGAGACATCCCTAATGGTGTCTTGTAAGCTATTTTATATGCCCATAAAGCATCACCAAGCCTGAGATACCAATCTTTCCTAGTGGGGTTGACTACTTTTTTCAAAATTCTTTTGATTTCTCTATTTGGTGCCCACTAGTTTGGGAATGATATACTATGGAAACTTCGTGCTTCACTCCATATTTTGCCAACAATCCGTCAAATAGCCTGTTACAGAAGTGTGTCCCTTCATCACTAATAATCGCCCTTGGTGTCCTAAATCTGGTAAAAATGTTTTTCTGCAGGAACTTCACTACTACCATAGCATTATTTGTAACTAATGCTACAACTTCCACCCATTTTGATACATAGTCAACTGCTACACGAATGTAGAGATTTTCATAAGAGGGAGGGAAAGGACCCACGAAGTCAATTCCCTAGACATCAAAAAGCTCTACTTCTAAAATGTTTGTTAAAAGCATTTCTAGATATATTCACTGTTCTCTAACATTTGTCACAAGTCTTGGTTACTTCATATGCATCTTTAAACAGTGTAGGCCAATAATACCCAAATTGTAAAACTTTTGCAGCGCTATTTGAGCCTCGAGAATACCCTCTATATGGAGAGGAATGACATTGGTTCACTATTCCCTGCATCTCCTTTTTCGAAACACATCTTCTAAATAACTGGCTAAGACATTGCTTGTACAAGAATGGGTCTTCCCAATAATAAGTCTTGACTTGCTAGAGGAACCTTTTTCTTTCTTGTGCATTAAAATTAGGGGGCATGATGTCAGAAGCAAGGTAATTAGCTAGATCAGCAAACCATGGGGCTTTTGTTATTGTTACTGCAAGCAGGTGTTCATTTGGAAAGGTCTTTCCTATAGCAAAATCTACTTTATCTTTTGCATCTATTTCAAGTATGGACAAGTGATCAGCCATTTGATTTTTAGTTCCCTTTCTATCTTTGATTTCCAGATCAAACTCTTGCAGGAGTAGTATCCACCCGATCATCCTTGGCTTTGCATCCTTCTTTGCAATCAGATACTTTATAGCAGAATGGTCAGAAAACATTGTTACTTTAGTGCCAATTAAGTATGATATGAATTTATCAGAAGAAAATACAACTGCCAAGAATTCTTTTTCAGTGGTTGTATAATTTAGTTGAGCATCACTTAAGGTCCTACTGGCATAATAAATTGAATGGAAAACCTTATCTCTTCTTTCCACAAGTACTGCCCAAATTGCAAAATCACTAGCATCACACATTAGTCCAAACGATATTAAGGTCCTACTGGCATAATAAATTAAATGGAAAACCTTATCTCTCCTTTCCACAAGTACTGCCCAAATTTCAAAATCACTAGCATTATGCATTAGTCCAAACGATAGCTCCCAATTAGGACTACTATAACATGTGCAATGATCAAAGCTTTTTTAGTGCAACAAGACAGTCATACATTTAGTAGAAAATCAAAAGTTTTATTCAGTTCCACCAACATGCATAAAGGTTTAGAAATTTTTGAAAAATCTTTAATGAACCTTCTATAAAAACCTGCATAGCCTAAAAAGCTTCTAATTCTCTTAACTGAATTAGGTAGGGGCAATTTCTCAATCCTTTCAATTTTTACCTTATCAACTTCTGTGCCTTTTAGTGAGACCATGTGCCCTAAAACTATACCTTCTTAGACCATGAAATGGATCTTCTCCCATTTTAGAACAAGATTAATTTCCTAACATCTTTCTAGGACTTTTTCTAATTTAGACAAAGATGTAAGATAAGAGTCACCAAAAACAGAGAAATCGTCCATGAATACCTCAAGAGCCTGCTCCACCATGTTAGTGAATATAGCAATCATACATCTGTGAAAGGTTGTTGGAGTATTGTATAACTTGAATGGCATTCTCCTAAAAGAAAAAATGTCATAAGAGCATGTAGAGGTCATCTTCTCCTGGTCTTCAAGTACTATAGCGATCTTATTATAACCAGAATATCCATTTAAGAAGCAATAATACTCCTTCCCTGCTAGTCTATCCAGCATATGGTCTATGAAAGGCAAGGGGAAATGATCTTTCCTTCTTGCCTTATTCAATTTGTGATAATCCATGCACACTCTCCAACCAGTGACTGTTCTGGTAGGGATTATAGCTCATTTTGCTATAACAGGAACCCCACCCTTTCTTGGTACACACTGAACAGGGCTTACCCATGCACTATCTTAAATGGGATAGATGATGTCAACATCCAACCATTTAATGATTTCCTTTTTTACCACTTTCTTCATAATAGGATTCAACATTCTTTACTGCCCAATTGAATTTCTACAACCCTCTTCCAGAAAAATTTTGTGTATACAGATGGATGGACTTATCCTTTTTATATCTATCATTTACCAACTAATGGACTTCTTGTACCTTCCCAAAACTTTCAACAATTTCCTTTCATGCTCATTACTCAAGGATGCTGAAATAATGATAGGTAGCGTGCTATTCTTGCCCAAAAATGCATATTTCAAATGAGCTAGCCAGGGCTTAAGCTCTAGCAAATATGGTTCTTCAATAGATGATAAAGATGGTTTGAAGGTTCTCTTTAATAATTGCAAGGACTCAAGTTATTTGCCAAACTTTTTGTACTTTACCTTGTGTCTACCCATGTAATCTCGACCTCTTCTTCACTACTATCCTCATGTGAAATACTTGAGTTTACTTTTAGAAAGTCACCAATGCTACAGCTAACACAAAGCTTTTTAGTCACTATTGAGTCCGACATTGATATAAGAGTGCACTCCTCCTCTTCTTCTGGAAACTTCATGGCATCGAAAACATTAAAAGTTATCTATTGATCATTCACTTTCATTAGTAATTATCCTTTTTGCACATCAATCATTATCCTCCCAGTAGCTAGGAAAGGTCTTTCCAATATTAGGCACACTTCTCAATCAACTTCATAGTCAAGTATGATAAAGGCAGCATGAAAAATGAACTTGTCCACCTTACCTAGCATAACTTATATCTTCCTTTCGGGATACACAATTGATCTATCAGCTAACTACAATGTGACTATGCTAGGCCTAGCTTCACCGATTCCCAACTTTCTGAATATTTATAGGGGCATAAGATTGATACATACCCCTAAATCACACAAAGCTCTTCCATAATGAATACTTCCAATTGTGCATGGAACTGTGAAACTTACTGGATCTTTCAACTTGTGAGGGATCTTGTTCTGAAGGATCAGGCTGTATTCATGAGTTAAAGCTATGGTTTCCAATTTTCACATTTTTTCTTCTTTTGGTGAGAATATAATTCATAAACTTCTTATAATTGGGTACTTGTTGCAATGCTTCCAAGAGAGGTATGTTGATGTGGAGTTGCTTCAAAATGCCCATGAATTTATTGAATTATCCATCCATTTTCTTTTTCTGCAGTCATTGCAGAAAAGGAGGCAAAGGACTGTCTACTTCAACTTACGACTTCTTTTGATCTTTAGGTATTGTTTCTTGAGATGCTATAAACTTGGCTCTACTACATCCTTAGTTGAGCTTCCTTCATTTGTTCTGCTTTCAGATTTGTCTTTTTTCTCTCCCTCAGGTTGTGCTGCAACTTCTCCACTTCTCAAGTGAATAACCTTATAGTGTTCTTCGTCTTCCCTATGGGGGTTCTCAGTATTACTTGGTAATGTTCCTTGAGGTCTTGAGTTGAGAGCATTAGCTAATTGCCTTACTTGGTTCTCCAAGTTCCTTAGCGATACTGCTAGACTTTGAATCACTGCTTCATTCTTCACAATGTACTCCTTCAGTAAAGCTTTCAAATAACTTGGATGATCAGCTACTTGCCTTTGCACTTGAGGCTGATGCGGTGCAAATTCAGGAGAATAGATGGGCTTACTTTGTACATGTGATGGTCCAACATTTTGGTTCTGATTGGTCCAAGACAAGTTTGGATGTTGCCTCCATCTTAAGTTGTACATTTTAGAATATGGATTGTTGTTGCTCTTATTGAAGCAGGATTTTCAAGACAACTTTCAAACAAGTGTCCTTCTCCATAATATACACAACATACTTCTACCACTTGGTTTACTGCTTTATGCATTGGTTGTGCTTGTTAACCTTGACCTTGTAATGATGTAGCTACCATGCTAGGATTTTTTTATCATATTTGTCAGAGATAACACTTAGGCTGTTAAAGTAGTCATAGCATCAAGTTCATGGACTCCTGCTACTCTTTTTGTAGTTGTAGCCATAGCTGCTCTAGGTGTAGGCCATTGGTAATTGTTACTTGCAATCATTTCTAGAATTTTATAAGTTTCATTGTAGGATTTTGAAAAAATGGCTCCACTGGTAGAGGCATCAAGCATAAATCTTGTAGAAAAGTTCAACCCATTATAGAAGGTTTCCAATTGTATACAGTGAGGTATGCCATGATGATTTAGTTTCCTTAGTAAATCCTTAAACCGCAATCATGCTTCATAAAGTGATTCATCCTCTAGTTGGTGGAAATAGGTGATGTCATTTATGAGTTTAACATTTTTGGTAAAGGGAAGTACTTCATCAAGAATTTCTCAGCCAAATCATTCCAACTATTAACTAAATCTGAGGGCAATGAGTTGAGCCATGCTCTAGCTCTATCCCTCAATAAATAGGGGAACAATCTCATTCTCAAAGCATTTTCAAAAGGCCCTTAGAATCTTGAATGCATCACTTACTTCCTTGAACAACCTTAAATGAAGATAAGGATCTTCAGATGGTAATCCATTGAATTGGCCCATTGTCTGCAACATTTGAAACATAACTAGTTTCAATTCAAATTGGTTACCTTGGATCTCTGGCCTTACAATGCCTGGATTCATATCATGAGGTTGCAAAATGTCATAGTCCCTTATAGACCTCTCATTATCCTATGCTATCACTATAACATTGTTGCCATTGTTTTTTTCTTGATTACCATTCTGAACCATTTCATTAACAATTTCTTCTTCACCAGGTGCAACCATCTCATAGCAACCACACCTCCATGCTCTCTCCTGATTTGCCCTAAAGTTCTACCTATTTTTGGATCAAAGAGGAAGTCTAGCACGTGCTGCCTGCACATATAATAGAGCTCGATTTCCTGTAATTAAAGCAGAACAATAAACTAACACTTACAAATTAAAATCTATATGGCTTAAATAAAGATATTCTATCTCTATTCCCCGACAACAACGCCAAAAACTTATTGTGAGTGAATATAACTCTACAGGGAATAGGGAGTACACAGTGTTTATATTACCAACAATTAATACAGTAATAAGTGAGTGTCGCCAACAAGTAATACTGTGATAAATGAGTGTCGATCTTCATAGGGAATAAGGAATACACAATATTTAAATGACCAACACAGATTTAATTTGCAAGAAAATGCTGTAGTAGATGAATGATTTATACTAAGCCTAAAATGTAAAGTGCACGAATTGAAAGCTAAAATATATTGATAAGAGAACAGAGAAAGGCTATTAAAATGTATGAGATATTCAATACGAAAGAAGGGCTAGTATAGTTAAATCTCTTTTCATTTACTTTATCAATATTGACCTAGTTTCTATTGCTACAGCTTCTCAACAACATTATGGAAGCTCTCAAGCATACTACACTGTTGTTTGTGAGATTATCAAGTACACCTAAACATCTTCGTATCAAAGTTCAGTTAGGTTTTACGTTGATCAATTAAGTTTCAACTAAAAGGGTTGCTAGGCAACTCCATATGTCTATGCATCTCACAAAATGCCTCAGTCTACACGAACCTATGCTCATGCATTTCTAATTTAAACATCCAGGCATCGGTCAAGAGATTCCATTAGACTAAACTCTTTCAAGTCTTAATCTAACTTGTATTCTAATAGAGATATCTAAAATAAACATGCAATACACATAAAGCGAAATGCTAGATTGAGCTTAGGAATAAAAACATCAACCAATAAGATAAAGTAAAATCCAGGTCCAGTTTACCATACTAGTCTCAAGGTGATTAGCTCATATTGAGCCCTAAAGCAAAAACACAATATCCCAAATCCATTGTTTCCAGCATTAATGATAGAAATGGGTAAAAGTTGTACAAAATACAAAATGAAGCAAAAGAGAGAGAGAAAAGATTAAGAATAAACTAAGTATTCTTGCTCTTGTCTTCTTCTTCTTCTTCTTCTTCTTCTTCTTCTTCTTCTTCTTCTTCTTCTTCTTCTTCTTCTTCTTCCTTCCTTCCTTCCTTCCTTCTTCTGTCGTGTTCTTCATTTCTTCTTTGTGCAGGTTCACCTTTTGTACTAGGCACCTGCAACTTCTCCTTGTAAAAATCTCCAACCCTCCTTTCACCCCCAAAATGAGAAGACTTTGTCTTTTATAGCAACCACATAATCTAGGGTTTCCCTTAAGCATGAGGGCGCTTGTCAAGCTTCCAACAAATGAGGGACCACAGGTGGCAAGTGCTGCGACACTTGAGTAACAGATTGTGACGTAAATGATTACCTCCTTTAACGAACTCAGCACTAGCTAGCCACACGCTAGGCCATTCATCAAGCTTGCTTTGTACGGCCAGAGCTACAATAACTAGGACTTGTTGTAGCATCGAATAATACCAAGCTTTGAAAATAACCATACACTAAATAAACCCTATGCATTAAACTACCTACAAATCATCATAAAGGCTAGCAAGAATGTAAATCTAGCCCTAAACTAACTATTATGCAATTAACTTAAATAAATCATTAAAATCATATAATGTCCTTAAAACAAGCAACAACCCAAGCTTAGGAATGCTAAGATAACTCTAACTTCTTAGAGTTATAACTGGTGCATTGAATAGAAACTATAATGTGGTTAGCTCGACAATACTTTCATCTATTATATTCTTCCTAGGAACCTCGGGAGGTGGAGAGGGCTGTAGTAGTGTTAACTGCTCAAGTGTCCAACAACCAGAATCAGAGTCTAGTTGCTCTGTTTCAGGATTAAGAAATTAAAGTAGCTTTTGTTTCAAATGACTCCATCCAAAACCCTTAGACCAGATTGTTTCAACTCTAGATTTTTTCAAAGTCATTGGAGTCTAGTGGCTAAGGATGTTGTAGCCTCAATACAAGATTTTTATAACTCTGGTAAGCATTCCACATGTCTTAATTCAACTCATCTTATGCTTATCCCTAAATGTGATGCGCTACAATCTTTGGAAGATTATCAGCCAATCTCATTATGCAATGTATTATACAAATTTATCTCTAAAGCTCTCTGCAATAGGGTGAAACCACTTCTATCTGATGATATCTCCATGATGGAGTGCTCTTATAACTGGTATACATATTTAGGATAATATTATTATAGTGCATGAGGTGCTTCATTCTCTTCGCCAAAGGTCCGGAAGTAGCGCGGGAAATATGATTATAAAATTAGATATGACAAAGGCTTATGATCGATTGGAATGGACATTTATTGAGGTTGTGTTTGGTTAAGTTAATTTCCATCCTAGGTGGGTGCAATGGATCCTTGAATGTGTGAGGAAAATCTCTTATTCCATAATTATGAATGGTGAACTCACTGATCCTTTTTATCCTAGTCGGGGTCTCTGACAAGGTGATCCGTTGTCGTCATATCTTTTCATTTTATGTGCTAATGTTATATCCAGACACCTTGTATTGGCAGCTGAGCTAACAAATTCCATGGGTTTTCTCTGAGGTGATTGAATCCATCTATTGTATGGTGTGTCATGCGTCCTTAGGTGTGTTTGCTTGTCTAATATGCTCCAGTATTTCTTCATCAATTTTGGTCTTGATGGAAAACATTACTTTGCCATCTCTTATCTTTCATTTCTGTAGAGCTACAGGATCTTCTAGTGGTACAGTATCGCTACCATTCACAATCTCCCATAATTCTTGGCCTTGGAGATATGACTCCATATACATCGACCATGTGTTGCAATTTTGTGTGTTAAGCTTTTTAATTCCATTAACCATTTGACGGAAACCCATCATGGCTCGAGTAAATTTTAATAATGCCAAGCAAGCTTGTCTCCACAATACTAAATCGCATATGATATATGCAAGGAGCTCAACAACCGGTTCTAAAACTATACTACTCGTAGTCCAGATAAGGCCAAAAATTGACCCGCTCTAATGCCACTTGTATAACAGAACAACACGTGAAAATAATGTAATTACTTTTATTATAATAAAAAGTAATTACATCGAGCATTGCTTGGAGATGCAACAGCCAAGATTTACATATTCTCTTTACAAGATCATAATACATTACACACACACACACCTTTTACTCTCACTCAAGCATACACACTATAGTACTCACACCAATTTGTGTGCACCTATAGGCATTGTAGGGATTGTCCACATCAAATCAGTGTAAATTCTTTGAACAAAATGTTACCACAGAGAGAATCAAAGGCTAAATGTCATAAATAATGAGTTTAATCAACATTTACAAGGTGAAAAACTTTACGAGATTTACACATCAGGGAATGTGGTGTTCAATGAAGCTTCATCATGGTGGTCAACACAAAAGGAAGAGTTACCAGATTTAAGGGGACTGGGAAGATAATTTACAAAAGAAGATGGGTGAATCAGTTGTTGAGATACAATCGGCTCCAAAAGTAGCTGAAGAAAAATAGAGCGAAGAAGACAATATTGAGGATGAGACAACACAGAGTCTCTAGCAAATAATAGTGCATCAAAGAGCAGTTGATGACACGTGTGATAGCCAACTAGAAGTAGTAATTCCACAACTTCTAAGATCAATAATAATATAAAAACTAAATCCAAAGTATGCAAAACTGCGGTAGCTAAAGAAGAAAGCTTCAGAGAATCAAATACATATGAAGAAGCGTCTCAGATCTCTAAATGGTTAAAAACCATAAAAGAAGAGATAAACGCTCTAGAGATGTCCTGATGGAACAATTGAGAGATATATGGCTCGACTTGTATGTCGAGGATTCTCTCAACAATATGGGCTAGGTTACAATGAGACATTTAGCCCAGTTGCAAAGATCACAATAGTATGAGTCCTTCTAGCACTTGTAGTAAAAAGAGACTGGAGATTATGGTTGATGGATATGAAGAATGCATATTTTAACTAGATCAAGAAATATATATTGCCCAACCAAAGCGGTTGGAGTATAAAGCTCATCCTGGCTATGTTTGTAAACTGAAAAAGGTGCTCTATGAATTGAAGCAGGTCCCAAGAGCATGGTATGGCAAGATTGCTGAGTTCTAAGTGGAGAATGGATATGTCAAGGCCCATGCAAATTCAATCTTATTCGTCAAGGTAAAAAATGCAAAGATTGTAGTTGTGCTGGTATATATAGATGATCTCATCATCACATGTGATGATGAATCTGAATCGTCAAACAAAGGACAACATGTCTGTTCACTTTCAAATGAAAGAGCTTAGAGAACAAAAACACTTCCTTAGATTAGAAATTAAACGAACTAAGGAAGGTTTGTTTCTATGCCAACAAAAGTACGTAAAGTCCTTGTTGCAAAGGTTCAAAATGGTCGAGTGCAAGCCATCTCAACACCTATGGAAGTCAATGCCAAGTTATGTGCTCATGAAGGAAAGCTTTTACAAGATGGGGCGATGTATCGATAACTAGTTGGTAGTCTGATTTACCTAACATTGACTCGACCAAATATCTCATATACAGGTAGCGTAGAGAATCGATTATGCAGCATCCCAAGAAACATTAGTTGGAAGCAGTACTACGAATACTAAGATTGTTGGATAATACAATGCTGATTATGCTGGAGATCACCATACCAGCTGATCAACAACTAGATATGTGTTCAAGTTTGGATCTAGAATTGTATCTTGGTGTAGCAAAAGACAACCAACAGTGTCCTTGTCAGCCATAGAAGCAGAGTGCATAGTAGCAACAATGGCATCTTAGGAAAATATGTGGCTAATGCAAATGATGAAGAACATACATCAGTTTATAGATTATGTTATGCCACTTTATTGTGATATTCAGTCTATTATTCGGCTAGTAAAAAATCTAGTTTTCCATGCTCAAATGAAGCATGTAGAGGTGTGTTATTATTTTCTAAGAGAAAAGGTACTACAAGAGAATATGGAGATGCACCAAGTGAAGAGTGAAAATCAAGTAGCAGACGTGTTCAATAAAGGACTTCAACCGTACAAGGTTCTAAAAGCTAAGGGCATAACTAAACATGAGAGAGAGGAAGAATGAGTCGCTAAGGGGAAATAATTGAAGAGGCAACACCGCCTCATTAGAAATTACTAGAATTTTCTAGCTAAGTGGGCCAAATCTCATGCTAGAAGACTCTAGCATATGAAAGTTGGTTCACTAACTGAGTTTCATCAACTATATAAAGGGAATTAAGTTGGAAAAACACGGTACAGGCATGGCGAAGACGGGTGGCATTTAAAAATTTATCAAAAAGAAATCATATATTTTTTATATAACGCAAACAAGCACGACGCAACAGTTTCCAATATTAAAACTTTTTTTATTGTAAAACATTTTCCATTCAGGGTCCATTATATTTTTATATTTTAAATCTAAAACATACATGGATAGGAATCTTATACATCTCGTAGTCTATATTGAGCATCCTCTCAAACCAATAATCTTGCGTTTCCACGAACGACGGACTTCGAGATTCATGCCAAGATCTTTCATGCCAATCCTCAATACACTAGGACGTGCGTGAGCACGTAGAATAATCATAGACACTTTTTTGTCTCTATATGTACTCAACACATGAGATCCATAGATTTACTGAGAATGATTATTTTTTGTGAGACAATCCTCTAAGAGAATACAATAATTATTCTTGCAGAGCTTTTTAATTAACTTTTTAATCACAGAGAAAATTCACTCTGATGGCAATTGTGTTCTCCACTCTCTATCAACACTAAGATTAATAGAATAATATCAATATATTTTTTAGATAATGGCATATTAGATTTTTAGGGATAAACTAAAAATAATATTTAATTTCAAAATTACAATTGTAGTGGGACCAACTGTAATTTGTGCACAACTGCAGTGCCACACGGCACTACAGTTGCCGTGAGCTATCACTGTGCCTCACGGCACTACTATAATGTTGTGTGGCACTATAGTGTTACACCCTCATTACTGCAGTGCTACGTGGCACTACAATATTTCATGTCAATCTCTGATTCTCAATCAGTGATTGACACGACAATTATTATAAATTAAATATTTATTTTAATTAGATAAATGTTTAGATATAAGTTAATTCAAAAGTAACATATCTGATTATCCATACCAACTAACTTATATGTTAGTTCATAAATAACAGATTTAACTGATTCAAATTATTATCTAATAATAATTTATAATTAGCTAATTTCACAAATTAGATATATTATCTCACTTATTAATAATTAAAAATTAATCAATATAATTATACTTGATTCCTCATTTCTTGGTATCAGAGCAAAACCTGGAGGAGATAATTACTATTTTTACTTTCATTTCTGCATAATTAATCTGTTCACCGCCTATTATGGCTTATTAATATTGTTGTTTCATTGCTTATATGAATAATTGCTTATATCTAATCTCACTCTCTACCCAAGTGGCTGTTTATTCTTACAGTTGATTATTTCTCTGTATTATTTGTTTATCTAATCTGTAAATCTGTTTTATCAGCGGCTGACGTATCAGCTTCTATTTGGTTAGCTTCAGGTACCTCAGTAAGACCTTTTAGAGACATAAATCCCGATGGTAAGGTGGTTGTAAAGGTAGGTTGGAGAAGAGAGACCCTAATAGGAGGTTGTAGAAGTCACCACAATAGATTAATAATCAACATACAATATGAAATTTTTAATCATAAGAATAATTTAGTTAGTTGAGCCATGAGGATATTATTTAGAAGTAATTCTTCTAGTAGTAATAGGTCTACAATAACTTCAATACCTGACATAATAAATGAGGAACACTTTGAATTAGCAGATGATCAAGTAGATCATAGGGTATGGAATATACCCAAAATCACTAATAAAAATATTTACAAATTAAACATGGTATGTTGCATCTTTCAAGCCTCAACTTCATGTAAAAATAATTGAAAAAATATATGCTCTTGGGAAAGAGCATGAAACTTTCCAATTAGTTTCCCCCGTTGCAATAAAGCATCACATTCAAGAAGGATATAATTTCCTTCACTTTGGTTTAGTCCAGATTAGAGTTAAGCCAGTCACAATGAGAGGTCTAAATACCCATGTCTTATTAGCCTTGCAAGATGCAAGATTTATAAATTTTAATGATATTTTTTAGGATTAATTGAATCCTCACTCTATAATGGTCCAACCCATTTTGATTGTTTCTCTGATCTGTCGGTTAATATAGGAGAACCCCATATTTTAAAATCATTAACTTTAAATATTAAAACTAGTGATTATCAAGTCCTAGAAGGCACCCAACCTCTAGCTTTAATCTTCAGAATTCATTACAAAGTTACCAAAACAAAGAATCAAACCCTATTGATCCAATGTAGCCAAAGTAATGCCAATATTAGAGTTCCTAAAACAATTGAGTGGTTTGATATTAATTTACCTTTAAATTGGCTTTTAACTAATGAGAGTCAACCTACTCCAATTCAAAGATCAATTAAAGATGTAGATTGCATCCAGCAGAACATGGATGATAGTGTTAAAATTAACTTTCAATCATCTTCTAGTTCTAGTCCATAAATTAGAAAGCATAGCCAGTCTAGTACCCTTAGGAATTCCTTTTCTGGATCATCCATTAATAATGATCAAGATCTTAGGATTCAGCAATTAGAACAAGAATTAAAAAATTAAAAAATTAAAAATTTAAGACTTAAAGGCATATCCACAAGTTTCCAAGTTAGTTAACCAGTCTTTGATAATAAGTCTGAATAATCTACCGAAATTGAAGCATCCACTGAATCGGTTTTCCAAGGAAACCTTCATCTTATTAATCCTCAACTCTTAGTCTTGGATATAGAAACCTTGAGTCAAGAATATAAACTATATTGGGAAAGGATAACCCAACACAATGATGACCCAACCAATCTTGATAGATGCAATAGGTTTAGAGAAAAATACAATATGGACCAAAGAAGAATCTTACTTGCTGAATGGAAGGCATTCATGCAAGAATTTAGAGTTGATATACTTTTCCTTGATTATAGTGAGGATATTTATGAGAAAAAAATCAAAGTAATTTCAAAATATAAATGGGTCAAGGAAGACTCCAGTGTAGTGTCTACTAGTCATCCTCCTCCTGAGAAAATTATGATTAATCATAAAAATTATTTAATCACTGCTTCTCCTTCCAAGATTGCAAAGGAATAAGAACAAAATAAAAAAGTAGTTGAACAACTCAATTACACCAATCAAAGTCTAATTACAATAGGAAAATAATTAGATAAAATTAAGAATAAGGTTGATGGTCTTCATGAACTTAAACCTAATGAATCCCTGAAAGAAAAGCCTTTAATAAATCTTTCAGATAAAACCACTTTGAATATTGTTCTCATTAATAAACAGATTGATAAAATGCTTTAAGAATTGAAAAATAAATCTGTAGAATCATCTTCTTTTGTTAAGGTTATTAATTAAGACATTAGTTCTGAGTCAGATAGTCATAGGACATAATTCTCATATGAGTCATCCACAGTCCATGAATTGTCAAAAACTAATAATATTGAAGATACATTTAAAAATTTAGAAATTAATAAATTAGAAAGAACCTTAACAAAAGAAGATGGAACCCCAATTATTGGAGAAAATCAACTACATCACCACTCACAATCTGAAGAACCCTAAACCTTGTGAGTGGAATATTACTGAATCTTCTTTCGTTAATCAATTTTATGTATCTGCAAAAAAATTATATGAATGGAAAATCAAGCCGTATTCGTTTTGAGGGCCGTCTCAGCGGAAGGAGAAGGACCTACAACGGCAGAGACTACTGACCCTCTTCTTGTTCCTAGTCGTCTGTTACGAGTCGGGGAAGCCTGGAATCCTAAATATGAGGGATCCCTAAAAATAGAGAAGGGCAGGCAGGGCTTCTGCGAAGCATGTGCCCATCACTCCATCAATGGCACCGAAGATGAAATATAGAGTCCCTATATCCTTTTGGGATATCATCCCTAGATCAACCAATGCAAGAGCAACCGAAAAGGCCATTGATGAACTTTCTGAGCAAGAAGTTCTTAATAAATTGCAACATATGCCACTGGTAGTAAACAGCTACATCACCACTCACAATCTGCCTTATACAGACGTAATCAAACTTTTAGTCATAGGATTCACAGGAATGCTTCATTCCTGGTGGGAAAAATACATCACAGAAGAATCTAAAATTACCATTCTTTTTGCAGTAAAGATTGATGCTGAAGGAACCCCAATTATTGGAGAAAATCAGGAAACAATACTTGATGCTATCAATACACTTCTCTATACAATAATTGAACACTTCATTCGTATACCAAGTAATATTACTTCGCATATTCATGATCAATTAACTAATCTTAGGTGTCCAACCCTAAGTGTTTTTAATTGGTATAAAAATATATTCTTATCCAGAGTAATGTTAATGGATGATAGTAATCAACCATTTTGAAAAGAAATACTAATGGATTACCCAATCTATTCGCAAATAAGAACAATCATAAGTAATTACCTAGGTAATATAGACTATGATAGTCTTACTTATGAAACAATAATTACTATAGTACAAAAAGGAAGGTTCGAAAATGTGCGTTGATATGAAAATCAATAAAAAAATTAAAAGAGAAAGTAAAATTGTCATACGAATTAAACAATTTCAGTGAGCAATATGGTTTACCCTCTATTGCCATTTTCCAGAAAAATAGGAAAAAATCTCATTTAAGTCCTAGAAGGTCTCTAAGCCCTATAGGAGAAATTACCACAAAAATGGAAATAAAAATTTTGATCAATACTTCTCAAAAAATAAAAATATTAACAAACGCTTCTCTAAAAATAATAATTCCAGCAGAAAATTTGATAGAAATTTTTTTGATAAAAGTAAACTTAAATGTGGCTATCGTGGTCATTTTTCAAATACTTTCCAAGTTAAAAATAAAATTAACCAATTAAAATTTTCTGAAGAAGATAAACAAGAATTGTTTAAAATGTTAGAAACAATATATCATTATGAGAGTGATAGTGAATGTTTAGGAGAATTTGAATCACCTGAATCCTTTGAATATAACTCTTCAAGTTCTGACAGTAATTCTCTTAATATCACTATGTGTTGTAGGGATAGTTGTTGCCAAAATTTAATTAATGTCTTCAACAAAAATGAGGAACAAGAAAATCTCTTGTTAGACTTAATTAGTAAAATTGAGAATCCAAAATTAAAACAAGAATATCAGGAGAGACTTAGGAAAGTAATTCTAAAGAAAGAAAATACTAAGTCTAATATAATAACAATACTGCAAGCCTTTCATAAATCCTTGAAAATTTCAATAAGGATAAAGAAAATGAAAAAGAAGTTACCTTACATGAACTTCAAAAAGAAATTAAAAATATTAAACTTGAAATGAAAAAATTGAAAAATTAAAACACTTAAATAAAAGAAGAATTAAACCTTTTAAAAATAGAGAATTTAATTAACCTAGTAAATTACTAATTTCTGATAATGAGGTTGAAGAACCTATTGTTAACAGTTAAGATGATGATAACTTCATCCAAATACTAAATACTTAATCACATCAAAATTAAAAAATGGCACATAATGGTCAGAATAATTATTCAAGATTTTGATTTCACGACAATGACTCTTGTTGATTCATGAGCAGATTTGAATTGTATGCAGGAAGGACTAGTTCCAACTAAGTACTTCAAGAAGATAAAAGAATATTTGTCATTTACTAATGATACGTGTATGCATATTAATTATGAAATACCCACAGTCCATATTTGCCAAGACAATGTATGTTTCAAAATATTATTTGTCTTAGTAAAAAACATGACTGATAAAATTATTTTGGATTCACCATTTATTGCTCTGTTATATCTGTTTTCAACAGAGTATGATGAAATAGTTACCAATGTCATGAATAAATATATAAAATTTAAATTTCTTTCTTTTCCTCACAATGAAAAATTCAAAACTTTAAAAGAAAAATCTATTTCTAATTCCATAAATCTCATTTCTTGTAAGGAAAAATAATTGTGTTTTTTACAGGATGAATTAAAATTCAATAGAATTGAAGAACAACTTCAAAATCCCGCTCTTCAAAACAAAATTAAAATATTTGAACAAAAAATCTGTAAAGAATTATGTTCTGACATTCCCAATCGTTTCTGGCACAATAAGCTATTAAAAGATTTGATGAGAAGAATGTCCCAACAAATTCAAGGCCAATTCAGATGAATCCTGAAATACTTGAGTTCTGTAAAAAAGAAATTGCAAAACTTCTCAATAAAATAATCATTAGAAGGAGCAAGTCTCCTTGGTCTTACTCGGCCTTTTACGTCCAAAAGGCTAGTAAAATTGAATGAGAAGTTCATCATTTAGTGATCAATTATAAGCTCCTTAATAATATTTTAGAATTGATATGATATACAATACCAAACAAAAGGAATTTCATAAATAGACTTTGAGATGCAGTGGTATTCTCTAAATTTGACATGACATCTTGATTTGGGCAAATTCAAACATATGCCTCTGAAATTGGATATGGAGGTATCCTGTTACAAAAAATTTTCCCAGATGTTTTAGAACAAATTGTCAGCTTCAAATTTGGAACCTGGACACAGTCACAAATAAATTATAGTACAGTAAAAAGGGAAATCCTTTCATTTGTATTATGCATTCAAAAATTCCAGGATGATTTGTTAAATCAGAAAATTATATTAAAAATTGATTGCAAATCTACAAAGGATATTTTGGAAAAGGATGTTAAAAATATTGCTTCCAATCAGATTTTTGCTAGATGACAATCTATTCTTAGTATTTTTTATTTTGATATTGATTTAATTAAAGGAGTTAATAATTTAGTCCATGATATCCTTACTCGTGAATTTTTGCAGGGCAGTCAAAATGGGATCTAGGCCCCAAGCCTCCAAAGCAGGAGTTAAGGGAGAGTCATCGACTCCACAATTGGCCCTCAAGGCCAAAGTTAAAGTGGAGTCCTCCAGTGCTAACCAAATGACAATACTTGAGTCCATCAGACCCAACTACCAAACAGCCTTGGTCACCAATTTGACCCATTTGCAATCACTCAGGCCTTTGATGCACAATTAGTAAATCAACAAATTATAAAAAACAGAAAGTTGACTCCCTATCTTCGCAAAATGCCAAGTAAGAATCTCTTTCACATTGAGCTCTTATTCACTTATCTAAAAAACCCTGCTGAAATAGAAAAAACACATTTTCTTCCTGATTTCCATTTTGTCCCTGGTCACAGAGACAAAAATCTCAGTTTCTATAGAGACATTCTCTTAGAAACTAAATCTATAAATATCAGCCCAATCAAGAATGGAGAAGGAAAGACCATCCATCATTCCTTTTACCTTATCAAAATTCTAACATTGGAAAAATGGAAAGCCCATCCTTCAGGCTTGAAAAATCTTTTGAGTAAAAAACAATTCAACTATTTTGACTACATTGATGCCTGACTCACAAGTTTCCTACATCAAGGTAGTTATTTTTCTCACTCATGGTTTTTGAATTTCAATAAAAAATTTAAAGCTGATTTTCCAAAATGGTTCTTAAGATGGTGATCCGTTCACGGTCCTGTCTTAGAACTTTTTCCAATCGATTTACGACAAAGTTTTAATTTATTCTTAAAAATTCATAAACCCTCACCAATTGAGGCTTCTTTCCCCCAATTACTTTGCTTCTTAAATATATATAAATTACCATGGAATCTAAATGGCAATACTAAATTGAAGATGGAATGCTCACCAGACAATATTATGTAAAGTAGTGGGATAAGTTCAATATCCAAAAAATAAATACATCTATCAATTAAGAATTTACAAAAAGACACCCTAGCCTAAAATTGGCCAACCTATTTACCCAGGATCCGTTAAAAATTAATGAGCCCACTAGCCCAGAACCACAATCATCCAGTCTATCCAAAGAATCCAGACCCGAATCAAAACTCGAATCAAGACCCTCCTCAATGGGTAAATCCAAAGCCACAAGGCCAAAATCCAAATCAAAGTAGGAATTAGTCCAAAAATTACTTCTCCTACTAGAAGACAATGATAATTCTGACTCTGAATCCTCTGTTGAGTCAAACCTCCCAATAAAGCCAAAAAACCAGAAAGGTCAATCCTCTAAAAAATATCCTCAGTAATTAACGGACAAAAATAGAGGTCGCGTCTTACCTCATCGGGCCTATGTCGCATTCCAAGACTCCTAAGATCCATTTGACAATGTCAATCTAAGTGAAGATGAATAGATTGGAAAAATAAAATATATTTCCATTGGCAAAATGCCAAGAAAATTCAGAAAGATATCATTATGGTCTCCAAAACAATGACTATAGTGATACCTAACAATGACTTTCAAGATAACAATAATGAAGTCACTAAAGTCCAAGATAGAAATTATCAAGGAACAACAACAGTGGCTCCTCCAGAATGAAGCAACAATATTCTTATTGGCTTTCTTCAAGATAATGATGAAGACACAAGAATCTAAGATTACAATTGTCAAAGGAATCTTTGTAATTTGTCATTTTCTGTAATAATTGTACTAGTTGTCGAAATAACTAAGGTAACTATTTATGCTTTTTATTGTTCCTAGTCAAAAGTAAATAGAAGTAGAAATGTAAAATGTTTTTACTTTTGTAGAATAGAATAGTTCATGTAAGTGATTGGTTCCCCGTGAACTCCACTTTCCTCGGCTATAAATAGGTAGCTCTCTCTCATTTGTTCTTCAGAACTCATTTTCAACTCTTAACTTTTTGAAAGAAAAATTGGTTTTTGAGAATAAAGCTTTCTTCCTCCCTCTTCTATAAATCTATCTTCTTCTTTTTCTTCAACATTTAATTGCGGGAGCACTATTTAATTGTTGCCAATAATTTCACTCTTTCTGTAAGTTTTTAATCTTACACCTTAATACAGTTTTTACTATTTTTATATTTAATTCTTGCATCTTAATACCCCATCTGTAATTATTTTAATTATACTTGATTCTGTATCTCTTGTTATAGAGCCTAGATGATTTAGAAAAGGAACTCCTAGGGGTAATAGACTGGCTATACTCCTTAATTTGAGAATTAGAAGATTGGTAATTAATTTTATTAGATTTTTTATTATTAAGGTTTGTCTGACTTTATTAGGAACGTATTCCTTTAGGTACTAGACTTTTAATTTTTAAATTCTTGTTCTAATTGTTGAATCCTAAGATCTTGATCATTGTTGATGGGTGATCTAGAAGAGGATTTAAAGTTTATATTTTTATTTAGGATTTTGGGTATATTACATATCCCATGATCTACTTGATCATCTGTAAAGTATTCAAAATGATCTTTTTGATCATCATCTGCTAGTTTAAAATATTCTTCATACATTATGTCGGATATTGAAGACATTGTAGACCCAATGCTACTAGAAGAACTACTTCTAGATAATATATATGTGTATTTATGTAATTTCTGATATTTATATATAAATAATTCAATTAGTTACTTTTTAATCAATTAGTCACACATAATTATCTTATAATTACATACTAACCCCAGAATAAATATTTTTTTACAAGTCAGTCATTTTCTCGTACCCTGAAATATTCACACCCTAGACTACGTACTACAGAGGTGATTTGGGGTCCATGGACCTATTATCCTGAGCTCCAATAAACTAGCTTATTAACTAAATTCTTTCATTAAATAATCTTATTTATTAATTCAATTGTTACTCCACTATAAATATGGAATTGCATCTTACAGATTATAGAATGTATTTACAGAGTATTCTAGTGTAGTCCATTGATATAATCATTTCACGTAGTTATGTCCAAGTACCATTAATTCACTAGTAAATGGTTAATTTATAATCGTATTATAAATTTGAGCTTAATAACCATTCAGTTCCACAATTAACACTTAATGGAACCAATATTCGATCCATTAGAAATGCTTGAATTCTAAATCTTGTAAGATCATGTTTCCAGCTATCCATATCACTGAATATCTAAAACAAAAGTCACTAACTTGTTTTACAAACAAACATTAACGAGTGTGTCAAAAGATCCAGTTGACTTGTATAGGAGTTCATGACTACTCAAGATTCAGATTGATTTACATATGATCATCAGATTGATGTGTATTAAATTTTTATGATATATGATATGTTAATAAAGATATTAATTCACAACAATCATGTCATATATAATATTATTATATAAAGTATCTTCACTAAGATGTCTATCCACATCAATGATCTGGTGATCACATGCATTCAAAATGCTTAGTGAACTCTACTAGCAACCATTCATTAAAGATGCATTACTTTAATATGTTGCTGACATTTTTATTCACTATCTATGATCTTAATTCTCTCGTACTAATACAAGATCATAATCTCATTAATGAATATGGATTTTTTTAGATATTTATAAATTATTCAACAATAATTTAAAAGAACAATTATAAGAAAAATATAATTATATTAAATTTCATATTAAAATGTCAACACACATGCTTAGAGGACATAAACCTCCAACAATCTCTCACTTGCCCTAATGCAAATGTCTCAACCCCATGGTACGCACATGACCCTCAAATGACTTCGCAGGATGTGTCTTGGTAAAAGGATCAGCAATGTTCTAATCTGACACTATCTTCATAACAGTCGCATCCCCTTGATACATGATCTCTCTTACAAGATGATATTTCCTCTCTATGTGCTTGCTCCTCTTGTGACTCCTTGGTTCTTTGGAATTAGCTACCACTCCACCATTGTCACAATATAGGATCAAAGGCTTATCCATATCTGGAACTACTTCCAGATTAGTATAGAACTTTCTAAGCCATACCGCTTCTTTTGTTGCTTCATAAGCCGCTATATATTCGGCTTCCATAGTGGAATCTGCAATGCTAGATTGTTTGATACTTCTCCAGACTATAGCTCATTCACTTGGGGTGCATACTAATAGAGACGTTGATATTTGACTATCTCTGTCTGATTGAAAATCAGATATTTAGTGGGGTTCAAGTCTCCACATGAATAAACAAGTATATAGTTTCTCATTCTCCTAAGATACTTGAGAATGTGTTTTTCTGTAAACCAATGTTCCAAACCTGGATTCGATTGATAGCGATTGACAATTCTCACTACATAAAAAATGTCTGGTCTTATACATAACATGGCATACAAGAGACTACCAACAAATGAAGCATAATGAACCTTTCTCATATCATCTTCCTCTTGAGATGTCTTAGGATATTGCTCCTTGGAGATGACAATTTCATGTATGGTTAGTAGTTGACATTTTTTGAAATTCTTCATAGAGAATCTCTCCACCACCTTATCAATATAAGATGCCTGAGAAAGTGCCAAGAGCTTGTTCTTTTTATCCCTTAGGATTTAGATGTCTAGAAAATAACTCGTCTCTTACAAATCTTTAATTTGGAATTTCTCAGCCAACCACTTATTTACCTTTGACAAAGTTTTTACATCATTCTCAATGAGTAGAATGTCGTCAACATAAAGAACTAAAAAAACCACTATCATGTCTTTGATGTATTTATAAACACAAGCTTCATCAACATTTTGCTCGAAGCCATATGATTTAATAATCTCATCAAAGGTAAGATTCTAAGATCCAGATGCTTGCTTTAATCCATAAATCGATTTAAGCAACTTACTTTCTTCAAGAGAGCCATTCAAAAAATTTGTCGTGCCGTCCATTTACCATATTTCATAGTCGAAACTAGCGACAATTGACAAAAGGATGCGAATGGATTTTAGCTTGGTAACATGACAGAATGTCTCTTCATATTTGACTCATTCTATTTGCATATAGCCCTTGGCTACCAGCCATGCCTTCTACTTTCCATCTGCGCCTCTTTTCTTCTTGAAGATCTATTTACATCCAATGGGCCTGACATCTTTCAGGTGGATCTACAAGTTCCCAGACGGAATTGGAATACATCGATTCCATTTCCTGGTTCATGGCATCTTGCCATTTCTCTTTTTCAGGATCATCTATTGCTTCTTCATAAGATAATGGATCATCATTATTAGTGTCAGAGACTATGACATGTGCCTCTAGTTCATAGCGAATAGGTTATCTTACAACCCTCCCACTACGACGTTGCACCGGGGTTTCTTGAATAGAAACTATGATTTTTGTGGTTTGTCGTTTATTAGTTGATAATGATGGTGGTCTGATCTCATCAAATGGTAATTTTTCGAGAACTACTTTGCTCAAGTCTTGTAGTTTTACATATAGTCATGTTCAAGTAAGGTGGCATTTGTCGATACAAACACATTTTGATCCTTGTGACTTTAAAAGTACCCACCTCTAGTCTCTAGAGATAGCCAATGAATATTCATACTTTATACTTTGAGTCTAACTTTTCAGTCTTAGGTCTAAGAAAGTGAGCTAGACATCCCAATATACGGAAATGACATAAATTGGGTTTTGAGTCGTTCCACAACTCTAAAGGTGTCTTGCTTCCAGACTTAGAAGGAACTATATTCAAAATGTATGTTGACGTGTGTAATGCATAATCCCAAAATGTAAGCGGTAGTGATGAGTAGCTTAACATCGACCTAGCCATATCTAATAAGGTTTGGTTCTCATTTCTGAAACAGGATTTTACTATGGCTTTCTAGGTGCTATGAGTTGGAATAAAATTCCATACTTTAGCAAGTAATCAATGAATTCTAAATCCACATATTCACCACCTCGATCTGATCGAAGAGTTTTCAATAATTTACCTAATTACTTTTCAGCTTCAGCTTTGAAGTCTTTAAACTTTCCAAAAGTTTCAGACTTTTTATGCATTAGGTAAGTATAACCATATCTTGAGTAATCATCTATAAAAGGGATAAAATACTCACTACCCACCTCTAGCTTGTATATTGATCTGTCTATAGACATCATTATGCACTAGCTTAAATTATTCCTTGGCTCTTTGGCCCTTTCCAGTGAAATGTCTCTTGGTCATTTTACCCTCTAGACATGATTTTCAAATAGGAAGAGTTCCAACTTTTAGTTTTCTCAAAGCACCATGTTTTATTAACCTGTTTAACCTATCTAGATTAATATCTCATAAACTACGATGCCAAAGATATGTGTTATCATCATCATGAGAAACACTTTCTCGTTTATTACTTTTAGGATTTGCTACTAAATAATTCAGAATTATTTAACGCATGTTTAGTCAATTTAAGTATATACAATCCGTTTTATACTTTTTCATGACAAATATTGAATCCATTCTTAGAAATAATAAACTCATTATTAATTAAAGGAACTTCAAAAAATTGTCCATGCAGTAATGAAAGAGAAATCAAATTTCTCAAAAATTCAGGAATATAATAAACATCATTCAAAACTAAATAATTATTTCCAAAATTAAGGTAGATTGTCCCCAATACTTTCACTGCCAACTCTCATAATGACCTCGCCATCAACCATATGCAAATAATAACATACATGGTTAATGGCTCATAAATCCAATATCCAGGATGATAAATCATATTCCACTAACAAGCTTTGAGTACAAGTAAATCATATTTACCTTTCTTTTTCAGCTTAGAGAGATAGTTGTTACAGTTACTCTTCTAATGACTTTCAACCCCACAATCGAAACATTTACTCTTGAGCTTGCTGTCGTTCTTTTTCTTCTTGGCTTTCGGAGATGTCTTGGCTTTATACTCTTTCTTGTTCTTACATTTACCCTTACCAATGATGTTCTTCCTCTTGTTACTTTTAACAACAGTGGAAGAAGACTTTTACTCGGCAACATTTACCTCACGCTCTTTGGTCATACTCTTATTGAGTGACTCAAAAGTCTACAGTTCATTCAATAATTGGGTCATGTTGAATTGCAACTTGTTTATAACGTAGTTGGTGGTGAACGTAGAAAAAACAGGTGTAAGCGATTTCAAGTATAATAGTGACTTGAGTTCGTTCATCAACAGTCACCTCATCTACTTCTGCCTCATGTACTATGTTGATCATGTTCAAAACATGTTCACGCACATAAGTACATTTCTTCATCTTGGTCGTCATGTAGCTCCTAGTAGCCTCATGGTGACTTTGATAAGGCTTCTGCCCAAACATCGCATGTAGAGATTTCATGATCTCATAGCCAGTATCCATGCTATCATACTTGGTTCTCAGAAAATCATTCATGCTCACAAGCATGTAGCACTTCACTTTGTTATTGAGTTGAATTCAAGCATCAAACTTGTCCCTAACATTCCTAGGGGCATTGGCAGTGGGCTCCTCCGGACATTTCTTAATAAGAACAAATTTGTGGTTCTCACAAATTAGGATCAAGTTTAAATTTGATTTCCCTCTTATGAAATTATCACCAGTCAATATCTTAAGTGCAAGTAAAGCAGTAATAGGGTTGCCCATGGTAGACATAATAACTGAAAAATAAAAGACACATAATTCAATAAAATTGAAATAAATATCTAGAATTCAAAAAGTAAACGTGATACATGAATTCAACATATTAAACATATAAATATACTATTTACTAATCCACAATAAAACAACCTAACAATTAATGTGCCGTCTTAGGGTCGGTCAGATTAATCTTAGACTGTCTATGAGACATTCTCATCCTTATTAATTAAAACTTAAAATATCTCATATTTTTTCTTTTAACAATAAAGTATCGCTTATTCAGTCAAGTCACAATTATCCGCATGAAAGGTTAATTGTGACTTTGTGAGTGTAACCCATTATTTCGGATTCCATGACTTGATTTAGAATATGCCGCCTTAGGGTCAGTCAAAACTAAAGTACATCACTTAGTCCTATCTTCTTAAGAAGTCCAACCTTAGTATTGATACAGCTCGAAACATTCCTTAGGGAGATGAAAACAAAGTCATTTCGAGACCCTCCTTGTACCTCATAGTGTTATACTAGTAATGGAGACCATAAGTTACATTGACATATCAACATTCTCCCACTCACTATTTTAGGATAATGTGTTTCTATTTTAATTAATCATTAATTCTAAGTTAATTACTAGTTAAAATAATAACTCCATGAATGTGAAATTAACAGTTAATCCAATATAATTGGTCTAAGTTCATTTAACCTTATGAAGAGCTAGGTCAAAATTAGGTGAACTTATATTAACTAATTAATTACATTCATCCAACTTTAATAAAACTCTTTTAATAAAGTTGATTATCCTAAATGTTACTATAGCCTTTAGAGTGGTGTTGTTACCAAGTTTTAACTAATTAAAACCTAACAGTTTACATGCAATTGATTTCTCAAAACAGTTTATATAAACATATTAGGACAATCCTAATAAATCATGTTTCTACTGATGAGATGCATGATTAAATAAAATTATGTTGGGTTTCATGTATGACATGTGATCAACAAATGCATGGTCATGTTATCAATCATATCAATAAATATTTATTTAAAAATCAAATAAAATAATAATAATAGACCGAGTGACTATAGGATATTTCTAAATTACAATCATTGAAATAAAGAAATAAAATCACAAAGAGGACTTCAAGATTACATATTTTCAAAATATATCCTTCTCCACGTGATGTTCATCTTCATAATCTTCAAATTTCGAGCAAAACTATTTTAATTAGGAAAAACTATTTTCTTAATTAAAAGTGATCTCCATAATTATCTTTTAAAATGATTGAATTTGACTTAGTCAATAAAAAATTTATTGATTTGGTCAAATTTGGGTCAAACCCAATCAATCAATTAATCTTTAATTTTCATAAAATTAAAAATTAATAACTAATTTTAAAATTACATAAATTTGAAATTTTAAAAGATAATAGATAGAGTTAGGGTTATCATAAAAATATTTAGTGATAGGATAAGTTGGTATCAGAGTTTCTGAGAAACTTCCCTAGATGTGACAATAGTTGCCACCAACGTTAGGATTCTCCCACCACCGCTGCCCGCCGATCGTTGGCCGCCGGCGGCCACCGCCGTCAGACACGACGGCACCAATTTTTGGAAGGATCACCGCTGGAATCAATTTTTCCGCCAGCGTTACTGCCGCTAGAATACTAGCTGTGTTGGCGCCGGAATTCCCTAGGAACTCCTATTTTTTCTTTTTCATTCTCGTTCGTCTCGTGCGTTCTTCATCTTCTCACGATCAAAATAATTACAATATAATATTCAAAATATAAATTACAAAAATTTCTACGACTCAAAATAGCTTAGATAAGATCTAAGAAAAAATTAAAGAACAAAACATAACTCAATAATCACCATACAATTAAAGATCCATTCTTTAACCATACATTCAAAAAACAAACCACTCATTCATCACATGTATCAATATATATCATAAACAATGCAAGAACATCCACACAGTATTTAATACATAAATATATAATAACCGCTCTGATACCAATTATTAGAAAAATGTGGCGCACACATGGTTTTAAAAATTTATTAAAAACTAATCGTTTGTTTTTCGATATAACGAAAATAAGCGCAACGTAATGGTTTCCAAAATAAAAACTTTTATTTTCAATCATAATCCATTATATATTTATATATTAAATATGAGACATACATGAATAGGAATCATTATATATTTATATATTAAATATGAGACATACATGAATAGGAATCATGTATCTTTTGTAGTCTATATTGAGTGTCTTCGCAAACCAATGACCTGCGTTCCCACGAACAACGGACTTCGAGATCCATACCAAGATCTTCCAAGCCAATCATCAAACGCATTAAGACATGTGTGGGTACGTAGAATAATCAAATACACATTTTCTGTCTCAAGATATACTCAACACATGAGATCTAAAGATTTACTGAGAATGATTAATTTTTGTGAGACAATTTTCTGAGAGAATACAATAATTATTCTCGCAGAACTTTTTGATTAACTTTTTAATCACAAAGAAAATTCACCCTGATGGCAATTGTGTTCTTCACTCTCTATCAACATTGAGGCCAATAGAATAAAATATATATATTTTTTAGATAATGACATATCGGATTTTAGGGGTAAACTAAAAATAATACTTAATTTTAAAATTATTATTGCAGTGGGACTCACTGCAATTTATGCACAACTGCAATGCCACACGGCACTACAATTACCATATGCTATCACAGCACCTCACGACACTGTGTGCCATGGCATTATCGTAGTGTTGTGTGGCACTACAATATTGCACCCCCACTACTGCAGGGCCATATGACACTACAGTAGTTCATGTCAGTCGCTGATTCCCAATTAGCGATTGACACGTGATAATTACTGTAAAGTAAATATTTATTTTAATCAGATAAATATTTAAATATCAGTTCCTTCAAAATTAACATATCTTATTATCCATATCAACTAACTTATCTATTAGTTCACAAATAACGAATTTTTTTAATTCAAATTATTATCTAATAATAATTTATAATTATCTAATTTCACAAATTAGATATTCTGTCTCATTTATCGATAATTAGATATTCTGTCTCATTTATCGATAATTAGAAAATTAATCGATATATATATATCTGTGTGTGTAATTTATGAAATTTATATATGTAATTCAATTAATTAATTTTTAATTAATTAATCACATATAATTATCTCATAATTACGTACTTGCCCCAGAATGAAAATTTATTTTGCAAGTCAGTCCTTTTTTCATGTCCTAGAATATTCACATCCTAGATTGCGTAGTATATAAATGACTTGAAAACCACGGACCTATAATCTTAAGCTACAATAAATCTTATTATTAATTAAACTCGTTAATTAAATAATCTTATTTTTAATTCCATTATTACTCCACTATAAATATGAAATTGCACTCTTAGAGATTATAGAATGTATTTACAGAGTATTCTCATGTATCCATTGATATAATCATTTCACGTAGTTCTGTCCCCTAATTATTAATTCGTAAATTAGAGTTGGTCAAAATTACTGTTTTACCCTTCTAATTACCTTTTGATATTTAAGTACCATTAATTCACTAGTGAATGGCTAATTTATAATCGTATTATAAATTTGAGCTCAATAACCATTCAGTTCCAGAATTAACTCTTAAGAAAATCAATATACGATCCGTTAGAAAAGCTTGGATTCTAAATCTTAAAAGATCATGTTCTCAACCATTCATATTACTAAATCTCCAAAATAAAAGTCACTAGCTTGTTTTACAAACAAATCTTTACGAGTAAATAAAAAGATTCAATATATATGTATAGGAGTTTATGACTACTAAAGATTCAGACTGATCTACATATGATAATCATATTTATGTTAATTAAATCTTTATGATAAACAGTATGTCAATAAAGATATTAATTCACATCAGTCATGTCGTATATAATCTTATTATATAAAGTATATTCACTAAGATATCTATCCACATTAATGATTCAGATCTAGATCGCATGCATTCATAATATTTTGTGAACCGTACTAGCAACCATTCATTAAAGATTCCTTACTTTAATATGTTGCTTACATTTTTATTCATTATCTATGATCTTAATCATCTTGTACTAATACAAGATTATAGTTTCGTTAATGAATATAAAATTTTCAGATATTTATATAAATTATTCAACAATAATTTAAAAAATAATTATAAGAAAAATATTATTCCATTCACTAGTGTGTATGCTTGAGTGAGAGTAAAAAGTGTGAGTGTAGTGTATTTTGGTCTTGTAAAGAGAGTGTAAGTCTTGGACTATTGTATATCCAAACAGTGCTCGGTGTAATTACTCTTTGTTATAATAAAAATAATTACATATTATTTTTCATGTGTTATTCTATTCAACATATAATACAATGGATCCTTTAGTTTTTTGCCAACCCAAGGCAGAAGAACTTATAGAAAAACTTGCATTGTTAAACATTTGTTTACTGTTTTTGTATGTATATATACGATTTGGAGGAAAGAAACTCGAGAGCTTTTGAAGGGTAGGGTGAAAGACAGATTTGCTATACATTGGCTAGCTAAGAGTGTCTGATTCTGATGACAATAATAAGCACAGTCAAGTTAACTTTTAGATGTATGAAGAGATTAGCCTTTGAAGGTTCCCTTTAGCCCTTTATTGAAAGGATCGAATGATTTGTCTTTTGGTTGTTTTGTAATGTTGAAAGGGTCGAGTGATTTATCTTTTGATTATTTTCTAATGTTTGAAGTATGCTCCTCATAAGTAGTTTATCTTTAAGTGTTCTTAATACACTTGAATTACTTTGACAAAAAAAATACCCTTGAATTACCAAAAAAAAATGAAATTATACCATACTGTTGGATTTTTTAGTATTCTACGGTAATTTTGGAAAAAAATAATTAAAATACGGATTGAAACTAATTAAAAAATAAGGTAGTTTAGGACACGTAGGATGAATGTGTCTTTTGCAAAGACGCTTTCGTGGTGACGTGGCCCAAATCTGGGTCACGTAAAAGGCGTCTTTTGGAAAGACACCTTCACTAATTGTCGAAAGCGTCCTTGTGAAAGACGCCTTCACGAATAGTCGAATGCGTCTTTTGTGAAACTCGCCCCTATTGTGAAAGATGCTCCTATTGTGAATGAAGAAGACCCGCTGCTTATTGTAGTGGAAGAAAGTGTAGCTCATCCTCACAAGTAGCTCAATTACAAACATATGAAAGACGCCCAAGAAAAATGAGTAGACGACCACTGTGTGGAACGTGATTGATTTATATTTTTTGTATTTAGATTTTTGTAGAATAATATAAATGTAAAGTAATAAAAATTTGTTAAAAATGTATGTTGTTTCATTGAGAATGTTAAAAATGTATGCTGTTACATTGAGAATGTTATAAAATGTTCTGTAAAATGGATAATTTTTGTATGTAGAGTTGTGTTATGGGATTGTGTTGATAATTTTTGTAATGTGGGAAGTATCTGAACTGAAGACGTCTTCGCAAAAGACGCCTTCTCACGTGACATATTCTACCGTAGTTTTGGAATTAATTTCAAAACAAAATATTTTTAGAATTTATTTTAAAAATTACAATAATGCCAGAAATTCTCCCATACTGTGAGTATTGTTTTTCTTTTAAACAATAATCTTACAGTGGGTATTAATCTCATTTATGGTGCAAGGGAGATTTGAAACGACCACGTAAGTTGGGAAGAGAAAAATTAAAAGAAAAACAAAAAGGAAAAACCTTAAACCCCTTTAAAACCGCGGACGAGTCGGAGGGACATATCTTGTAACATTATCCATAGAGTCTGCCTCCATAAAGAAAGCATCAATGGAGGCAAATTCCCTTTTCAGATGCTCTTCTCCTTCTTCTTCTTCTCCTTTATCTTCATTTCCATATCTAAAATCCCAATTTTCTTTTGCGCTCCAACTCTCTTCTTCTTCTTCTTCTTATTCTTCTTCTTCTTCATTTAGAAAATGCCGATATCTAACTTGCGTCCCCAATACCACAAACACTGTCTCAATGTTCTGCTCTCGAGCGTCTCTTCCCCCTTATGCCGTTTCTACTAAGGAGTCTGAGGCCAAAGAAGATGATTCTTTATCCACTCTTTCCAGAGATATGCTACCCAAGATTGATAAGAGTGGGAGATTTTGCAGCCCCAGAGCTGCCAGAGAGCTCGCTCTGTAAGTTTAACCCGCTCTTACATCTCTTTATCGTTTTCCTTGTAATATCCCTTGTTTTTAGTTCTTTTCGGAATGAGGCGGCTGAAAACAGAGGCTCTCAGATTATTTCCAATTACCAAAATTGATCAAGCAAGTTTAATTTTTGTTCTTTCTGGCGCAAGAACAGATCAATTGTCTACGCAGCTTGCTTAGAAGGGTCCGACCCAGTTCGCTTATTTGAGAAGAGAGTGAATGCACGCAGAGGTAATTTCAATTCTGTTTCAAGAACTTAGCCATATATGCCCATCTTTGAATTAGTTGGCTTTGGAATTTTCATCTTTTAATTCAACTATTCCCACTTTTAATTAACTTAGTAACTAGATCAAAAAGGAAGGAAAAAAAAATTACGCTACTTGATGTACACGCAGAACCAGGATTTGAGTTCGACAAGGCTTCATTGATGGAATATAATCATATGAGCTTTGGCGGGCCACCCATCACTGTGGAAACCATTGAAGAAGCAGACAAGCTGCTACGCAATGATGAAAATGAGACTGCAATTGGTATACTTTTCTTTTTAAACGCAATCTCAATTCTCAACAGTATACTATATGAATGGACAATTGAGGGGGTTGAGATATCTCTTTCGCCTGCTTGCAAAATATGGATTTTCTTGTTCGGAAGTGGGTCGATGCATCATGCTTCGTTGGAATACATAACACTGATTCATTTCACTCGCTTGTTTTTTTGAATCCCGATCACAAAATTAGTTTTTCAAAAGCACCACATTTCTTTAAGAATTGCTTGATTCTCAAAGAAATGACTTTGAAAGGTTTTTCTCTATTCAAAGACTTGTCAATCAAAACCTTGACATTTTATGGACTCAATAAAAGCTGTGTATTTATACTCGCGGTATGAAGTTAAAGGACTGCCTACTTTGGAATGATAAGCTACTAAGCTCCTAAGTCCTAACTTTAGTTCCCTTTGCTGAATAAAATCATTGTGGATGCTTTGATTACGGTTAATAGTAGTCTATTTATTTTCCTTCTGCTTCAGTTGGCATTTTGTTTTTCTTTCTTTTCATGAAGATGTAGCTAGCATCTCTAGAGAAGAAATCGCTCAGACTGTTTTTCTTGAGGATAGAAATATTTCAATATCTAGTGTGAACTGTTTAATCGGCGTTCCTGAGTATTCTGTTTTTGTTGATTGTCTCTCAGAAGCAGAAGTTCTTGGAGCTCCACCAAAGTTGGTCTACAGCAAACTAATTTTGCGGTAATTCCCTTAGGCTACATTTGGATTTGGATCTTGAAAAATATGAAGGAAAAAAATGTGAGGAAAAGTAAGTGGAATTAGAGGAAGAGGAAAGGAAATTATTAATATAGTAAAATTCATTAAAATATCTATTTTTCTCTACACATTCTGAACACTCCAAATACTGGAAATGAAACACCTCACATTTTCTTTTCCCTTCCCTACTAATTCCCAAGATCCAAACATAGCATTAACGTTTAGAAGCAAGTTGCGTATGTTGGAATGTTGTCCCACATCGCCTAGACTTGCCCATTCTGTGCTAGTTATAAGGTTCTAGTACCCCTCTTCTTAACATCTAGGTTGTAAGGAGTGATCGAACTGAGTTTTTTAACTCCGTAAATGAGTTCAGTTTTGCACGACTGTGGGATCCTAATTAAAAGAAAGAGTTGTCTGTCTCGACATCCATATGCATAATAAACTATGTACGGTCACTGCTGCCAACAGAATGTGTTTGCATCATAGGAGAGAGAGTCTGACATTATTCCTTTTCTTATATGATTAGGTTTACTAGAAAACTTTTGCTCGCAGTCGCGGAAAAATGGGACAAGCATGTTATTGTTATTGACAAAGTTGTTCCTCCAAATTGGAAGGTCTGTAGTTTGGTATTTTCACTACTTCTGTTTTCTGCTTTTCTTTACAGAATTTTTAAATAGATAGTAGATCTTTCAGTACTTTTTTTTTCAATAAGTCAACAAAGATGATGTATACATCTAATGAATTATATAAATGATATCAGAATGAGCCAGCAGGGAGGATTTTGGAGCTCTGTATACTTCACTTGGCAATGTCAGAAATAACTGTCCTCGGAACACGACACCAAATCGTCATTAATGAGGTAACTAATTTCTTGTTTAATTTATTTTGAGCATATCTAATTACAAGAATACTATTTTAGGGAGACGGTATTTATTCAGTCACGGAATTTCTGGTGTAGGCTGTGGATCTTGCAAAGCGTTTCTGCGATGGAGCAGCTCCTCGGGTTCTCAATGGATGTCTCAGCACATTTGTGAAGGACGTGAAATAATAAGAGATTACTAAAGTCAATTGAGGAGAAGGAAATGGTTGGTTCTTGAAAGAAATTTTTTGAAGCTCTAATATTTGCTTCATTAAAATTTCGAGCACAACCGAATACTGATTTGAAGAATCTCATCTGGGAGACTACTCACGAGAAACACAGAGGGAGACTACTCATCAAGTTTAGACACTTTTAAATGTATTTTTTAGTAAATATGTAAGCAAAGCAAAGTAATAGGTTGTAGTTGGGAACTGAGAACAGTATCAATTCTACGAGCTTGAATCCCAACAATGATCCTTAAAACTTGCGACTGGTGATCCCATGAAGAGAAAGATGCAGTCCGTTACTATATGATTTATGAAAGTGTCCTGAGGTTAGCTATTCCCTCGTTTCTCAGTTATGAACACATGAGGCAGAATGAGAACGAAACGCCACACTGATGACAGTCCACTATATTCAGAAGTGTCTAAACTTGATGTGAAAATCCTCTGAATTAGTGTGAACACCCTCTATATTGTCAATTTAGTCTTCATAATTTCGAGTTTATCAATTTAATCTCTATGCATTGTGCTACTTATCATTTTGATCATATATTTTGAATTTTGTCAATCTAGTTTCTATAGTTTGAATTTCGTTATGCTCATATTCTTGTCTATATCCAATAGGTTCAACTGTGCACAGACGATTTATGTGTAGCAAAACTAACTATATTACACAAGGAAAAGCGATCGTAGAACTTGATTTTCTAGATCAAAATGAAATAAACAAAGGGTCGAAATTAAATTTAAAAAGTGGGGACTATACTGTTAAAACTAAATTTATATAGACATGTATCCTTGAAAATGATAATCATTCCATATTATAGGGATTAAATATACAAAAACTATTTTAACTGACTAACCCCCAAACCAATCAAATCATTGTTATTGTGTGGCTTAAATACTACTTTTGATTTTGGCTCTTTCTTTTAAAAGATCAATAAAATGAATTGCCTTCAATTAGTTAAACAAAATCAAACCATACCGTCAAATACGTGGCGAGGAGAATAATAATTATCTCACCACATTGTTTAAAAAAATTTATCTACACACCGCAATCAGCAACATAATAAAAATTGGGCAATGGTCAGGGCCAGATATGAACATCCTATCGAACTCAAAAGGCTGCACTGCTGGTATTGGAGGCCAGCAAGCAAGCGATGGTAGGTAACTAATAGTACATACAAAGCTCGCAGACCACACAAACATTTGGTGACTGGGAAGAGACTGGTATGGTTATCCCCCACTACTCTCAAATGTAGTTTTATCACATGGTTGGTCTTGCATAACAAGCTCTCTCCACTTTGGATAACATCCTAAAAGGAAGCTCAATGTGAGCTTGACCTGTGTCTTTTGCATTGGACGTGAAGAAACAACAGAACACTTTTTTCCTTCTATGCAGCATAACCAGGGCAGTATTTGTCCATACGGAAATCCTCCTGATTTTTAATTTATTTGCAAGAAAACTTAATATGTGATTGTAGAAACGAATTTAGAGATTACCTTTGACGCATGAACTCTAAAAATTCTTTGTACCACGTCAAGATCAAAACCTTAATACATGTGTAAACTGATGTCTCGATCTATGTGCCATACCACAGACTTGCGCCCCACCATCGCGGTACAAGACGCCAACCGCTATCTTTCGTTCTTCAACCGTATGTTATTGTATCACGTGAATACCAAGACATTGTGATCTTTCTCGCTATTTCTTAAACCATCAACCAAAAACAAGTATGTGGGCACTCATAGATTTAGAAAATAATTCTCTTTTTCTCTCAATTTCAGCTAGAGAAGAGGTTTCTCTTTTTCTCTCAATTAAATGAACTTTAATTAGTAATTTCTGTTACTTAAAATATGATCGAATTATTTAAATGGTTGACTACTAGGTATCCATGTTGTGCCTTATTAGTTACCGATCACAACAATACTTAAAATCTATAGGCTAACTCGGTGACTATATGGATAAAAATACTCTTGACTAAATAATTGATAAATTTTATCAAACCCATGATCAAATTTATTAGTTATTGAATACAATTAATTTCACTATAGAATTGAAATTCAACTCCAAATCATACTTTAAATTACTCAATGTAATTATATTCGACCTATTATTCATTATGTGTTGCTCATAAATACTATAATATCATGTATAATTAGATGTAGTGTCATCGAGCTAATTTATACACCTTTCATAACTTTAAGTTCCAAATCTTGTTGTATTGATCAACCATATTTCTATGCTTGATACCTCATGAAAATTTATCATATCTCTAGTAACTCATTAGAGATATTAAGTACTTAGTTGACTGTGGTCACACAAACGGGTTCTATTAAAAGATACTATGTCATTTACTTAAAAGTATCTATGAACTCTTCTATTAAGAATCTATGCATCCTCATTATCCAACCTACAATTTGTGACCCATAAAGTATAAGGCATGGTAGATCAAAATAACTAAGCTATTAAATATGAGTTCGTGAATCTCTCAAGAATACGAGTACTCATAATATAATAACAATGAGTAGTGATTTTCTTATGATAATACTCTACCAAAAATTAGACTAATTATCATTCCAATGCTTTTCAAATGCACTCATACATTAACTAGATACTCCATCTAGTGATCAAGGTAAGTCTATCAACATGATAGAGTTAGTGCACTACAATCTATCTTAACAAAGCGTCAATCTAGTTAAATACAATTTTAAATACATTATTCAAGTCATAGAGAATTCTTGGTTAAGTACATTATTCCTATGAGCTAAACTCCATAAGACCTGTAAACTAGGTATAAAATATATGTGGACCTTTTACAAGAATATACTGGATGTAATAAAAGAATAATGAATTAATGTTTCGATTGAACTATAGAATTCACATGCATTAAGGGCATAATCCCAACAATCTCCCGCTTAGCCTAAAACACATCCACAACCAGCCTAACTTCCATGTTCTCTACATGTGACAAAAAGAATTTGTGGCTAAAGTATTTATAAATAGGCCTGCTAGGTTTTCTGCTAAAGCAACTTTCGAGACAATTATATATGCTCGTTGTATGATCTCCCTAATGAGATGACACTTCTGCTCAATATGTTTTCCTTCTCGATGGTTTTAAAGTTCTTTGGATTGCATACTTCTCATCTGCTAACATAATAAATCATGATTAGGATTCTGTCAATCGTGTCAATCTCCAACTCTCTTGGGAACTTTCATAGCCAGACAACTTTCTTTACTGCTATATATTCTGCATCTGTGGTTGAGTCTGCAATACTGCTCTGGTTTTCACTCCTCCAACTGACTGCATTTACTCCTAGAGTAAACACATAGTTCGAGGTTAATGAATAAGCATATAACCGGTCATTCTTCGAAGTTTCTCACTATGATAAACAAGCATATAATCTTTCATTCTCCAAAGATACTTGAGTATATGCATCACAACTATCTAGTACTTTCTTCCTAGATTTGACTGATATTTGCTGATGATGCCCTACTTTTGAACAAACACCTTGTCGGATACACAACATTGCGTAGATGACACTACCAACTGCCAACGGATATGGATCCGTCTTCATGTTATGTATCTCATCTTGTGTCTTAGGACACTGATCCTTGGATAAACTAATTCTATTGCCTAAAAGGTAACTGACCTTTCTTAGAATCTTGCATTGCAAACAATTTTTGAATCTTAATATATGCAAATTGAGATAAGAATATCCCTCTAGATTTTTTTTTGTTATACGTCTTTTTCCTTCTCACCAATGTTGTGCACATATTCTCTTGGACAACCATCATCTTTCTCTACACCTCCATTAATTATGAAATATCTGCCCTCATGGAGCTGACTTAACTTGAAGAGCGATCAATTGTACATTTAAAGCACCTAAGCCAACGGCTTGCTCTTCAGGTAGATCTGCACACACGTTCTCACGAACATGCTTGGCACAGATAACCCCGAGTACCATGGTCATCATTACTCGCCAAAAGTAACATCTCAGATGGAACCTCCCCATAAGTCCGAGCACCTAATGGGTCCAATCGTTACCGCATGGTATCAGATCAGTCTCAGATATGTCACATAAAAAACACAATCAACAAGCCTATCAGTTTATGTCAAGGGTTACCTCCCTTCCCTCCAATCAAGAACAATCAATACAATCATTGTGTCCCGAGAAACTGCCTCAGCACACTCCCAAGACTTCTTCGACACACTTCCTCCGGAGGGTTCCATGTACAAATATCCCTACTAGCTAAGGAGAAAGGAATTCCATTTCTCCCTTAAGGAAACTATTTCAAAATAATGTCAGGATACAGACTTAGACATTAGAAGCCCTTATGTGAGACGACCACCCCCCAGTTCTCCTCATCTTTTGGTTATTTTTTTGTGTTTTACAGATCCTTGACCAGGAGAACGATCGTACTTAGAAAAGGGAGATAAGCACCGACACTGTTGAAATTTTCAGCTTCAACAGTTGGCGCCATCTATTAAAGAGGCGATAAAATCATTTCTACTCAAAGCACATGAAACCCCTCCTCTCCCACAAGGAGGGGATGGATTTGGCATCCTACATCGATGAAATATAGGACGAGATGGAATATTCGCCCTTCCCCCGGTGGAAGAAGAACCTTTTGTCATCATATTGATTTCACGGTGAAAGAAGAAGGATACAGTGGTTGCAACCTCTAAGGTAACCAAGACATGGAGGAAAGGCGTGCTAGTCACCATCCAAGTCGTGACAGTCTTTTGCATGGAAAATGGTCCTCCCTCATGACTCAAAGGCCCACTAGCGGAGTCGCCACACACTCACAAGACCATGGGGGAAAACTATTCAGGAAAGGGTGAGACGACACTTAAACTTGGAGAAGCTTCCACCCCTCGAGGAATCTGGGACCAAAATGAAATCAGGCTTCAGATGGCTAGGCTTCCCCTTTGCAAGGTTCTAGTTGAGGTCATCCTAGAAAGATGAAGGAGGAGAGCGAGGTCACTGAAGAACGAGTGAGGGAAAAGTCCTCATATGGACCCTTCGTGGGCAGTATGCGAGCATCTGTGGAAGATGGAGGAAATTATTGGCAGGCCACCCTCCGTCCAACTCCTTGGTGTCCTTTTGGCCACTAACAATTTTGTAAAGCTCTCGCACATTAGCTTGGGGTCATTCCCGGATGAAATATAGAGCTTTGCACTAATCCTCCACCACAGTTGAAACGTGAATTTCGGCTCCTAGCTCCCACATCCCTCCTCAGGTGAAATGGAAGGATGAAGATCATGTCAAAATCGATACATAGGCTCATAGGAAAGACCCGACCCGAAGCCCCAGTGAGAGGATGAGGACGGTCACAAGACCCCTTCACCAACTTTCAACAAGATCAGGCTTTTACTAATGAGGCACGTGCATGTTCCTCCCAAGCTGTCGCATGAAGCTAATGAACTTATAGGATATAAGTAGCCTGTAGTCAGCGCACTTCCTGATGAATAACCCCTGAGAAGAACTTAAAGGTACATAGTGGTCAATCATTCTCCCGCCAGAGCATCCGAGAAAGATGATTCAAGACAAATCAACATCTGCCCACGAGCAGAATGTGGAGCTCAAGGGGTTCCACTGTTAAGGCAAAGACGAAGCTAAAAAAGAAGGACGCTCCAACAAGAAACGAAATGCAGCAACTTGAGAAACGAAAAGCCTGCCTGTCTTCAATTCTCCACCCGACCTTCCCCTCAATCAGAGTAGAAGAAATGGTCTCCTTTTTAAACTATGAATGCCAAGGTGTAACAGACAACAAAGATCGTGTACTCAATGACATTTGTCAAATAAAAGGAGAAAATTGACTCTTCCACAACGCACCATGGAGGATTAAAAAATGATGACTAGTGCGACACTCTAGCCCACCAGTCAAGGTTAAAAAGTGATTACTAGTATGGTACTCTAACCCACATGTTGGGATTAAAAAGTAATGACTGGTGCGACACTCCAGCCCACCTATCGAGAATAAAAATTGATGACTGGTGCGGCACTCTAGCCCAGCAGTTGGAATTAAAAAGTGATGTCTAGTGAGGCACTCTAGCCCACCTGTCGGGATTAAAAAGTGATGATTAGTGTGACACTCTAACCCACCAGTCGGGATTTAAAATTGAGGTTTGTCGAGCACTATAGCTCACAGATAAGATCAAGGATCTAGTCGGAGTAGACACACCTAGCTTGACATTTAGGTAAAAAGTGATGCTTGTCGAGCACTCTAGCTCGCAGATAGGAGTTTAGCCAGAGCTGGCACGCCTGGCTAGACATCAAAGTAAAAAGTGATGTCAGTCGAGCACTCTAGCTCACCATACGAGATTAATAGTCTAGCTAGAGCACACACACCTGACTAAACATCGAGGTAAAAAGTGATGTTTGCCAAGCACTCTAGCTCGCTAGACGAGATTAAGGGTCTAGCTAGAGCAGGCACGCCTGACTGGACATCGAGGTAAAAAATGATGTATGCCGAGCACTCTAGCTCGTCAGACAGGAATAAAGGTCTAGCCCGAGCAAGCACGCCTGACAAGACATCAAGAAAAAAAAGGATGTTTGTCGTGTACTTTACCTCGCTAGAGCAAGCATGCTTGGCTAGGCATCAAGGTAAAAAGCTATGTTTGGCTGAGCACTTTAGCCCGCCCAAAGGGATCAAGGAAAGGTCCTCCAATCAAGTACTAAAGGAAATGAATTTAACTTACTTTCTAAATCGCCAGACCAGGAAAAAGCTCAACCAAGAAAATGTATGCTTGACTAAACATAAAAGGGTAAACTCCCGATTTGAGGTAGATCCGCCTGACAGATCTCCTACATGGCAGCACACAGACTTCATAAAGGTTACGACAGGTTTGTATGACCCCTCAACCTCTTTCAAATGGGGCAGCCCAAAAGGAAGGACCAAATTCATGTTGGGGCCCACTCAAGCTCGGGGTAAGAGCAACCTCATAGCTTAGGTTAGTAGGAATTAATAGAACATTCATAATTCTAAGAAATGAAGAAGCAGGAACGAAAGAAAGGTTAAGGTCTCGTCCAAACCAAGTTAAAGCTCTATTTAGGTAAAAGTGATATTTCATCTACTTGAGGATGTTCATCACTTAAATACCAACTACCAAGCTTAGACAACTACGAAATATTACGATAGAAGAAATAAACAAGAGTAAAGCTAAAGGAGCCAGAGTTAATAAAAAACCATTCTCAATAATAGGGAAAAAAGATTACAAGTACAAGCAAAGGAAAATGTACAAAAATCTCATCCTCAGATAAGGAGGCTATCCCTTCCTAGGCCAATTTTAAGGGAAAGGACCTTCTACGTCGGGTCCAGTTATCATAGGGTTTTCATAGCTTTCTTGAACTCTTCTGAGGTCTCGATGGCTCTGGTCACTTATTGGCCAAGGACTCGGGATCACGATGACTTGGTCTGAGACCCACACTAAGTTGGGCTAATAGTGGATTCAAACCATGGGAAGTACCTAATTCCTAAGCAGGGGATGAAAAAGTCCTCAACCTTTCCCATTAGGTGGGCAAAGAAGGTAGCCACCAAGCCGAGTTCAAGATGATCCTGAAGGATGCGAGTGGAAGGGATACTTTACCCACTCCTAAGGGATGCTGGAGTAAGTTGATGAAAGGCTGAAAGGATAGAAGTGGTGAAAGAAGGAAATGGTGATGCAGGAGGAAGGAGATGGATTGTGGCTGGTAAAAGTGCTCCATTACGGATCAAAGGTCAAAGTTATTGGCTGGGTTACAAGTCATCTTTCTACAACCATTGGTCGGTAACCAACAAAAATAAGGGGTTCACCGATCAGGCTTATCAACAGCAGGAAAATCAAAACAAACATGACAAAAATGACTTTGAGGCACATGATTTAAAAGATGACAGATAGGAAAGCAACAACCATGAAAAAAAGGAAGATCTCAAGAGGGAACCTTCAAAACAGAAGAGGATCCAGAAAAGGAAGGAATATTGGTTTCCCAAGAAGAAAAGAAGAACTAGGGGCAAGAATGAGGGTTGGCAAAGGCTTCGTCTTTTTGAAAAATGTGAGGATGAAAGGAATGAGAAGGAAAAGCACCTATTTATAGGCCTTATATTAGGGTAACTACTCATTTAATGGGCATTAAAGAGGGCCATGATGGTAACCGTTGAGGCTATCATACGCCCAATAAGTGACTATTTCATAGACCAATAAGAAAATTTTTAAAAGACCAAACGTCGTTCAAACAAAGCGTTAGGAATGAAGTGACACATCAAGGAGACAGACTCCTTTATGCGCACCCATGCGCCATTAATGCATCCACCCCTAAGAGATTGATGGCCTTCAATCACAGAGAAGGTGATACGACGTAGGCATGATGGATAAGTTGCGACAAAAATGGTCAAATAATTAATCCCATTCTGTATGGACCTCCCAACCAAATGAACTTTAAGCACAAGTGTGAGGTCCCGGGACGGATGAAGCTTTTAGCATATCATCACTCAAAGGTAGCTCAAACAAGAAGCTTGGATAAAGAAGACTTCGAACACAGGAAAATGAAGCCACCTAAGTCCTCGACTGGGGGCAACTGTTATAGGTGTTTTTCCGAGCACCAATGACAGGGCAACATGTGTCGCACTACAGCGGAAAGGCCAATAACAAAGGAAGGTCTCAAAGGAAAAAGAACCGACCTTGCCAAATCAGCCTTGAAGGAGCTTGGGAGGCATAAACCTGAGCTTATGTAAGATAACCAGGATTGAGCTCGTAAAGAGAGCTCGGATAACCTCGAGTACCTGGGTAATCATTACTCACCAAAAGTAACATCTCAGGTGAAACTCCCCACATGCCCGAGCACCCAAGGGGTTCAATCATCACTCCAGGGTGTCAGATCAACCTCCTATATGTCACCTCAAAAGTACAATCGAGATTTAAAGCCCATCGCTTTACGTCAAGGGTCGCCTCCTTTCTATCCAATTAAGAACAGTCAGGACAGGCATCGTGTCTCGGGAAGCATCCTCAGCACGCTCCCGAGACTTCTTCGACATACTTCCTCCACAGGGTTTTAGGTACAAATACCCCAACAAGCTAAGGAGAAAGCTATGACATTTCTTTCTTAAAGAAGCTATGTCAAAATAATGCCAGGATACTGACGTAGGCATCGAATGCCCTTAGGCGAGGCAACCGGTACTGTTGAAAATTTTGGCTTCATCATTGGTCATGAATGACTATAATTCCAAGGATATATGTTGTTTCTCACGGGCCCTTCAGATCAAACTTGTTAGATAACCACAACTTTACGTTTGACATTAATCCTACATCATTTTTTATGAGAAAAAAACTATGTTTCCTTCATTTCTCTTGTAGTACATGGTTCATTAGGATTTTGGTAAAAAAAAAAAAGGACCTGATTGTCTGATCAAATTTGATGTTTCATGATCGTGATGTTTGCTAAAGTCCATAAATGGACCTATGCAATTTCTAAACCATATTCTCTCGATCCTAAGCGTGAAAAGTGTCAGGATGAGATATAAAGATATTATATTCATGACTGCCATTATAAAATGCATTTGACATCCATTTTTCAAATCTTGAAATCGAGATGTGATACAATGGACAAAACAATCCTTATAGACTTAAGCATGCCACCAATGAAAAAGTTTCCACGTTTTTGTCTGTGCCTCGTTTTCGCTTATAAACCCACTTGCACCCAATGAGTTTAACCTCTTGGGGTTCTTGTACAAGCTCTCATACCTCTTGGGGTTCTTGTACAAGCTCTCATACTTCATTGGAGTAAATAAATCCATCTCAGGTGCCATTTCCTTTTATCAATGATCTGCATCCACATCCTTTATAGCCTTATTATAGTTTCAGAGATTTGAGTCATTTTCTTTTAGATAGACTCAAAAGACTCACCAAGAATATGTATCTATCAGGTTGATGCGATTTCCTCCCACTACAATGTGGTTGTGTAGTACTAGAAAGTACTTCATTGTCATTATGTCTGTTAACTTATCTCTTTGTAACCTCCATATTATGTAACACTACAACTTACCGCATATTAGCTGTTTAATTTAATTATCATGATTATTTGATTTAATTGTCATGATTATTTAGTTTAATGTTCGGTATGAATAAATTGAATATTTTGCAAGAAAACGCTTCAAGTTACCCTAACAACTCAACTATGCTTAAGTCAAAATTTGAAGTAATTGACTTTCACATTGCTGTTTATATGTTCTGATAATATTGAGTAATTATATTAATTGAAAATATAGATAATTTCTAGATTTGAAGAAAAAACACACATCAAAGTGAAGGAAGTTCAAATTTCGTAGGTTTCCTTATCGTCTAGTAGACCGTCAATTGATGGCGCTTTAGGTATTTCCACTAATTTTACTAGGTAAATAGCTTCAACCTGTTGGCTGACGAACAATGTTATCAAAACTAAACGTAAAAGAAAACTACGACTTTTCTTTAAGTCGAACTTCGTGAAGAGAAATAAAAAAAGAATAATTTTGCCGCTTTATATGGTTAGTAAATTGCATTTCTTGAGTCTTTTTCACTTTCGCATCTTTGAAATAACGGAGCAAAGTATAATTGGTGGAACTATTTCTATTTTTTAACCAAGAACAAAGGTCTGTAATTGAGAACCTCACTTTTTAACTTTCTTAATAGATTTGTTCTTAGAAGTATGATCTTCTAGGAAAATACAAAGTGGTAATTATAATCATGTATCAGAAAAGAAAAATGTTTAAGTTTGACTTTTATTTGGAGACAATTTATGGCGGTGGTATTAGTTCGTTTTTTTCTATATAAAATAAGGTACATTTTTTCTTGAACCGTTAGATTTATGGAGTTTTTGAAGGAATCAACGCAGCGAAAAAAAATAGGATCTTGAAAAATTCGAGAAAAAATCTATTTAAATTATGGATTAGGAAAAATAGCTCTTGAAGCGTGATGATAAAAAATTGAAACCTCATAATCTTCCTTATTATTCCTCGAACCGTCAACAAAAATCACAAACGGGTGGACACTTGAATAGAATCAGATCACAAACTAACTCGTGTCTTTTTTCACTACAAGAAAAATGGTTTTTCCTAGCGGTTTTACGGCGACAGGTATTCCAACCGCCGGTAAAAAAACCGGCAAATATTTTACGTTTAGCAGCAGTTTTAAAATATTTTGTGGCGGTTTAAACGTTTAGCGGCGGTTTTAAACCTCCGCTAAATAACCTTTAAATCCCCAATTTCTCCTTTCGCCCAAACCCGCGCAATCTCCCACTCTCTTTCTACAACAGGTGACACGAACCTCCATGCTCCTCCACCGTGATTTTCTGCCGTAAACTCCTCCACCGCAAGCTCCCCATCGCGAGCTTCTCCACGATCTACAAGTACATACTCGATTCTCGCCCAAAAGATTTTCTCTCTTCCCTTCTTCCCTTTGGACTTTTTACAAAAGCTTTTCTCTCCATATTTTTGCTCCATAAGATGCTTAATAGATCAAACACACCTAGCTTGTGGCACGAACACCAAATAAATACCAGAAAAATCATGGGAATTTGTCAATTTTTGTGTGGAATAAAATGAAATTCAATGAGAAAAAACTAGTGGTTTTGGATACTATTTAATTATAAATTTTTATAAACTTATATAAAATTCTCAACATGTTCATTGGAGTCTATAGATAGGGAGAGACAAAGTATATATACTTAGCTATGTTATCTAAAAAAGAGAAATGGTGCTTTTGATTCATTTCTATCAAAGTTAGAATATGGTTAGTTTGTTTATTGTAATCTAATTATAAATATAGTTAATTGTTTATTGTAATCTAATTATAAATATAGTTAATTGTTTATTGTAATTTTCTTAATTTTTAGTTTATTTAATTGCATAGTCGAATAGTTAAAATATGAGTAGCTAATTTAATAGAATAGTTAGAATATGGGTAGTTAATTTGTTTAGTTACTTGTTTATTGTAATTTTCCTAATTTTTAAGTTTATTTGATTCTTGTAGTGATTGCAACTTATTTGTCTATGTTCTGTACCTCAATTTGTGACTCTGATTTCATTGTGAGTTTGATTTTTATTGTATTGAACTATCTATTATAATGTGTTCAGATTGATTTTAATATGGATAAAAGTTGGATTGAAAAATTGAACGTTAGTTAATTGCTAGATATTAATGGTATACACTTGACTCATTTTTATAATCAAGATTACCTTAATGGAGTTGAGGAGTTTCTTAATTTTATTTGAAAGAGTTTCTGTAGATGGTAAGATTTTGTGTCCATATAAACATTGTGTGAATACACTGAGGATGAATAGAGAAAGTGTGCATGGGCACTTAGTGTATAATGGGTTTTACATTGGTTATACACGTTGGTTTATCCACGGTGAATTCATATTGTAAAATTCAAATGGAAAAGAGCTTAATGAAAGAAATGTGAATCATACATTTATATATGAAGCTTGATATGACAATATGCATGACTTGTTGCGTCATGCATTCAGAGTTGTGGATAATGAGAGAAGAACATATGATTTGCAAGCTGAACCAACTGATAATAATTTGAATGAGCAACTAAATGATGCTCAACACGTAGAGGTGAATGATTTTTCTGACTTAGTTAGAGATAGTAATGAACATTTATATCCAGGATGCAAAAGTTTTCAAAACTCTCATTTATTGTGCATCTTTACCACCTCAAGTGTCTTCATGGATTGAGTAATGAGGCACTATCGGGGTTACTTGAGTTATTGCGTAAAGCTGGAAGTTGTCAAAAACTTTTTATGAAGCTGCAAAGATTATAAAAGAGTTAGGTCTTGGGTATGAAAGGATACATGCTTGTCTAAATGACTGCATATTATATTGGAAAGACAAAGAACAAGAACAATCATGTTCTACTTGTGGTACTTCAAGGTGGATAACCAAGGAGGGTGAGAGTACATCTCAATGTCAAGAAAAAAGGAAGAAGAAGCCAAAAATTGCTAAAGTGACGTGTTACTTTCCTTTAAAAGGAAGGTTACAAAGATTAGACATGTCATCTAAAACCACTAACGATATGAAATATTAGCATCATGTAAAGTGTACTAAAGATGGTGTTTTAAGACATCCTGCTGATTTGACTTCTTGGAAATCATTTGACTCTAGACATACTGAATTCTCTATTGAAACAAAAATGTTGTCAAGAAAAGATAGAAGTTACCAAATTGATTTCTTAAAAACCATCTTTCACATGAGTTATGATAGTAACCCATGTGAAACAAGGCAACGGTTTGGAATTTTCCAACCATCATTTTGCTTTTTTTAATAAATTCAATTAATTAAAATTAAATAAATTAGTTTTAATTAACATTGGCCCTTTAAAATAAACTATGAGCTAGTTTTTAGACCACTTGGTTGACTATAGAATATCCATGTTATGTCACTAGTTTAATAAACAAGTCTCATCACAACGTAGTTAAAATTCGAGGCTAGTAAGGGGACCATAAGGACAAAAATATATTTGGTTACATAATTAAAATAAACTTAATAGATTAAACCCATAATCAAAATTATTAATTAATTATGATTAACTCCACTATAATATTGTAATTGAACTCCATGTATATTTTATATTACTTGACGTAACTATCATTGACATATTAAGCATTATGTAATGCCTCTCCATAATATAGTACCATGTATAATTAGATTAATTACTATCGACCTAATATTTATACACATCTTAGTATCCTTAAATTCCAAATTCATTCTATCGGTCAACTATGATAATTTTCATACTTGACGTCTCAAGTAAAATTATCAAATCTCTAGTACTCCACATAAATGAATTACCTAAGAGCTACTATGTGACTTAATTAAAAGTGTTTATGGATTATACTATTGAGAATTTATGGACTCACTATCTACTAATTCAGTCGTCCAACTTACGGAATATGTTGACTCATAGAGTCACATTCTTAGTAGATCAAAACAACTAAGTTATTAAATATGAACTCATAAATCTCTCAAGATTGAGAGCAATAATAAAATATTAGCAACGAGTCATAATTTTAATTTAATAGCAAATTACTGAAAATCAAACTCATTAGTCCTTTCAATGCATTCCAAAAATGCACTGGTACCTAATGACCAATATAAGTCACTCTACCTAAAAAAATTAATGTACTATAATCTTCTCTTAGCAAAGTTCCCAGCTTCAGGAGACTGTGAAATAAGTATTTACAAGTCACAAATGACTCTTGGTTAAATATATTGTTCCCATGAGCTAAACTCTATAGGATCCATAAACTAAGTACTATTATGCTTGTGGACATTTTACAAGAATGTATTGCCCATAATATAAGAATAAACTAATTATTGTTAATCAGGATTAAATGTCTCAATAAATATAAGAATTCCAGTATTTTAGGGCACAATTCTAACAATCTCCCACTTTTCCTAAAGCACATCTACAACCAGCTAAACTCTCATGTTCTCTACATATGATCGAATGACATATGTGGCTAAAATCTTTATAAACAGTTCTACGAAGTGGTATGAGATTCTCACCATGATAGATAAGTACATAATCTCTCGTTCTCCTAAAATACTTGAGTATATGCTTCATCAGCTACCAGTGAAATCCTCTAAGATTTAACTGAAATATACTGACTATGCCTACCATGAAATATACATCCAATATACAATATAACATACTTAAGAATTTCCACTATGAAAGGCAAAGGAATTGTCTCCATGTTATTTATTTCATCCTATGCCATAAGACACTGACAAAATACATAGGTTCCAAATTTAAAGGGTAACAAGCCATTTCTTGGAATCCTTCATTGCACACCTATACAACATATTATTCTCTACGCAGTCTAAGATAAGAACATCATTCTATATTTAAGTCTCGAAAGAACTAAATTCTTAGAATGAAGATAACTTTTCAAAAGTCTTTGATATCTTAAATTCAGAGAGACATGGTTTTATCGGTGACATTTAATTCTACATCATTCTCGATGATAAAAAGTCATCTACATAAAACACCAAGAAAATCATTATGTCTCCTAACTTTCTTTTGTACTAATATGGCTCATTATGTCCTTGATCAAAACTAAAATTTTGATTGCATGATCAGCATAAAATTTTAAGTCCTTAATGCATGCATAAATCCGCCACTGGACTAATGCATAATGCATATCATTATTCCTATTCTTCCATGTTAAATCCAAAAATTGAGACACAAAGATCTTTGCTTCAATATCGTCCTACAAGATAGCGTTCTTGACATTCATTTGCCAAAACTCCTAAACGAGATGAGATGCAAATGATACAATATCTTTATAGATATGAGCTCACTATTAGTGAAAATGATCTACAATACGTAATATCCTCTTTCTAAGTATATCATTTCTCACTAAGTCTAGCCTTAAAGGTCTTGACCATGTGTCTATGTCTCGCTTCTTCTTATAGATCTTCAGCTCCCAATACTCTAGGGCTTTTCACTTGAACATAAATCTCTCACTTGGTCGTGATCCTCTCCCACTACAACATAGTGATTGGGATCTAGCTTATGTTCCATCAAGATTACCATATCTGACTCTCCTATGAACATTTACTTCTCATATGAATGAGAAACACTCCCACTATAATAAGATTCCCTACTACTAGGAAGTAATTAATTCCTATTCTCTTGAATAACTAAAATCTCACTAACTTCTGTACTTATCTATTACCAACTGAATTACATGACACACGCATTATCAAAAAATTCTTCTAAGTTTGTGTTGCGTCCAGATATTCATTTTGAAATATATCTTCTAAGAATACAATGTTTATACTTATAAACACTTCCCATTCTTGGTAATATAAAAAACAGATAATCCACATTTCTTTTTGCATAGCCTATAATTATCATTTTGATCTACCATCTAGCTTGGCAGCATTCTCTTTTAGCATGTGTGCTCGACACCCACACATATGAAGGTTACGTAAAATAAGTTTACGAACATTCTATAATTTTTATGGTGTTTACAGATACTATCATAAATGATGTTCCATTCAAAATACATCATTTATCAGGCTAATCCTAAAAAAGAAAATAGGTCAGTTGAATAACTAAACATAGATCTCATCATGTTAAAAAAAATGCGTTTCTCCATACTGTTACACCATTCTCTAGGTGAAGAGTATTCAATAGGATATAATCCCGGTAATTACTATGTAGTTTGTGAATGTCTTTAAGAGGTATTTACGTCTTTGATCAAATCGAAGAGACTTAGTTTGTCTCTCCAATGCCTTCTCAACATAGATCTCATCATGTTAAAAAAAATGCGTTTCTCCATACTGTTACACCATTCTCTAGGTGAAGAGTATTCAATAGGATATAATCCCGGTAATTACTATGTAGTTTGTGAATGTCTTTAAGAGGTATTTACGTCTTTGATCAAATCGAAGAGACTTAGTTTGTCTCTCCAATGCCTTCTCGACTTTCGTACTAAACTCTTTGATTTCTCAAAAATTTCAGAATCGAGAAACATAAGACAAACATATTCATATCTAGAGTGTCTGTCAATAAAATTGACATCACCCATAGCTTCCCCTTACCTAGACTTTCACTTGTCCACTCAAGTAATATACTTGAACACTAACGTCACATGCCTTTATGTCCTTCTGTCTAAAAAAAGACGTACTCTTGGTCGCATTCTTATCAATAATGGATTCCCTTACCGGTAAGAATTCAAAAAAACTAAAGGCTATGAAGCTTGTCTTTACTAGTCCTCGAATCATATTTTGATTATATGACCTAGACATATGTTATAGACATATAGTTGAATTGAGAAACTTTTCTTTTCTATAATGTACTATGTATATTGTTATTTTACTCCACATCATGCAACAAAAAAATTAGAAATAAATGTACTGTCCAAAATACTGCATATGCCTTTATCCAAAGAACAACATGCAATCCCCTCTCATTTAGCTTTCTCATTTCCTGGAACCTTCACAAAGAATTGTGAATGTGATTAGTGATTTCAGAGTCTACACACTAGGACATAGTAGAATCAATCACTAGTCACTTCTTAACGAGATGCATGTTTCAGCTCTTTATAGTTAAGAAAACATTTTAGCTAGTTTTCTTCTATCTAGTCTTCCCTCAATAGAAGCACTTCCCATTAGAGCTTGCTCCCTCTATCTTACTAGACATATTTATCTTCTTCATCTTATCTAGGCTAAGCTTAAGCCCAAAAGAAGATGTTGACCGAGTCATGTTTAACACAATTTGTCTTCAAGATTCTCTTAGCTATCTGAGGTTACTAGTTCAATTTGTTAAGGAATTCGCTCATCCATTTTAGCTTTAGGAATCTCTGTCTAGTTAAATAAAAACAACCAAAAGGATTTGGTCATCAATCAGAGTTTCCTTTGCCATCTTAGTGTTTAACATTACCCTTCAGACATCTTACTAGAGATTAATAATTATATCAGTTTCCATAGAGAATGAATTTACTATAGTTCCAACATATTTGTCATATAATGACCTTATATGTAACATGGAGCTAAAATTCAATCTATCTCCATAGACGATATTAATTTTATTCCCCTAAGTAGAACTCTAAGAAAAATCTAGCGTAGCGTTAATTAGAAGTGTACTTGCTTCCTTCTATAGTGAGATTAAAGTCCTAATTAATATTCATTAATGTCAACAATATTTTTAGTAAATATACTAATAGGCTCATGGACAACATTTTAATTACTGAAAAATAATAAAATTCTCAATCATTACAAACGCATTCTAATTAAAACATGCATCATATCATGAAAATAAAAACTCAAAAAATAACATGCAATGTATGCAACGGTATCCCAACTCTCATAAACATACGTACGTTTAGGCAGAACGCACATTTAAAAGAGCTAGGTAAGATAGTTCAATCCAATTAATTAACAATATAATAATAATGGATAGTAATCCTATTAATCTAGTATTAATATCTAGCGATTAACTAACGTTCAACTTTGATATCTCGAAATAAGTGTCAAGTGTATACCATTATTTCACCCTCAGACTTGTGACAAGTGGATAACTCCTACTTAGACAGATTGTTTCCAATTACTCACTTATCAAAGTGATTCTTACGAAGACCATACTTATAATATATGATACTTCGGATACCCTCCTTTAAGGAGCTTCCAAGATTGAAGACGAGATACTCTAGCACCTTAGTATGATATAATAATAGAGACTGTGAGTTTCGATTAAGAATCTCAGTCCCACTTGATTTTCTAAATTACGTGAGTTTTTATTACATACTAAGTGATATTAGGTAATTAGTCAACCTAATCTTTAACAACCTACTACGATTAAACAAGCATGCTTAATAAGTATTAAATTTAAGTTAATATAATTTAATCAAAATTTTAATAATCTCACAATTTAATTAACGGCAAATTAAATATCTAGCAAGATTATTAAAATTAAAAATTCTATTTAAATAAAAACTAAGCAAGATTATTAAAATTAAAAATTATATTTAAATAAAAACTAATAATAAGCTTCTAGCGTTAGCCATTCTATACCTTAATCGATTATGCTTGGTTTTATCTTCATTATGTAATCACAAACGCGTATCTGTTTATAAATCTAATGCCACATGGTATCTAAATGTGATGTGCATAATTCTAACATTTTTCACGTCTATGAATATTTGAAATTCACTTCTTTGTGCCATTTTTTTAAAACTGGAAATGCATTGATAATTAACAACAGTCAATAATACATAAGTTCTCAACTATTGGAGGTACAGTACCAATCCAACAAGAGGAAGTATAGACAGAGACTGTATTACGAGCTAGTCTATCTGCAACAAAATTACAACTACGGGGAATATGTCGATATTACATGTAGGAAATGAAATAAGCATGAATTTAATGGCCTTGATAATATTTTTAGGTTCTGAAAGAAGATCTTTTGAAGAAGCAATAGTTGTTCAAGCCTTGCTAGAGTCCATTTCAACCAGATTGATCGGTATATTATTGCTCGGAGCGAATTTAAGTCCTTCGAGAATTGCCAAACATTCTGCTAAGAAAACATAAAAAACTGCATCAAAGTAGAGTGATGTGGCTGCCAAAACTGATCCTTGGCCGTCCTGAATGATCACACCTATACTAGAACCATTCAAGGATACAGAAACATTTACATTTAATTTGAAGGTGCCTGGACTTGGTTTTTGCCACTTAGGAGCAGGACCCTGAGTTGCTTTCGAATTCTTGCTGGAAGGAGGATGGATAATTGTCCATTCTCTAATATAAGTTGCAGCACGGTAAAAAAAAATCGTCACAGCTCAGCCCAGCATCTTGGTGGATCCAACTGTTCCTGGAAAACCAAATAAACCAACATAAAACCGAACTAAAGCCAAGGAGTTAGAAGTGATAGTAAGCAGATTTCTTTCAAAAGCACCCATGGCGTCTCCTGTATCAATAAAACGCAGAAGTGGACTATCTGAAAATGTGTCCCACGCCTTTGACCAAATTTTTATTATACGGGGCAGAGAAAAAGAGCATGGATAATCATTTCAAGTCTGCCACAGAATTTGCAATTATTAGAATTGCCTATACCTCTTTTAGCCAAATTGAAAAATGTGGGAAGGATGTTTTTGGAAGCCTTCCACATGAATACCATAATTTTAGGAGGTAGGTGGAGGTTCCATAATTTCTTCGACCAAGATTGGGAACCCGAAGATGAGCTACTCGGGAAGGAATTCATGTTTAAGGCAACCCAATAACCACTTTTCACCATGTATGTTTCATCTGCATTATAGTGCCAAATCAACTAGTCTTTATTCCTTATGAAAGACATTCAGTCTATCAGAGTAGAAGTGAAAGAGGGTATTTATGCACGTGGTGTCCTTTATATGGAAATCAGAGGCAAGATGGCCATTCCCTTGAGTCGTACTGGTAAGAATTTGACCCCACGAGAAATTGAGCAAAAAGCTTTCAAATTGGCCTATTTCTTGCATGGCCCAAATGAAATATTTTGAAAAATGAAGTGAAAAATGAATGCTTTCTTAGTTATTAAAAAGTGGAAAAAACAAAAATTCAAGAATACTCTTTTTTCTATACTATAGTAATAGCATAACTTAACTGGAGTTTCTTCAGAACACTCATTTGAGCTAAAACAGATGTATACAGATTAAGACCCCCTGAGAGGGATGGAGGATATTATCTTAGTATCCTCAGAATCAAAGACAGATTCCAGAAGATGTTTATTCCATCTATTCCCAATGAAAAAATCATCAACTTTTTGGTTTGGGGGAATCCTAGATAAGCAAGTAGGTTTAAAGGAGATGGGCTTAGGAATCCAAGAATCAATACTTGCTTTGACGTCTAAGCCATTTCCAATAGTCCATCTAAACCCTTTTTCAATTAGAGTCAGTCCCCTCAGGATGCTTTTCCACACGACAAAAGCATTGCTGCTGGCTGGAGCTACCAAAAATGAGGAATTCTTGAAGTATTTGCCTTTAAGGACCTTACTCATAAGGATGTTGGGGAATTTGATTATTCTCCAACTTTGTTTGGCTAAAAGGGCTTGATTGAAACAAGAAAAGTTCCTAAAGCCCATTCCTCCATCTACCTTTAGCCTGCAAAGATCTTTCCAAGATAACCAATTCATTTTACACCCATTATCATTGAAACCCCACCAAAAGTTAGACATCATCCTCTCAAAATCTTTACACAAGCTAATAGGAATTTTGAAACAATTCATAGCATATTGAGGAAGATCTTGATAGCAAACTTTAAGAAGGGTCTCATTACCTCCCAAGGAAAATTGCCTCTCTTTCCAACGATGAAGGAGCATTGCCATTTTCTCTTTAATATGGAAAATTAGTACTTTTATGGAGCGTCCCATAAAGGCAGGGTGCTCTAGATATTTTTCGATGGTAAATGCAGTAGGGATTCTTAAGATAGAGGTATCATGGTTTTCGTCTCGGAGCTTGTGTTTGGGGAAAAGGATACTACAGATTTGGTAAAATTAATGCATTGCCCTGAGGCTTTAGAATAAACATCCAGAATATGTTTGAGGTCTCTACAAACATCCTTCAAGTTTTTGTAAAAACAAGACAATCATCGGTGAATAAAAGGTGGGATATAATTTGGGCCCCTTTACCTATCCTTGGGCATTTTAGTAGCCCAGAATTGACACCCTTATTAAGAAGTGTAGAAATATAATCTGCAAATATAACATAAAGTAAGGTGATAGAGGATCTCCTTGATGGATACCTCTATGGGGGAAGAAGGGCTTGGAGGATTTACCATTAATAAGAACAACCATCATAAGGGAAGTAACACATCTCAGAATAAGTTTAATAAAAGAATCATGAAAGCCAAGAGCATACATAAGACTCTGCAGAAAATCTCATTCAATTATACCAAAAGCCATACACATCCACTTTTAAAGCCATGTAGCTTTGTTTCACCCTTTTACATAATGAGATAGTAAGCAGAGTTTCAAACCAAATTAACACATAGTAATAAGCCGATTCTTGATAAAAGCACTTTGATTTCATAGATAATTTCAGGCAAAACATTTTTCGGCCTATTAGCTACCACTTTAGAGAAAACTTATAAAGAACATTGCATAGGCTTATGGGGCGAAAATCAACCACACATATAGGATAAAAAATTTTAGGAATAAGGGTAACCATAGTACTGTTAATGTCAGAGAGTGGCATATCATGATTTAACAAATTTAAACAAAAGTTAGTTACCTCATTCACGATCAGATCCTAATATTTCTGAAAGAATCCTGCTGAAAAGCCATCAGGGCCTCGACTCTTTTGAGGATGCATTGATTTAATTGCGCTCCGCTTCTTCGGGGGTATAAGGCTTGATAAGATCTTCATTCATATCATCTGTGATCTTCAGTTCAAGTTCTTAGTGGCGATTTCCACCTCTTCCGAATTGAGGCAAGATGAAGCAAAGAGGTCTTCAAAACATGATACTACAAGGGAGCGTAAAGTATCGTGATCTTCGACCCAGTTTCCATCAGTCCCTCGACGCTTCAAAATCTGATTTTCCTTCTCCTCATTGAAGCATTTGCGTGAAAAAAATTTGTATTTTCATCCCCATATTGCATCCAATTAGTCTTAGCCCGTTGGGACCAATAAGCCTCCTCCTGTAGAAGAAGCCTATCCAATTCTTCATGAAGCATTTTGATTCGGTTCTATTCCTTCCTCTTAGCTGGGCATTGGTAAATCTCATCCAGTTTATTCTGACAGTTTAAGACTTTCTTGGGGAGGCTTCTATATTTAACCTTGCTCCAAGCCTTTAAAGCTTCTGCATATTTCGAAAGGCCATGTTGAACCGTGAAGGGTGTTGCTCATTTTGAGAAATTGTCCAAGCTTCTTTAATAACATCTCTTCATTCAGCATCCTGAGTCCAATAGCTCTCAAACAGAAATCTCCTTTTACCATGGGAATTAATGGGAGGATTGCCATTGAAAGGTATACAGATTAGCCTATGATCCAAAGTGAGGAAGCTGAGATGATGAACCAGAGCAAAGGGAAATAAATCCAGCTAATTTTGAGTAGCAAAGCCCAAATCAATCCTTTCCATGACAATTTCATCTCCCTCCCTTTTGTTGGTCCATGTATAGACTGGACATCTAAAGGGCAGATTGATGAGATTACAATCCTCCAAGCATCCCTTGAACAGATCAATTGTCGATGATTGTCTAAGAGAGCCCCCCATTTTGTATGCATTTGAGAAAATCTCGTTGAAATTGCCTGTTACAAGCCAAGGTAGATTTATCATGCCTTTGAGTCTCCTTAATAGGGTCCAGGAGTGGCCATATTTTGAACTGCTCCCGCCGCCATTTCCATACTCTGACTAGACCCTATTGATGCTTTTTCTTGATTGACAGAAGGGTCACGTGGCAGCTTGTCAGCCTGAGAACGAGGATTATGGTCATCCTTGTGACCGGTGGTGGTTCCTGAGCCTTGACTTCTTGCCATCGACGTAGCTTCTCTTTTGAAGAATTCACCATCCGGCCGATCGCTTAAATCTCCACCTTTAATTGAGGTTGAAGAAGAAAATGTATTGTCCATCTCCTCTCTTCTTCTTTTTGGAGAGTTTGTTTTTTCTGTAGCTCTCAACCATGCCCCGTATTGATTTTTCCTATTTTTACCTTTAGGATTTTCCCCCAAGTCAGCACCACAATCTTTGTTCAAATGATCTAATTTTCCACAATTGTAGCAAAAATCTGGTAATCTTTTGTAGAGGACATCAACCAATAGAGGTTCTGGATTGTTAGCAACCTTGAGTTTAATTCCTCGTGGAAGAGGAGAAATAATATTTAGCCTGACCCTTACTCGAAGATACCTTCCCCAACATCCACCATCCGGGCCCTCATCTATGTCTTGAAATTTTCTGATGGAATCGCCAATTTTCTTGCCCATTTCTCGGGTCATACAAATAATGGGAAGATTAAAGACTTGAACCCACGTACTGACCTCATTTAGGAATGTAAAGGATTTTTATGGTGTAAAGAATCATCTATGAACAATTGATAAAGATCATAATTTAAAAAGAGAATGAGATAATAAAAATATCATCATTTAGATGGAAGACCTTTAAAGGGAAGAAAAATCGCGGGAAGATCGTTGCTATTCACCGGTGTAAAGAATTTTACATAGTCGTTGATGAGAGAAGAGAGGAAGGGCAATGCCTTTAGTTGAGATTTACTTAGGTCCTCTCCTTTTTCTTTTTACATAAGCTTATATTTATAGGCGTTACAATAATAAAAATAATAAAAAGGGGATGATCACATCTCTTATGCTTTCGGTTGATGATATTGCTTTCAGGTGTGAGCTCCATTACTCTGCTCATTCTTTTCAACTGTTTTGTCCTCACCAACTCAATCAGTCATATCCACTTGGTGGTTCCTTGTGGTTCGGGCCAATCAATCACAGCCACTTGACTGTCAGTCTGAACCTTCCTTTCCATTTTGATGTTATGTCCTGTCTAAGAGGTAATGATTCTCCGTTCTCGAGATGTAGATTCCCGTTATGAGAGCGTTGATCTCCCGTTCTCGAGATGTCGGTTCCTGTTGTGTTGTTCTTTCCCGTTCTGGGTGTTCTAGTCCCCAGTTCTGGAAGCGATACACCCTCCATTTCAGAAGCGATAGTCACCCATTCCACAAGCGATAGTCACTCGCTCCAGAAGTGATAGTCGCCCCATTTCAGAAGCAAAAGTCACCCCCAGAAGTGATAATCACCCTGTTCAAGAAGCGATAGTCACCCATTCCAGAAGCGATAGTCACCTATTCTAGAAGCGATAGACACTCGCTCTAGAAGTGATGGACACTCGTTCCAGAAACGGTAGTCATCCCGTTCCAGAAGCGATTGTCTCTCGCTTCACCATTCTTCCCCGTTCTTAAAGTGGTCTCCCGTTTCAGCGTTCTTTCTGTACACGTATCTTGGGTGATTTTTTACCTGTTCAGTTGCCCCCATTACACTCAATATATTTCACTTATTGAGGTGTAATGGTTTGTCTTTTCTTATTCTATCGTTACGTCTGTTATTTCGGGTCTTTTCGCCTGTCTCCGTTCTGCTTCTTCAGCGTTCTTTTCTCAACTTCTTTTCTGTTTTGAAGATTTTTCCGTTCTGAAAACATTTTTTTCTTCTGAGAACGGCGTACGTAGACGCTCCCAAGGACTTAGGCTCTTTCAGTGGAACCATGGCCTCGTTTTGATTTCTTTCTGAGAGTAAGACTTATGAACTCCCCTTTCAAAGCACTTTTTAGGTCTTACTTCCTTCCGAGAGTAGGACTTATGAAATGCCCCTCCCAAGAAATTTTCAGGCCTTAATTTCTTCTGAGAGTAGAACTTATGAACTTCCCCTCCCGAGGACTTTTCAGGCCTTAGTTTCTTCTGCGAGTAGGACTTATGAATTGTCCCTCCCAAGGACTTTTCATGCCTTAGTTTCTTATGAGAGTAAGACTTATGAACTGCCCCTTCTAAAGATTTTTCAGGCCTTAGTTTTTTCTAAGAGTAGGACTTATGAACTGCCTCTCCCAAGGACTTTTCAGGCCTTAGTTTCTTCTGAGAGTAGAACTTATGAACTGCCCCTCCCAATGACTTTTCACGTCTTAATTTCTTCTGAGAGTAGGACTTATGAACTGTCTCTCCCAAGGACTTGCGCCCTTAGTTCTTTCTGAGAGTAGGACTTATGAATTGCTCCTCCCAAAGGCTTATACCCTTACTTCCTTATGAGAGTAGGACTTATGAATTGCCCCTCCCAAGGACTTATGCCCTTAATTCCGTTTAAGAGTAAGACTTACGAATTGCTCCTCCCAAGGACTTATGCCCTTAGTTCCTTTTGAGAGTAGGACTTATGAATTGACCCTCCCAATAACTTACGCCCTTAGTTCCTTCTGATAGTAGGACTTATGAATTGCCCCTCCCAAGGACCTACACCTTTAGTTCAATTGTCGAAGAAGAGAGTGAGTTGACAGCCGACACGTTATCATACCATAAGTTTTGATTGAGAGCTCCAAATCGAATTCCATGAGATTCTTTAATAAGTTGACTTATGTATCTTCCTGATGATATATGATTCACCGTATAGTTGGCTTCCAATAAATACTGTTTAATTTCTGAAGCTGTTCGTTCTGCATAATCTTCTTTTCTGAGCAGTCTTCGTGAAAATTAGCATAACCCTTTTTTTCAAGAGCTCTAAATCAAGTTCGGAGAAGGGAGACACTAAAGGAGTAGACCCAGCAGGCGAAGCCGGAGGTGAACCGAACTATAATCCGGGGGGTTTTACTATCATGATACTTCGAGTAATCTTCACCAGATCCTCCAACGAGTCATCATCGTTTGATTTCATACTCCCACCATCCGAAGCTTGATCGGGGAGAGAAGGTTGGGTGCTTGCGAAGCTTGCCAATGCCATTCTCTGGCCAAGGACTTGCAACGGTGTCATCCCCAAGCTGGATAATTAAGTCCATGGTGCACGTTAACAGACTAAGGAAGTGTAATTTTAACGGTCCTTTAGACAAGAAGTTCAGCACGACCGTTAAAAAATAGAGCGTTGAAGCCACAACCTTCTCTGATCTAAACTTCAACTTTTCCGTTATGAAGCTCTAACTTCGAATTTTCTAAAACTCTGACTTTAACTTTTCTGGAGCCCTTTTTTATGAGCTTTCTAATCTGAGCTTTCCGAGCTCATCTGGTCTGAGCTTTACGAGCTTTTCTGAACTTTATGAGCTTTTTTTATCTAGGCTTTATGAGTTCATCTAGTCTGAGCTTTGTGAGCTTTTCTAATCTTTCTGAGCTTTTATGGTCTAGGCTTTATGAGCTCTTCTGGTCTGAGCTTTACGACCTTTTCAGAACTTTATGAGCTCTTCTAAGCTTTTCTCATCTAAGTTTTAGGAGCTCTTCTGGTCTGAGTTTTACGAGATTTTCTAAACTTTCTGAGCCCTTCTGAGCTTTTCTAATCTAAGCTTTATGAGTTCTTCCAGTCTGAACTTTGTGAGCTTTTCTAAACTTTCTGAGCTTTTCTTTTCTTATTCGCTCTAATTTTTTTAACTCATCCTTCATTCAAATGGATTTCTTTTCTGATCTCATTCCTCTCCTTTTTTTAGAAGTTGATAATGATGTAAAAGAAATAAGCCAATCAAATATGTAAGGAACGAGTTTATCATTTTTTTATTCAGTTTCTAGTTTTGTACTTGTTGTCATTCTCATCTCTACTTCCAGCCTGTTGCCATTTCTGTTCCCACTTTCATTGTTGAGGGAGGCGTTTGATTTGATTTTTGGCATTTTGGGAGGGATTTCTTCGAGTTTTTCTCTCGCTCTCAATGAAATCCCCAAATGTAAAGAATTTTTTCAAGTATAGAGAATGCTCTACGGATAAATGACAAAGATCATAATTTAAAGAGAGAATGAGAGAAGAAAGACACCATCAGTTACATGGAAAACCCTTAAAGGGAAGAAAAATTACGAGAAGATCGTTGTTATTCACTAGTGTAAAGAATTTTACATAGCTGTTGATGAGAGAATTAAGGAAGGGCAATGCCTTTAGTTGAGATTTGCTTAGGTCCTCTCCTTTTTCTTTTTACATGAGCCTGTACTTATAAGCGTTACAATAATAAAATGGGATGATCACATCCCCTATGCTTTCGACTGATGAGATTGCTTTCAGGCATGAGCTCCTTTACTATGCTCATTCCTTTCAGCTGTTTTGTCCTCACCAACTCAATCAGTCATAGCCACTTGGTGGTTCCTTGTGGTTCAAGCCAATCAATCACAACCACTTGACTGTCAGTCTGAACCCTCCTTTCTGTTCTGATGTTCTGTCTTGTTCAGGAGGTAATGATTCTCCATTCTCGAGATGTCGGTTCCCATTCTGTTATTCTTTCCCGTTCTGGAAGTGATGGACCCCTATTCTGGAAGCGATAGACCTTCCGTTTCAGAAGCGATAATCATCTGTTCCAGAAGTGATAGTCGCCCGCTCTAGAAGCGATAGTCACCCGCTCCAGAAGTGATAGTCACCGCGTTCCAGAAGCAATAGTCACCCCTCCATAATCGATAATCACCCCGTTCCAGAAGCGATAGTCAGCAATCCAAAAGTGATAGTCACCCGCTCCAGAAGCGATAGTCATCCGTTTCAGAAGTGATAGACACTCGTTCCAGAAGCAATAGACACCCGTTCCAGAAGTGATAGACACCCGTTCCAAAAGTGATAGTCATCCCATTCCAGAAGCGATTGTCTCCTGCTTCAGCATTCTTCCTTGTTCTAAAAGAGGTCTCCCGATTCAGCGTTCTTCCTGTAAACTTGTCTTAAGTGATTTTTTACCTGTTCAAGGATCATATCCAAGGGCTGGACAAACCCATTTACTTCTCCCAAAAGGATGAGAGATTTATCAAAATTTCAAGGTTCATTCCTCACAACTCTCAACTTATCGATCGAGTGACTGAAGAGTGCAAGGAAAAGGTTCGGTCCGAGCTCCTTTAAGCTGACTTTTTTGGCAGTGTTCCATATTAGCAGGATTGAGTTGCGAAATACATTCCTGTTAACTGGTTTTGGCAATAGGACTTTTACCAGTAGACAATGGGATGGATCCGTTGCTTCCCTATTAGAAAGATCATCCAGCTCTAATACTTTATCTTTCATTTCTGTGAGTGATAGAGATTGCCATTTTTGGAAATATTTCCATCAGGAAAATCCTGATTTGAATAATCGAAGTAAGGATCTCACCTGTAGGAGAAATGGTCGCACAAAGAGAAAGAAGAAAGCTTTCATGGAAGAGAGAGAATTAAAAAGCATCCTACAAATGAAAGAGGCTGGGGAAATTGCATAGGACCGCACTTCTCTGTGCTGTTACCTAAATCTTTAAGATGAGATGTACATATTATGTAAATAAAAAATAATTAATTAAAGGGAATAAAATGCGTTTTCCATGGACCAGCTATGATTTCTCTTAAACTTCATTCCTGCTATCAAAATTTTCTTTGAAATTTGTACAAGCTCAGACTTGACATTTTGTAGGTACTTTTTATTTAGTACATGAAACGAATGAGGTGTGATACTTGATGACTGACAAAAGAAGCAATTTCCAAGATTTAACTTGTGCTATATTTGTTGAACAAATTTTATTTCTATGAAAAAGGTGGTCCGCGAAATTTTATTAAATGCCTATTTTTAGTATTATGATTTCATTAGGATTAAGTTTATTTGATTTTATGTTTTGTCTTCAATAACTACGTAAAATTTATAAAATATTTGTAATGTGTAAAATTTAATAATTCTGACATTCTGAGCGTTGACAACTCGAAGTATTCTCTATTTATTAGTTTTGTTAAGGACGTCAGTTAAATAAAATTTTATGTATATGTAAATGTTTGCCTTACTCTGAAAGTCATTGATGTATTGTATGTTATTGTTCTCTTGTTGTTTAATTGTAAGTAAATCTTACCTATATGATAACTTGCTTATGTGATCGAATATTTACTTGTATGTTAATGTGTTGTTAATTATGTGTACATTTTTAAGGTAATGGATGGGAATCTATACATGCTTTAACATTATGTTTTATGAAATAGAGATAATAAATAAATAAAATTAAAAGACTAGGTGTATTGAGTATGTTTATGCCATGAAAGTAGTTAATGTGAAATGAGATGCGGGTAGGACCAACGGACTCGGTAATATTTAATGGTTAATGTTAATGTTAATAAATAATCATTTGACAATCTAACACGTTTCATAGTAATGACCCACTGCCTCTGTGACTAAACATTACAGGAGTGAGCTCGTGAAAAGTATAGAGAAAGATAATGTAATGTACAGAATGTCGTAAACTAATTTACCAATTGTATGCAAACACTAGCTTTATGTTAATGATTTAACTAGAATTGGATGTTTAGGTGTTTGTCAAGTATGTGTAAAAAATTTCTTACTGCACGTTAGCTCATTTCATTTTTCTTAATCTTTTTTAGGTGAGGAGTGATTCTGAAACGACATCTTGTAGGTGGACCAAACTCAGTGGAAAGTTTTAATAAAAAAGGATTCTGATTAATGCTTTAGGATTTGTTATTCTTTATTTTGATTTTTTTGTGCTTTAAAATAAATGGTTGCTAATTCAGTTCTTTTCCCGCATCTGGTTTTTATTTATTTAAGTACTTTAGCTCAATAAATTAGAGAATTAAAAAAGGTTTAATTGGTTTATATTTCAAACAAAAAATTTATATGTTGTTCTTCACTAAATGCTTAATAAATTCTTAATGGGGTAGTACTTCCTAGGCTAATAAGGGTTCTAGCTTGGGGGTGTTATATATTCTCTCTTGATGGATCATGTACACAAGTGCTATTATCAGCTTACTCTTATAATACAATGCAACTCCTAAATTTGAAGTTTGTAATATAGTCCTCTTTAAAAAAGACATCATTTGTGCTGACAAATACTTTATGTTCCTCATTATTATAAAACAAGTATCCTCTCATTCTTTTTGCATACCCAACGAAAACATATACTTTCAGTTTAACTAAACAACATTCTCTCTTAGCATATATGTTGGACATCCTCATTATGGAGATAATGTAAATTGGTTTTTCGATCATTCCATAACTCTAGTGCTCTTTTGGGTATTGCTTTAGAAGGTACTAGGCTAAAAATGTATGTAACAGTTTCCAGATCATATCCCCAAAAATAAATAGGGAGTGCAGAATTACTCATCATAGATCGTACATGTTCAATAGAATTATGTTTCTTCTCTCAGCTATACCATTCTGTTGGGGTGTCCCTAGCGCAGTGAGCTAGGATGTAATCTAATTCTCGACTAAGTAGTCCATGAATGTCGCAGAGAGATATTCTCCGCCTCGATCTGATTGAAGACATTTAATCTTTTTGTCTAATGCATTTTTTTAGCTCAATTCCAAACTCTTTGAATATCTCAAAAGTTTTAGATTTACGATGCGCTAAATGGATGTAGTTGTATGTTGAGTAGTCATCCATAAGGGTAACTAAAATACTTGTAGTCACATCTAGCTTGGACATTCATAAATTTATATAAGTATGCACTTACTCCAACTGTTGTAAGGATCTTAATTTGTCCTTTAGCCTTGAAAGGTCTTTTAGTCATTTTACATTTTATAGAGAATTTAAAGATTAGTAAGGGCTCTAAACTCAAAGAGCTAATAGAACCATATGACCTTACCAGTCATTGGATCATATTTAGATTAATATGATACAGACATAAGTGTCATTTGTAAGTTTCATTAGCATGAAAACCTTCCTTCTATTGGGCACACTTTGGAACTATTATCTATTTCGATATCATGCAACATTAACCTTTTAGGAGGAATAAAATAAAAACCATCTACCAATGTACCAGAACATATGAAACTTATATTTGTCTTAACAGTTCAAATATTTTAAAAATTAAAATAAAATCCTTCCAAAATAAGAGAAGGAATATAAATCAAGTTTCTCCAAATATTTGATGCATAAAGACAACCTGATAAAGTAACACTCTTAAAGCTATCAAAATAAAAATTCATGGCACTGGTAGAGATCATTCAGAACTCGCACATTCATCTCTAGAACAACTTGCAGTTTCTCCTCACTTACTTTCTTGGTCTCCTAAAACTCCTATGAAGAATTGCATATGTGAGTAGTAGTTGCAGAAGCTACATAACATGATATGGTAGATACTTCAACTAAACACGACTCATTGATATAAATGGACAACATAACTTTGTTATTCTTTTCCAAGAAGGTCTCTCACAATTTGCCTTCCAATACCAGTCTTATTGCAGCGGGACTCTTACTCTTCTTCTTTCCCTTCTTAAATTCCCCTTACTTAGAAACCTTCTTCTTCTTCTTCATCTTTTTGGGCTTGGACTTGGACCATGAGAAATAGAAGCTTATATCACATCCATACTAGGTGAGACCTTTAGTATATTCTATGCCACCTAGAGTTGTCTCATTAACTCACTCAAGGTCTAGTCGTGCTTATTCATAACTTGTCAAATATATCTGGCAGAGATGCCAGTACCATATAAATCTTGGTCCCTCCATCAATTCCAGCACCTATGATATCCATCTTATTAAGGTAACCAATCACTTTTAGTAGGTGGTCTCTAAAAGGAGATTCAACTTTCATCTTAGCATTCATGAGAGCTTTCAGAGCTTCCATCTTAGCTGGTCGCCCCTGATTTTCAAATATTTTCTGAAGGTTAAACATAATTTTCATAGTTCTGGACATAGATTGGTGTTGCTGCCACAACAAATCAACACATAGAGGCCTTCATGTAGCAATGAGCCAACTCATCCTTCCTATTGACATGAAATATGCATCTTTAGCTCCCTACCTTGGAGAAAAGTTTAGAGGGAGCTGGAGGACAAGGCTCAGTTAGAACATACTTAATTCTCTTAGCAATTAAGATAATGTCGAGGTTACGCTTCTAGTTAAAGTAGTTTCTTCCATCAAGTAAGTTTCCATTCAATGTAATGCTAATGCGGTCATAGGCGACATTTTTAATTACTAAAAAATAATAAAAATCTTAATGATCACATAATGTTCTAGTTTAAGCATACATATTAAACATGAAATAAAGAATAAAAAATAATCATGCAATAGAACACAACGATATCCCAACTCTCATAAATATACGCATGCTTAGGCAGAACGTACATTTATAAGTCAGATAAGAAAATCCAATCTGATTCATTACTAATATGATATTAAAACCTAGTGTTCCACTAATATAGTATTTACACCTAGTAGTTAAAAACATTTTTATTGCTCTTGAAATAAGTAATAAAAACCAATTAGGCGAGATACTATAGAAACGAGTCAAATGTACACCATTATCTCACCCTCATACTTGTGCTAAATGGATAACTCCTGCTTAGACAGGTTATTTTCAATTATATACTTATCAATGTGATCATTTTGAAGATCATACTTATAATACCTAATGTTTCAAATACCCTACTTTAGGGGCCTTCAAAGATTGGAGACGGGGTACCCTAGCATCTCACTATGATCCAATCAATGGAGACCATGAGTTTCGCTCTTCAATCTCGCTCCCACTTGAATTTTTAGGACATGACTTTTTATTAACTTGAGTTACTAAGTGTTGTTAGGTAATTAACCAACATAATCTCTAGTAACCTACTTCGATTAGTAATTTTTAGGTTAATACAATTTTATCTTAATTATAATAATCCTATAATTTAATTTAAATAATTCAATATCTAGCAAGATTATCAAAATTAAAATTTGTATCTTAATTAACATAATAAAATAACTTAACAACATACTTATAGGGTTAGTCATTTTATGCCGCTAATCGATTATTCTTAATTTTATCTTTTATTATGCACTCACAAACGCTTATTCTTTTAGAAACTTAAATTCAAATGGTATCTTAAAGTACTCACGTATAAAATAAAATTATCTAAGCATGATTGGGCATGAAACATAATCATTTAAAGCAACAGGGCATAAAAGATAAATGTAAAAAATATCTTAAACGATAATTTTAGTCTAGCATAACCCTAATCCTATCTTAATTTAAGTTAAAAATTTTGGAGTGTTCAAGATAGGTGGAGACGGCATCCTCTAGCATTGCAACCATCTGCCGTGCCTTAACATCATGCCACTGTCTGCCAGCATGACCCGCTAAATCACGAGTTTCAATCTGTAAAATGAACATAACTGTTTCAAAAACTGATCAATCCCGCGCGTCAAATTGGAGCTCAATTTTAACTAGAAAAACGTCTGAATTTCATCTTCTTTGTGAATATGAAATTGTCAGACTTTGAGTTATCTTTCCATAAGCTTTTGAATCGACTCATTCCAATATCGGATTAGTAAGATGTCATTCTGCAGGCACCTGCTGCTGCACTGAGAGCAGTGTTGCTGCCGACGCCTACCGTTGTCACGTGCAGCAGCTGCTAAATCAAGGTCGTGCTCCCAGAGCCCCAAGTCCGACTTCTTTTTTTCTACATACTTTGATTCTCCACCCAATTCAAACTTTTACATTATAAAAATCATAACTTTCTTTAAAAAAAGCATACAAGAATTGTACAAAAAAATAAATGTGTATCTAAAGGAAAAACACCATCTTTGTAAGTTTCCCTCTAATTACATAACTAATGGAGAAATACAAGTAAATATCTAATGGTTACGCAAGGATGATAAACTAAATAATAATCATGTCAGGTTCTAAAAATCTAAATAATCATAGAGCATTTGTTCTCATAATATGCTTCTTAGAAATAAATCAAAAACATGACTCTGATATCAAATGAAGGGAATATCACAACAGCAGTGGTTCTGATCTTTAATTAATTTGTAAGTTAATATAATCTATGCTTGTGGGAATGAATCTAGAGATTACCATTGATGCATGAACTCAAAAAAATCCATACCACGTCGAGATATGAACCTAAATATACGTGTAAATTGATGCATCAATTTATACGCCAACACCTCAGACCGGTGCCCCACCATTGCCTTTCGTTCTTCAATTATGTCAGATCCTATCACCTGAATACCAAGACTTTGTGATCTTTCTCGCTTTTTCTTAGACTGTCAACCAAGAACAAATGTACAAACACTCAAAGAATTAGAAAAGATTTCTCTTTTCTCTCTCTCAATTTCACCTAGAGAAAGGGTTCCCTATGGTTGTCTCTTCTCTCAACTAATAATGTCAATAGAGTAAACCTTAGACTAAGAGAAGCCTTCTATTTGTAGTAACATCTAGTGGTTAGAATGGAGAGACCAAGCCTAGCAAAAAATGATATATAATTAATCAAAATTAATCAAATTAATTTTAAATAATAATTTACGTTACTTGAAATATGACTGAATTAATTTAAATGGTTGATTATTAGGTATTCATGTCGTGTCTATTAATTATTGCTCACTTTAATACCTAAAATTCATAAGCTAGCAAGGGGAGGATAAGGATAAAAGTACTCCAGAGTAAATAATTAGTAGTCTATTGATCAATCTCATGTTTAGAATTATAAAGTATTAATTACAATTTATTCGAATATAAAATTATAATTGAACTCCAATCGTATTTTAAATTACCTGATGTAAATATTAATCACCTATCATTCATTATTCGTTGCTCCTTCATAAGATAATGATGTATTTAATTAGATGAAGTACTATTAAAACTAATTTATACATCTCTCATATACTTAAGTTTCAAATCACATTCTATTGATAACCTGTAATAATTTGTATACTTAATCCCTAAAGAAAAATTATCAAATCAATAATAACGTATTAGAGATACTAAGTGTGCTTAGTTTGCTATGATCACATAAAATGATTCTATTAAGGAGTACTACGTCACTTACTTAAAAATGTCTATGTACTCTACTATTTAGAATATATACATTCTAATTATGTAATGACTTGGTTATCCAACCCCTACATATTTGTTGATCCATAGAGTCTCAATCATGGTAGATCAAAATAACTAATCTATTAAAAACGAGTTCATAACTCTCAAGATTAAGAACCGTCATAATATAATAAAATGTGTCATGTTTTTCTTAAGATACTATTTTACCAAAAATCATACTCATTAGTCCTTTCAATTTATTACAAATACACTAATACATTAACTAGGTACTTCACTTAGTAATAAAGATAAGTCATTCTATATTATGAAGTTAATGCACCACAGTCTTTCTTAGTACTCATAGTTAAATAACGTTGAGCACATTGAGCTAAACTCCATAGGACCAACAAATCACTTACTAAATACTTGTGAATATTTTTCAAGAATGTAACACATAAATATTAGAATAATCATTATTGAAGTTTATAATTAATGTCTCGATAAAAGCATATCACTCATGTGCTTTAAGGGCACAATTCCATCATTGACAAACAACTCACCGACTAGCCAAAACCTCCTTGAAAGGCTTGAGAAGTTCAGTACCAGACTTAGTTTTTGTATGTCTTGTATATCTCATCTGGAGTAAAAGAAACTGTAAGCTCTTTAGAGGAGAAGGCAGAGATAATGCAACTATAATAGCTTTTTCATGGTAAGAGAAAGATTATGGTCTTTATACGAAAAAATCGCCCAAATAATAATTTGTTATAGGCAAATTGAAGAGTACCTATCTATATAAGCGAGGTTATGTAAGCCTAGGTTTCTTGCTTAAACATAGTTTCTTTTGCCTTTTGGTTGTTTTGGCTAGATAGGCTCTCTCCAATAATTATATATCTTGTATGACTGTACATATATCAATTCATAATATATACTTTTTGTTTAAAAAACCACTAATCCAATATTAATGGGTTGGTTTGAATTGATTTGTAAATAAAATTAGCTTGGCTTGAATATTCGATAAAAAAAATGCTAGATTGGGTTCGGTTAAAAAATTCATTTAAAACTAAATCAAAGAGACAAGAGCAAATGGGTAACACAACGTGTGCACCGAAGAAGCCAGAATATCTTGGAAAGGAGCCCGAATAATTTATAAGTGATACATGAATATCTTCCCCCTTCTGTTCGTCGAACTATCGCAAATAAGATCGAGAACCTGATTGAAATCCATCATCTCCCTGAAGATGTTAGAATTCAGGAAACAAAATTATCACTTCTCAGTCCTTACAGCCTTTATCATCGGTCAAACCGAGTCCTTCGTAGTATCATAACTTTGATATCTACTCACAGACTTCATGTGAAGGAAATTGTGCAAACCACAAAATTAGACCACTGTGGTCTTCAAGCCACCACCGCAGAACAATATGTCACTCTTGAGATTCCTCAAGAGCTGCTTAATGGTTATCAGACATAAGGCTACACACATCTTCATGTTGGTGCTGTCCGTCTTGCCTTGACCCTCCATGGTAGAAAAGGGATTGCCGCTACTGCTCGGATTGCTCTCCTCGACACCACCTTCACATCCTACAGTAATGCTTTGATTGGCTCCATTCTCACCACCCTCAGTAATGGCACTGTCCTTCTTACCATTGCCCCGAACTTTAATATTAAACTTTCAGACCCAACTCTATCTCAGAGATTGAAAGTTCAAGTCCAGATTGTAGGCGCAGAACAAGACTCCAGGGCCATCATGGCCACCCTGCATCATCAAATCATTTATCGCCTTCAAAATCACTCATTTGATCTCCATTTTCTCAATTCTACTCAAGATGCCATTTTTGCTGTCTCTGATAGAGCAGATGATACTTCTATCATCCAGATCCCTCGGCATATCTCTAAAGCACAACTCACGCAACTGATGCCTCTCGAATGGATCAATAACTATGAACGCGAGTTTCATGCCATCCAACGCGATGTTCATACTTCTGCCCCTCATCAGGTGCACCGTCTCCCCGACGGGACCATCAAGACCATCTTTTCCAGATCTGGCACAGCAGAGCCTTCTTCTTCCAGACTGGTGTTTTCTGGAAGTATTTTAACAATCACTCATGCTTACACGCCCTCACACAGCTGTCCTCCCATAGCCTGGATTGATCATGCGGCTCAAACCTGTTATGTGTCCCATGTAAATGGACATTTCAGCTGGGATGTTTCCTCAGACAGATACAACCCTAATTGTGACTATGATGAGCCTATTTGGGATCAAGCATATACTGATGATGACTCGTGGTATCAAAGGGCTCCTCCAACCCGCAAGAAGCCCAAGAAATTGTCTTGTCACTCCCAGGCATCCCATCATCACTATGATGATAATGATCACGATGTTTCTCTCGCTAACTGGGTCTGCCCTCAGCCATCAGTACCTTTTCAACAACTTTCTCTATATGAGTTGCTCCAAGAAACTGGTCATACAGACCTTCTGCCATCCATGCAACCAACATCGGTGCTTCCAGTCCAGTTTGTTCCTAGTACCATCCCCTGCCTTTCCATGATGGAATCGTACGAACATGATTTTCCACCCTTGACCAGATGCACCAATCCGACTATGAAAGTATCTACAAGACCTTTCTCCATTCCTATCGAGATCACTCCAACAGGAGAACCTAGGTCTCTCCCTGCAGCTGAAGAGGTGCTTAATTGGCAGTCTAAAAATGTTGTGTGTCAAAATCAGACTCTCACAAAGCTTGATGCTAAACTAGATCAGCTACATCTGTAATCTGACACCCTCACCACTCAAGTCGGGCTGATCTCTAACCAAATTCAGCAGCTTCGGGATATGTTAGCTTCAAAAGCTCTGCACTTAGATACTGAATTAAAGCAACTGGTCAAAAAAGGTTGTATAGGCACATAATTCTTGAAAAAAGGAGCAAGAACTCTCCCAGATTCAACAACAAACTCTTTATGATCCACATCCTTCCTATCCCCTGAGCAGTCAAACTCCTAGGTATCTTTCCTCTCCCATGCCTTATCCCAAAGCCTCCGACTATAATAATCATTTCAAAATGTCTTAACCCATTTTAAGACAACTTAGACAATCTCGGTCGACAGCCGCAACTCCCCCAGTGCAGCCTGCTCCTCTTTCTTCGATACCTCCTGGTGTTCAGATCCATCCCACTCCCCTGGCCTCAACTTCCTATACGATGTAACCCTCTACTCTACCAATCTGTCATCCTCCTCAATCTTAGAAATTAAAGGCTCATCTAGATCCTGATCTGACAATCCAGACGTTACAAAGTCTCTCTAGTTCAGTTTTAGACACTGATACCTCTAGCACTGATGATACCTCTAGTCTTCCTTCCGAGGCATGTCAAGATGATATTTCTATTATTGCCATGGTCCAACCTGGTGATATCGATGAGGAAGAACCCTTTATAGATGATCTTCCTCCTCCAATACATTCCCAAGACTCGAGCAACATATATAAACCAACGACTGGCCCCTGGTTCACTTTGATCGTCTTCATGAATTTGGTGCTTGGATTGACTTGCAGCTGTCTAAACCAGATGTGGCCCTTAAAGATGTCCTCTCTAAGTTTTTATCTCGATTCACAGGAACTTTACGAGAGTGGTTTCAAAGTCTTAGTCCTTATCAAAGGCTGACTACAGCTCGTAGCCTTGATGCTGGCACTCTTTTAGGAATGTTATATAAAGAATTCATTGGGGATTTCCAACTCATTGACAAACAGATTCGTCAAGACTTTTTTGAAATGAAATGTTGTTTGTTGGAACATCGTGCTTTACAAAAACATTTCCAACGTATGTCCGACAAGTATTAGATGCTGAAGGGAGCTAATGATGTCAACCTCCGACATACGTTCATTGCCTCTCTTCCTGAAGAATTGCAACCTAAACTACATCGGACCATTAATGCCCTTCGTCGTGATATGATGAACATCTGTCTTGGTGAAATCTATCAACTAGCATTGGCCACCCTTGATAAACTATGTGAACAACAAAAGTTTTTTAAAGGTATGCTCAAAGGGGAATCCAAACTGCGATCCACATGTACTAAATCCTATCTCAAGCTCAAATGCCATGCCCAAAAGGATTGTTCATGTTCCAAGGATCACAGACGGGAAAAATGCGAAAAGACCCACCGTTTTCCATTTTGAAAATAGGGTTTCAGGCGTCACTCTAGTACCAAGCCTTTTCTTCGGTATTTTAAGAAAAAACATCATTCCTCCCGCAAGTCAGATAAATGCTACATCTGTGGTCAAAAAGGACATTTGCAAAAAGCTGTCCTCATAAAACTAAAAGAGATATTCAGATGCTGCAACATCTACAAATAGTGCTTCTCCTCCGAGACGATGAAGATATTGAATCTGCTACAGAAGAACAAGCTAACCGTAATGAGGACACTCAATATGCCTTACCATACTCCTCCGGCGCGGTCAACTGTTCATCTGACTTCGCCACCTCCTCAGAATCTGACACATCGGATAATGCCACTCCCATCCTTTGCTTAAGAACTCTTGGGGTCGTACATGACCCTCCTAAAGAGAAGTCCGTGTCCATCAAATCACATATTGAAATCAGGCTTCTTGCTGACAAATTTGCCAAAGTTGTTCCATCCATTGGGTTTTTAGATTCTGGCTCTTGTAGAACAGTCATGAAACTATACCTTCTACCTCCTGAAGATTGGGTTCCTTATAATCAATATTTCTCTACTGCTAATGGAAGTTTATTTAAAATTAAGTGGATTACAAAGAGACATATTGGTCTTCAATTCTTCCCAAACTGCATTCTCTGGATTAAACTGTTAGGCAGTGATCTTCCAGGCAAAGACATATTAATTGGTTTTGACGCTTTCTCCCGCACCAAGAAACTCCAGATTTCATCCACTAGGATCCAGTATAAAAGTTTCTTTCGTACTTATACCCCTATTGCCAGTCTCCTCGAGCTCCAACAAGTTCCTCCTGCTTATACCTATCTCTGTGACCAGATTCTTCCTTACTGTGCTGATAGGCATGACCAGTTTTCCCATGTTTTCCCTCTCTGGAAAAATCCCGCATTCTTTATTCGTCTTCCTTTCAAATGCAATGAAGACCTCAATCCTACCAAGGCCACTCATCCCAGCATGAATCTCAATGATCTTGCGTTGGCCCGTGAAGAATGTGCATCTCTTCTTCAGCAAGGGCTTATTGAGCCCACGAAATCTGATCGGGCCTATCAGGCCTTTTATGTCGAAAAATGAGTTGAACTCAAATGTGGGAAAAAGAGATTGGTGATAGACTATAAGCCTCTCAACCTGTTTCTCCAAGATGATAAGTTTCCTCTTCCCAAGCCCAATACTTTATTTGTCCATCTCAAACGGGCCAAGATATTTTTCAAGTTTAACCTTAAGGCTAGGTTTTGGCAGTTAGGCATTCATCCTGAGAATCGGTATTAGACTACTTTCTGTATACCGAATGCCCAGTACCAGTGGACCGTGATTCCATTTGGCCTAAAAGTCGCACTCTCTCTTTTCCAAAAGGCCATGACCCAAATGTTTGGGCCCATTTTACACAGTGCATTGGTTTACATTGATGACATTCTGCTTTTTTCAGAAGATTCGCCTTCTCATCAACTCTTATTATCCCAGTTTATTCATCTCATCAAACATTATGGGATTATTCTCTCTGCTAAGAAGGTCAAAATTGGTGCTACCTGTATTGAATTTATGGGTATGACCTTTGAAAATGGAAGATTCCAACTAGGTCCTCATATTGCCATCGAATTGCTCAAATTCCCAAATATTGATTTAACGGCCAAACAAATCTAATAGTTCCTTGACATCATTAATTATCTCAGAGACTTCATCCCTCATGTAGCCACCAGCCACTTGTCCAAACTTCTCAAAAAGAGTCCCCCATCTTGGGGCCCTGCCCAGACTAAGGCGATCCAAACCCTTAAAGATCTTGCCCAAAATCTTTATCCATTAAAGATTCCTGACACAGGACTGTGTATCCTACAAACGGATGCCAGTGATGACCATTGGGGGGCCATCCTCATTGAAGAAGATAAGGGCAAACGTCTTTATTGTGGGCATGCTAGTGAACAATTTAAAGACTCTGAGAAGCACTATCATGTAACCTATAAGGAGATCCTAGCAGTCAAAAAGGGGATTGAAAAATTCAGCTTTTATCTCAGCCCGTATGAATTTACTGTCGAGATGGACAACACGTCATTCCCAAAGATGTTTGATCCAAAAGGAAAAATTCTTCCAGATAAACAACTCCTTAGGTGGAAAGACTAGTTCTCACGCTATAAATTCTCAGTTCGTCATCTCAAAGGATATCAGAATACCATTGTTGATTATCTCTCTCGACCTCAAAAAGACAACTCCTAATTAGCCTTTCCTTCTTCTCAGACCCTCTTTATTCTTACTCTTTCATATCCTCTAAACTCCAATCCCACTATGTCGATCACTATGCCTGCTACCATTTTCCCTTTAGGTCCTAAACCTAATGGTCCCACCGTGATCAACAACCTTGCCACAAAAACTCTGTTTTACTGGCTCCATCTGTTACTAGTAAAAACCCAAATACACCCTTTCCCAGACCATTTTGATATGACCATCCATTATACCTCAGTTCCTCTCATTAAAAATGCCATACCAGAAGAACTCCTCTGGTATCTTTGGGCTCTTTCTGCCCTTCATTACTGTGCCGTTGGATTTCGTCCATATCATATTTACCAGTATATTTATGATGCTGCTAATACCCATACGCACTTGGTGACTCTTCTCTAAATTTTTGCTCCACTATCATGCTGGCGAAGCTAACTTCACAAGATTCTCACCGAATACAATACATGGACAGCTCCTCGAAAACAGAGATAGACTTTTTTCAGTTTCTACACTCTCCACCGTGAACAAGATCAGTATGTTGATGGAACCCTGTATATGCGTAACAATGTTAATTTCTAGTAGTCCTCTCCTGCTTGGCCCACATATGAAAAATGGTTCATGGATCAATTGGGTTGAATCTTAACACGTCTCAATGAATCCACCACCGACATGGACTATAATGGTTTTCCCCTTGGGCCATTCCCTTCTAGCCCTCAAGCATCCTCTAGAGCTTTCTCCTCAGATTTACATGAGTACCAATGCTCCTTAATCTTCAGTAGTTTGTCTTCTCCTCACCCTTAGGATCCATATCCATTTGAGTCTCAAGATCCCTATCAGCTGGATACCCAATTCCAGCTGACTGTTTTTCCCCCGAACTTAGCCAACTTCCTGTTGCATCATTTGAACCAGATGACCCTCATGATCTTGATGACTTCAGCTCCACATACTTCGAGGACCCACCATATGATGAAAGTACGCTAACCTAGGGTCTGATCATGAGCCTATTTTCAAAAGCAATTGGAAGTGCTGCCGCCTGTCTTCCACTAAACTTTATCGTGTTGTAGGCATGCACTTGAATCTGGTAGGGTTTTTTCATCTTTCATACATATAACTCAGAAAAAATAGCAAAATTAGCAAACTAATAGAAGAACTACAAGAAAAAGAAAAAGAAAAGAATTAAGTACTTGATCGACCTCAACCAATGACTGATTGGTCATTAACTCATTATTAACAACAAAGAAAAAAAGAGGAGAGTAAGTGGGGGTGAGGGTACGTAACACACAACATCATTATATCAATGTGTAAATATTACCAATGTGTGAGTATTGGAAGATAGTAGCTTTATGTTATTTGAAATTTTACGGATATATATTGCAGACTAGTGGGCTGTGAAGCCATACTAGTCTATTCCCATGCCACTCGGGGTTCCCCCCGGGTGGCATGGGAAGCCACCTCCGGGCTTTCCCCCAGAGTGGGATGGGGAGCCACACCCGAGGTTCCCCCCATAGCGGCATGGAGAGCCACCCTCGAGGCTCTCTCCAGGGTGGCCTGGGGAGCTACCTCTGGGGTTCCCCCAGGAGTGGCTTGGGGAGCCGCGCCTGGAGTTCCCCTGTGGCAGCACGGAGAGCCACCCTCAGGGTTCCCACGGGGTGGCATGGGGAGCTACCTTCGGGGTTCTCCCAGGATGACATAAATGAGGCACTTCCAAGACTCGTAAGGTGGCTACGTCCTTCAAGGATATCTTCTCATCCTGGTGTAGTGAACCTTGTCCTAATCCTACCAGACCATAGCCATCAGATTATTCCCAGGTGAGAAAAGGCCTTCGAATCTTTGTCACTAAACTTGAAGACGAAGTACCACATTTAATACGCAATTTCATATAATGGGATTGCCACCTTTATAAAATAAGAGCATCCCTTACAGACGTTATTTTGTTAATATCACGCACGGATCAACGTTATTCCCCGTAAGTGTCGCATGGACCTGTCTCTAGGCACCAAGTGTTCCCTTTGTTACATTACTCTTAACGACGTGGCTCACTATTTACATCTGCCCCTTGTTCAAGGTTGATGGCACAACAATCAAGCTTGGACATATTTTCAGATTTGAGTGTTGGCTGCGTCTTTCACACTTGTCTGTGGGACATAAGTCTTTCTTGTCTCTGATAACTACGGACATCAAATGATTGAAATTTAGATCTACCATAATTTACGAAGTGGGAGAGCCTCATTCGAGTTGCTTGTCAGCACCCCATTTGAGTCGAGGTGTGTGACAACACCTCTAATGACGCGTGTGAGAAAACCTCATTGAGAGGCATGTCACAGCGCCTCAAATGAGGCGCTGCATCCCACCTTCAATGAGGTGTGTGACACCGCCTTGAACGAGGCACTGCATCTCACCTTGAACGAGGCATGTGATAGAGTCTCGAACGAGGCGCTGCATCTCACCTCGAACAAGGCGGGTGACAGTACCTCGAATGGGGAACTCCATCTTGCCTCGAATGATTCATGTCACAGCACCTCAAACGAGGCGTTGTATCTCACCTCAATCGAAGCATGTGGCAGGGCCTTGAACGAGGCACTACATCTTACCTTGAATGAGGCGTGTGATAGCGCCTCGAACGAGGCGTGTGACAGCGCCTCGAATGAGGTGCTACATCTTGCCTCGAAAAAGGCGTGTGATAACGTCTCAAATGAGGAGTGTCAGCGCCTCATTCAGAGGCGTGTGAGAATGCCTCATTTAGAGGCGTAGGAGAAAGCCTCGTTTAGAGGGGTGTTACATCGCCTCTGAACGAGGCATTCTCACACGCCTCTGAATGAGGCTTTGACACGCCTCATTCGAAGCGTGACAGTGCCTCAAATGAGGAGTGTAATAGCGCCTCGAACGAGGGGTGCGACATCGGCTTGTCTTCCATTGGACGAGGCACTACGTCTCGTCCTCCTTTAGATGAGATGCCACAGCCCCTCCTTGGACGAGAGGGGGCATGGGGAGCTCTCCTTCTCTATAAAGCCAGTCGGCCAGGTTATTCTCTCAATTTCATTTTTGCACTTCACTTTCAAGCAAATGACCTCTAAAAATATACTTACATTCTCCAAAAAAAAAAAAACAAAATACTACCCCATCAAAGTGTCAACTGAAATGTTGAGGTGTTTCCAATTAAATGAATAGTCTGAAAAAAAAATGCGCACTAACGATGCACAACCTCAAGTTCAATATTAGCACACATACCAAAGTATCATGACGAGTGAATATACATGGTAATATATGCATCATTTGCATGTTCATACTGTGTGGCTAAATACCAAAGTACCATGACAAGTGAATATAGTCAGTCAATATTTTTTATACCTATATCAAGCTCGTATATGATGGATACAGCTCAATGATGTGTTCATAGTCATTATTAGAGATAATTTTTAGAACCATGAACAAACATTCCACGTCTTTCTTATGTTGAGATAACTAATCAGGGTGAAGTTCATCAAGAAATGGCCCGACTGTAGGTGCACATGCTGGAGGGTTGTCCGTAGATGATTTGACTTGTGAAAGTGCATACAAGTAAGAACATGCATGATACTTCCTAAGAAGGTGCACACATACACAAAAATGTAATCAAGTTGCCTAAGGAGGCGCGTGCATATTGGACGATCCGTAATGGTCATGCTTGAATGGTTATATATCTATGCCTACTTCAGATTTTATCATGCGTCAGTACATACTTTGAATTTTCATCAGACATGCTCATTCATTCCTACGTCAAAACCGTTATCATGCCTCATTATCATGCATCCCTACTGCAAACATACGTCTCTCTTACTTACGACTTTTAACATGAGCATATTCATAATAAAACTTTGTTAGATTCAATTTATATGATAAGAGCCATATGCCGCGGCGACGAGCAAAGCAAATAGTTAAGATAACTTGTGTATTTTAGACACGTTATGGTGGCTGAGTTCCTCTTTGAAAGGATTTGCAACAATGACTAAATTCCACCCAACTGCCTTTACTGAAATGTCTTCATTGCATTTCAGGACAAACTTTACCGAAACGTCCTAAATGTGTCCCGGGGACACACTCTACTGGAATGTCTCAAATGTGTTCCAGGAACAAGCTTCACTAAAATGTCTTAAGTATGTTTCAGGAACGAATTTCGCTGAAACGTCTTAAGGGCGTTCCATGAACAATTTTCGTGAAATGCATTTCAGGAACAATCTTTGCTGAAACCACCTAAATGTGTTCCAGAAACAAACTTTGCCGAAACGTCTTAAACGTATTTCGGGAACAACATTTGTCGAAACGTCTTAAATACGTTTCAGGAGAAACTTTTACTGAAATGTCTGAAATGCGTTCTTGGAGCTAACTTTGCTGAAACGTCTTACACATATTTGAGGACCAAGTTTTGCTGAAATGTCTAATTTCATTTCAGGATGACAGAACCGTTATAATTTTTAAGGTTATTTTAATAATCACAAAGTTGAAGTAAAAGTTACAATGCTAAACATGATAGTTTTTCATGCAATTAAAGTTTATTGTCGTCGATACGACTTGAAGTGTTTGAGGGTCATCTCATATACTATCAGCCATAGAGGTGGTCTCATATGGCCATTCCTATTCATACAAGCACGCACATAGACAAGTAATTATAATTTTCAGAATAGGCATATTATAATTAAACATGTGTATTGTGACTTCGAGTACATAATCTTTGGACCTTATAGCAGATGATTGCCTTTGTACTTAACATACCCCTCCTCAGGTTTTTAAGCATATCAACCACTTCCTGTCACAATGGTCATGTAGCGTGCAGTGGAAATGGTTGGTTCCCTTCGACTTCTATGTCCGCGTTAATTATTTGTCCCTTATGGAGCTTATCATGAAAATCCGCCTCAAAGTTTTACAATCTTTGGTCGCATAAGTGGTGTCTCGGTGGAAGAAGCAATAGTGAGGTGATTCTATTTCTTCTTTGGTGGGAAAGTTTTCCACCCAAGGTCTCCACATGACCTTATCCTTAGAGCAGGGGAAAGGTGGTGGATCATCCATGTCGCTTATGTCCCAATTTGCACCTCATCTTTGGGGTTGTACCATGGCTACTTGCGGCGTGTATCTTGCGGGCTTCCACGTAAGCCCCCCGCGCTCACTCTGCTCCCCAACATTTGGCCTGGACACCGAATTGTTGGTGCGTTGAGCAGCTATATGGAGGCGTGAGAAAGTGGCGATGTCAAGGTTCTGCAAATGTGCTCTATACTTATTCATCATTTCGTAGATGCACATCTTCACCAAGTCTTCCTCCTCCCATTCATCCTGGCAATCCAATGCTTTGTCTTTGAACCACCTAATGTAAGTCATCAGGTCCTCATCTTTCTTTTGATGCTCACGACCCAACTCAAGAATTCTCATCTTTTCCTCAAACACAAAAAAATTTGTCATGAAGGCAGAAATCATATGCGACCATGTTAAAACTGATCTCATCACTAGATTGATGTACCATGTGTATGCTCGCTCAGTCAACGATTTTGAAAACTCCCTCAACCTCATGGACACATCACATCTGTGTGGGCCCAAATTGTCAATACAACGTACGACGTTCTCTCTAAGACATCCTTCCTTCCCATTATACTTGTGAAACTTCGGAGGCATAAAATCAGACGGGTATGGCTTCACAGCCCGAGAGGCCTTGATGTGCTCCATCTCCAACATCTTTTGCAATGTCTATTTAGTAACGAAAGGACCAGTGTGAGTGCCATCATCATGTGCTGGTGTGGGATGTTCAAAGGCCGCATGGAATTTTGTTGGTGGAATGATAACATTGGCAGGGTTGCTCGAGTGACATGCATTTTGGTCACTATTTATCGCTCCTGACCAGGAGAGCCCCCAAGATTTATAGCTGGAATCTATCTATCAGCGTCAATCTAATTCGCTACGTGAGGAAGGATTATATGAACAACAAGCAGTGGTGGAGGAGGATTCTGGGCACTCGCGAGGAGAGCAGTCAGCGTGCTCAGAAGGGTACAAATCTAAGTGTTGGAGGCCTGGAGCTCTCTAATGGCGTTAGTCTGCTCAGTCGTCGTCATTGTGGCAGCAATAATGACGGGGAGGTTGATTCTCTCCCTAGAAGTAGCATCTTCCATGTCATGGTTCTCAATAGTTGGTTAACATTCTCTCCTTCCAAATGAGAAGAACATCTCATGATTCGACTACGTCCAACCATACTCAGAAAGAAGAAGGTGGTAGACAGATCACTCCTCAGTGGAGTCACCAAAATGTTTCAGTGTTTAGGGTGATGTATGTATGAGCGATATAGTATATGCCAAGTATGCATGGGAATGTAGCAGTTAGTGGTTGGATGGTAAATGACAAGCAACTTTAGGCAGCTGTCGGAAGGTGACAAATGCCTTTAAGACTCTGAGGCAGGTGAGAAAATTGAGGAGAGAATAATCTCAGTGTTTGATCTCGGGATTGATGAGAAGTCATCTCCTCAATAATGGTGCTAGGTACCTCTTTATATAGATGAGGTCGAGTGGGGATCAGAAGCATGTCCCTTTCAACTACATGCAAATCGTGTGTCCAAGCTTAAAATGTGATCACATACTAAAAACATGAAACCATGCCTAAAATGTGCCACACCTTAAAACGATATAGCATAGGAAACTACGTCGGGGTTCCCCTATGATAACATGGGAAGTCGTGCCCAGGGTCCCCCAATGGCAGCATGGGGAGTCACCCTCGAGGTTCCCCCCAGGATGACATAGGGAGCCACCTTCGGGGTTCCACCCGGAGAGGTATGGGATGCCGCACCCAGGGTACCCCCTATGGCGGCATAGAGAGCCACCATCGGTGTTCCTCCCGAGGTGGAATGGGGAGCCACCTCTGGCATTCCCCCTAGAGTGACATAGGAAGCCGTACCAAGGTGGAATGGAGAGCCACCCTCGCGGTTCCCCCCGGGATGGCATTGGGAGCCACCTCTGGGGTTCCCCCCGTGGTGGCATGGAGAGCCACCCTCAGGGTTCCCCCCGGGATGGCATTGGGAGCCACCTCCAGGGTCCCCCCATGGTGGCATGGAGAGCCACCCTCGGGGTTCCCCCTGAGTGGCATGGGGAGTCGCGTCCGGGGTTCCTCCTGTAGCGGCATGGAGAGCCACCCTTGGGATTCTCTTGGGTGGCCCGGGGAGCCACGTTCGGGATTCCCCTCAGACTAGCATGGGGAGCCACGCCAAGGGTTCTCCTGGGGTGGCATAAAGGAGGCACTTCCAAAAATCGTAAAGTGGCTACATCCTTCAAGGATATCTTTTCATCTTGGTGTAGCGAACATTGTTCTTATACTACCAGACCACAACCCCCAGATTGTTCCCGGTGAGAAAAGACCTTCGAATTTTTGTCACTAAACTTGAAGTTGAAGTACCACATTCAATACACAATTTCATATAATGGGATCGCCATCTTTATAAAACAGGAGCACCCCTTACATACTTCATTTTATTAATATCACGCACCGATCAACGTTATTCCACGTAAGTGCCATATGGACATGTCTTTACACATCACGTGTTCCCTTTGATACGTTACTCTTAACTGCGTGGCTTTCTATTTTCTATTTCCAATTTCTAGTGGCATAATTTAATGGTGCTAACCCTAACTCAACATTAGATCTTCCTGTACCTACAACTCTCTCAAGGTCAACATAACCACCACTGTAAGAAAGATTTACTTGAGATATTCCCTTGAAAAGATTTTTGTCTGTTTATACAGATATGGTATAGGGATGCTCTCATAGTTGTGTTGTTGCACATGCAGCCATTTTTATGGTAAGAGAGTGTGATCCAACTACTCGATACAACTTATCTTTCGGGAGTATATTCATGTATTTGCTCATGACATATTTTAAATAGATCAATTTTGTTGTGTAAGCTGCATTTGGAATATTATCAAGAAATTAGGCTTTGTTCACACTACGGAAAGCAATCACATAAACGCCAACCACGTCAATGGCTACCGTGATAGTCATCCTGCCATCATAAGAACTGAGATCCACTGTAGTGAATCTTTGATTTGAAGGCACCGAAGACGTTTTCAATACGGTTATTTCGTATAGTTAGGAAGTTCCGATAGCGAGTTCGTTTCGTAAATTGACAATAAAACTATTGTAAGTACGTTCATTGGCACCGTTTAAGGTGAACACAAGGGTGGTTCCATAAGCACAATGAATGAAGCCAATTAGGATAAAAGAAACAAGGACAACCAACTTTTTATCATAGTTACTGCTTTCATATCTTTTCTCCTTGATCGGTACTTATGGATTTGATAATCAATTAGCAACTAAACTTCTTCCTTTTATAGCGATGGATGATAAAGCCGCCGCCGGCCAACTTTCTTCAATAGTAGGGCATTGAATTAAATGATTCTTTGCAATTTAAATCCTCAATAGTTGACATGGCAATATTGCATATAATTATTTTTTTTTAGAAATTAAATGGATAATAATCATTTTTCACTAAAGAAATGAATAATAATAATCGAGCTGAATTCATTATTGTACGCAGGATACTTGTTCCACAAAAATTTATTTTCCACCTAAAAACTTTTTCTAAATATTTAAATATTTAATGTATCACCAAAATTTACTTGTAATTTCCATCTAGCTAGACCATAGTTAGTAAATTTGGGGACGGCAAAAATACGGAGTATTATTCGGCATGTATAATTCAAGAATTTACTGGTCAAACATTCAGTTAAAATTCGGTCAATAATACGTGATACGTAAAAATTTGGATACGGGTTTTAAACGAGTATCATACGTTTTCTTTTCAAAAATTCGGTACCAAAAATACGGTTTTAAAATTTATAAATAAATATTAATATAACAATATATTATGAATATGACAAAAAATATGACTCTACAAATTACTTAAACATTTTCATAAACTAAAATATATTGATCAATTAATAGTATTCTATTCATACAAAATATAGTCATTAATCTAAAATGTTCAATCCATAAAAACTAATTGAATTAATAAAAACTATCAAATAATGGGATTGTCAGGTGGTAAAGTTTCATCAAAACAAGATTCGTTTGGGGTACGAAGCATCTCAGACTAGTTGCACAAGCTCATGTCATCTAAAGCAAATGGTTATTCTTCAAAAAAAACATTATGGTTCTTCTTCAAATCCTTCTTCAAATCCTACTTCAGCAAATGGATTGATCTTAGAAAGATCAATAGGCGTCATATCCAGCACTTCACGATCCTTATACATTGTCATCATCAAAGAGTTCATTCTCATGTACACCAAATCATCCAACATTGTCGGTTCCAATCTATTTATCTTTTTCGTTTGGGCTGCTTCTCATGCACTCCAATTTATTTCACAAGCTGACAAGCTACACGGTTGACTCAAAATTCTAATTGCAATCTTTTGCAATACAGGGAATATTGAACCATTAAGCTGCCACCAAATACCTATAAATACAACTATTTACATTAGGAATGAAATCAACATAAAACATATGAAAATCTAATTCAAAACGAAGAAACACTTACGAGGATGACTAGTGTTTATCATAGCAGTGGTTGTACAATTGAACAAGGGCGGAAACTTTAAACGATATTTAACTAATTTAGTTACCAGCTGATCTCTTTCATCTAAAGAACATAACTGTTGAACAAGATATTCAACCCTTTCTCTAATGTCAATGTTGTCTTCTTTGTAGTTCTCACTAACCATATAAGCTAGATTAAGAAGTGCAGCAGTAGCATGTACCTTATGGAGAATGTTCTTCTCTTTTCTCTGCTCAAATATTTTCATCATAAGAGAATAACGAGAATGATCTTTTACACAATATTGATTAAACGCTTCTCGTGCCCTCTCCATAGCATCATATAAATATCCCGTTGTAGATCCCTCACCATCTACTAATCGAAGAACTCTCACCAGAGGCTCGACAACATTCACATAATCTTTCGCACCTACCCAGAAAGACTCCTTCTAAATTATTGAAGTCACTAACTTAGCATGTGCAGTCTTAGTAAAATTCAAACCCCTCCATTCAGAAGTTGCAACCAAAATTCTCAAATTATTTTCACGATCAATTATCGATTGAAGCATCAAACATTTCGTTGCAAATCTAGTCTTACACGAAAATTTTGACTCCCTATCATCTGTATATTCCCTCATCAATTGCAATACCATATTATGCTTATACATGTAATCTACTATTTTTTTCGCATCATCAATCACACTTTTCACCCATTCAATTTAATTTTAATGATCTTTCAATAACAAACTAATACCATGAGCTGCACATTTAGTCCCGTATAATCGAGGATATTTTTCCATCAACATGCAACCAGCAGACTCATAATTTGAGGCATTATCAGTAACAATTTGCACAACATGATCAGGGCCAATTTCATTGATGACTGAAGAAAGAATGTTATAAAGATACTCACCAGTCAATCTCTCCTGTGAACATTCAAAAAATCTCAAAAAAATAGCACCTAACAATAAGCTAGCGATAACATCAACCCATGATCACCTTCTTATGTATGTCCAAGAATCTGATATAATAGTACAACATGTACTAGTCCATGATTATTTTACACATGCAACATAAGTCTCAACATCTGTTCCTGCCTCATGTACTAACTTAGTACGAAGCGTTGAATAACTAGGTACAGTATAACCACAACCAAAATCACATAAAGCTTTACTCATGTCAAGAAATGACTTGGACTGAATAACATTAAATGCTATGTTGTTCATAATGAAAAACTGAGCAATTTTTTTGTCAACATTGCTCCTGTCTTTCTTAGCAGGGAATTCTCGGATTGTGGTTTGAGTCTGATTAGATAGACCCAAAAAGCAAGTGTTCGATCCTTCATTACTTTCATTAACCGAATCATTTTTTTCTTTTCTTACTAGAACTAGAACTTGAATCTCTAATTAAAAAATACGCTTCAGCTTGAACCTCCTCCGGTACTTTACTACATATATCAATATCACAACCACTAATTCCAGATAAATGAGACTCTACTCTAGAAATCCCTCCAGCAAAATCTCTCTCACAAAATTTGTACTTGAAACGATTATTTGTCTGCTCAGCGTAATCCCAAAACTTATCTTTTTTCCTCACCATGATAATCAAAATTCAGAAAATCTGAAATAGAATCAATAAAACCTATAAAGAGGACAGAATTTGAATTGAAAGAAACTCTGAGAAATCCAACTCCAACCAGAACAGAATTAATCAAGTCCAAATCAGTTTACTTTTCAACAATCCAATTCAATTTAGAGAAGTCACGAGAAGCACAAAATTTTCAACAATCAACCTGAACAAAATTTACCTATCAACTGATTCAACCAGAACAAAATGCATTTATCAACTAATGGAATTCAATTAAAACAGTATCGCCTTTTCCAGTTTCAATTCCAAATTTTTGCTGGAGGCCATAGTGAAGAAGAAGGCCTGAGGGACAGGGAAGGGGGTTTCAATTCCAAATTCTAAGAAAATAATCAAAATTCAGACTTTGGTTCAAAATTCAAAAACATCGCCAAGCAAGCAGCACCGACCAAGCAGAATGGGAAACAATCAAAATTCAGACGACCTAGGGCTCAAAGAATTAAACCTCAAATCCAATGTAAAATCAAAAACAAAAAATTTGAAGTGAAGGAGATCAGAGAATTAAACCTGTAAATCAACGAGAATCTTCGAGCCCTAGGTCGTCTGAGGGGGAGAATCTTCGTCGAAGTCCAGCGACTCCAGCACTGGAATGGAAGAAGTAGGATGCAGGAGTGCAGGAGCAGAGCAGCGTCGAGCAAGCAGCAGGACGCAGAGAAGCAGGACGTTTCACGAAGGAGCAGAGCAGCAGTGCAGCACCAAGCAGGAGAATGGGGAAAATGTGTATTTGGCCATTTTAGTATACGCGTTTAATACGATTTCTGTATTTAAACACGTATTATACGATCGACTCCAAAAAATATGTATTATTCTGTATCTTTCAGTAAAAAATGGCAAACGGTAGAAAAACGAGAAACGGCAAAATGACACGTATTAAATGCGTTCTCACAAACTAGGAGCTAGGCTCAAGACTACATGCAAGCTAGCTAGGAGCCTTCAGGCAGGACACTAAAAAACTTGGGCCATGTGGTCCAAACTAGTAGCTATTTATAACTTTAATATAAAATTAGACAATTAGTTTCATAATCATAACAAATAGTCAAATTTTATGGGTCTACTAACCAAAAATATATATTTTTCAATTACACTCATTTACTATCATTTAAAAAAAATTTAAAAAAATCTGAGAACTCCCATAAACATAAAGAAATCAATTAATTAAAGGTCTCATTTAATGTTATACTTTTTTGAAAATATTCCTAAAATCTCTCCCTCTTTCTCAATATATATATATATATATGTATGTATGTATGCATGTAAATAATATATATAATATGTATATACATACTCATATATTACATATGCATACATATATATCTATATGTGTGCGCGTGTGTGTATATTTATATATATCTGTGTGTGTGTGTCTATATATAATGAGAGAGAGGGTGGAGAGAGATTTTTAATGGATAAATAGAGACTGAGAAATATTTAATGGAGAGAGATGAAGAGAGATATATAATATCTCTTTCAAATATAGATGTACTATTAATATGGAGAGAGAGAATCCGGTTATATATATATGGAGAGAGAGAGATAAAGAGGGATATATAATATCTCTTTCAAATATAGATGTACTATTAATATGGAGAGAGAGAATCCGCTTATATATATAGAGAGAGAAGAGAGAGATAATTAATAGATATGGGAGATAAAAAATGGATGATTAAATATGTACATAAAAAAAGGGATATTAGTAACTAATTAAATAGGAAAACTATTAAATTCAATTCAATTTGCTAGATTAATTATTTTTTTAGTAAAGTATTATATTTGATGCTTTTCAAAATGTGTGGACAAAATTGAATTTAGAATGAAAACTATTTAGCTATAGTTATAAAAACTATTTTATATACCAAATAAAATAGTCCGTGACATATTAAAATATGAAAGATTTAATGGATGGTTGCTAGTACGGTTAACTAAGCATTTTGAATGTATGTGATCTAGATCCGGATCACTGATTTAGATTGACATCTTAGTGAATGTACTTTATAGAATTAGATTAAATAAAACAAGAACGATGTGAATTAATATCTTTATTAATTATCGTTTATCATAAAGATTTAATACACATCAATGAGATGATCACATGTAGATCAATCTAAATCTCAAGTAGTCATGAACTCCTATACATGTCTACTAGATCTTTTAATTCACTCGTTAAAATTTTTTGTGAAATAGGCGAGTAACTTTTATTTTGAAGATTCAGTGACATGCATGGATGGAACATGATCTTATAAGATTTGAAATCCAAGTTTTCCTAATGGATCGTATATTAGCTCTCTTACGTGTTAATTCTAAAACTAAATAGTTATTGGGCTCAAATTTATAATACGATCATAAATTGATCGTTCACTAGTGAATTAATGGTACTAAAGGATCAAGAGAAAATTAAGAGAGTAAAACGGTAATTTTAACCAGCTCTAATTTACGAACCGATAATTGGAAGATAAAACTACACGAAGTGATTATATCAATGAATTACACCAGATTACTCTGTAAATATATTATGTAATAACTAAGAGTGCAATTTCATATTTATAGTGGAGTAATAATGAAATTAATAAATGAGATTATTTATTTAAAGAGTTTAATTAATCATCTGATTTATTGAATCTTAAAATTATGGGTACATAGTCTCCAAGCTATCTCTGTACTACACGGTTTAGGGTGTGAATGTTTCAAGACATAAGAAAAGGACTAGCTTGCAAAAGGAATTAAGTTTGTGGGACAAATATATAATTATGAAATAATTATGAGTTATTAATTAATTGAGAATTAATTAATTAAATTAATTATTGTAATTTTTGAAAATTACAATTAATTAACAATATATATCGATTAGTTATGTATTAATCGATGATGAGATGGTATATTTTATTTATGAAATTAAATAATATTAAATTATTATGAGATAATAATTTGAATTTGAATTTACTAATATGTTAATTTTGAATTAACTGATAAGTTAGAAGTGTTATCAAATAAGTTAATTTTGAATTAACTGATATTTAGATATTTATCTGATTAAATAATAAATTTTAAAAAATTATCATGTGGCATATCAGACTGTCATACGCCAATCACTGATTTTGAATCAGGGGTCGGCGTAAATCAGTGATTGGCGTGGCACACCGCAATGCCACAAGACACTGTAGTGGCGCGTGGTGCACAGCACAATGTGGCGCCGCCTGGAACTGCCGTGTAGCGCAGACTATAATGGGTCCTACTGCAGTGGCACTAATCAAATTCAATTAATTTAAAAAGAATAATTAATGAAATTATTTAATTAAGAAAATAGTTTTTCTTAATTAAAAAAGATTTTGATCAAATCTTGAAAATTATGTAGAAGGGCCTCCAATGGAGAATGAGTATTTTTTAAAAATATGTATTCTTGAAGCCCGCTTTGTAATTTTTTCTAATTTTTCAAATGTTGTAAATTTAAAAATATTTAATAGTCACTTGGTTCATCATTATTTATTTATTTATTTAATATATTTATTTAAATAAATAGTTATTGATTTGATTAATAATATGATCATGCATTAGTCGATCGCATGCCATACATGAAACTCTATGTAGTTTTATTTAATCATGCATCTCATTTGTAGAAACATGATTGATTAAGATTGTTCTATTGTGTTTATATGGATTGTTTTGCGAAATCAATTGCATGTAAATTGTTAAGTTTTAATTAGTTAAACTTGATAATCACACCACTTTAAAGACATGCGTTTCGTTGGGCCTTTAGGATAACCGACTTTAATTAAAAGTGTTTTATTAAAGTTAGACGAACGTAACTGGCTAATTATTCTAAGTTCACCTAAACTAGTCTTAAATGAACTTAGACTAATTAGATTGGTTTGATAATTATGTCACATGGTTAATGTAACCAGTAATTAATTTAGAATTAAAAATTATTTAGCTACAGTTATATTCCATCTTATGAATGAGATCTACCAAGGAATTGAGAATAGTCATCAACATTAACTGATCAAATACAGCGGGTGGCCAACTTGTTTCCTCTGTTAGAATAAGAGGGCCAATGTAATTAATTGGAATTCATGCAATTTACATCATTAACAATTTATATAAATGCATTTGTTAAAAGAAAGCTATCATGGCAAGTTGTGGAGCCATGCATATAGCAACGGACCGACTTGCTAGTTATCTCGAGCATAATTAATTGTGCCTATATTTGAGGAAGTGACTAGAATTTGATTACATATTCAACAGAAGTTAGAGATTTTAAATCAAATCCGAAATTTATAGGGCCTTGGGATTAAAATAAGAGAAGCTTGCTGAATTTTACTAATATAGAAATAGAGTGTTTTCATATGTATACATAATTAGGGTCCGTTAGCTCGACTTGGAATTATAGCTTAAACTTTTAAATTATAATTTATTTAAGTTTAACATTAATCTATAAGTTAAAGTGTTTAACTCAAACTTATTTTAATTAACTTTAAATTATAACTTATTTTTAAAATATTATTCTCTCATCCTCCCATTTATATAGTACTAATGAGGACTGATCATATGGTGGGTGACCAACTTGTTTCTTCTAAGTTAGAATAAGAGGGTCAATGTTATTAAGAAAAGTAATTCTCCAAATCGAAGCACCTTTCGAAATATCAAGATGACAAAGTAACAATAAAGGAATTCATCTTTTGTAAAATGTCGAAACTCCAACAATGAAAGATAGAGACATTATCAGATATCTAGGAAATCAATTCTCTAAGTTGAAGCAAATTTCAAGAGTTCATGATGATAACTCTCTAACTTGAAGAAATGATAAAAATACAATTATCAAGAATCTTTGTATTTGTTCTCTTTTGTTAAAAGCTTATAGATAAGATGCAAGTTGTATAAAGATTTGACTAGTTGTCATTTTCTCATAATTTAATCAAAAGCTACAATTGAAAGTGTATTTTTCTTTAGTGAGAAAGATAGTACAATGTAAAGTGCCTTTTACTTTATTAGGTAAGAATAATGCAAGTTAGTGATGGGTTCCCAGTGATTTTTACTCTCTTTGCATATAAATAGGTTGTCTTCTATCATTTGTAGTTCATAACTTGGTTTTCACTCATTACTCACTTTTGAGAGAAAAACTCATTTTGGAGAACAAAGCTCTCTTTTCCCTTTCCCTTCTTTTATAATACTTTCGTCCTATAACATTGATTGGTAAGCAGGAGCACTAATTAATTGTTACAAATATTTCTAATATTGTAACACTACAAGAAAAATAGTTTTCCCGGGCGATGGTTATGCCAACCGCCGGCAAAAAAAAACCCGGCAAAACCTTTGGCGGCAGTTTTAATCACCATTGCCCAATGTTTTCCATGTAGCGGCGATTTTTAGGACATGTTGTGGCAGTGTTAAAACCGTCGCTAAATATTATTTAAAACCCTTATTTTTCCTTTTCGTCAAAACGCTCGAGAAATGGTTTACATGTAGCGGCGATTTTAATACATTTGGCGGCGGTTTTAAAACCGCCGCTAAAAACCTTTAAATCCCTAAATTTTTCTTTCACCCAAATTCGCGCGATTTCCCTCTCTCTCTCTCTTTGCAACAGGTGACGCGAACCTCCACAATGATTTTCTACCGCCAGCTCCTCCATCGTAAGCTCCCTCACCGCGAGCTCCTCCACGATCTACACGTACCATCTCGATGCTTGGAGTTTTAATTTGATCTAATTGCCTTCTTTACGTCTTATTATACAGAGTTATAATTTCCACTTGGAATATTTGGGCTACTATCTTGCTGAGTTAAGTCTATTAGATTACAATTGTCTCAAATTTTTGCCATCTTTGGTTGTTGCTTCCTCTATTTTTGTTGCAAGATTCATAATCCAGCCAAAGACACATCCTTGGGTAAGACATATTTGGTTTAATCTTTCTATAAGTAGTTTTAGCTTTCTTTACTGGATGAGATATACTAATGTTTCTACAATTAAGCATAGTACTACTCTGAAAAACATATTGGATATAGTCCTATTGATTTGAAGAATTGTGTTCTTCTTTCACACGACTTGTATCTTAGCAGATGAGGAGGTTCTTTGCAATCGATAAGAGACAAATACAAGCAGCATAAGGTATGACTTTAATGATGTCTTTGGTTTGGTCTTATTATGAAAGAACAAAAAATTTATTTTAAGTTGTCACAAAGGCATTGAATTTGTTTATTTAGGTTTTGTGATATAGAACAGTTACACTTTTGAGAGAGATTTTTGAATATTACCATTCTATCCCACATGTCATGATCTCGTAGTAGTGTGAGTAAGATGACTTAACAACTGTATCAACCTATATTATTGTATCAACTTAGATTGTCATCGTTATGAAGAAACTTGTTGATATCATTCAGAATATAATTAAATAAACAATTCATGATATGAAAATGTGCTTAGGTCACCTTTTTAATAATATCTTAAATATAATTTAAATTATTTTAATGTCTCATTATCTTAGATATCTAATTATCAATTGAGTTCTGTTTAATAGAACAAATAAGAAATTGAAAGTATTATAGTATGTTCTGATAAGTCTTATATGTGTTTCACATGTCTAGAGTCCCACCCCATCCTTGTGGAGTACGTCTATTATCGAGATTATTAAGATTAGTTCAGGCAACTCCTAGAGCCTCGGTCGACTCTTGAACGTCTAGCTAGGTGTCCTATCTCAAGGGTCTAGGTAATCGACCACTCAGGACATGTATATCAGGTTTAGTAAATTAGGTGGGTAGCCAAGGCATGTTGTTAGTGTAAACATAGAAGATAAAATTCATATGAATGTTGATTTTGATCAGAATAGTGATGACTCAATTTGATCGTGTTACTATTTGAATTAGGTATGTCTTTATTTGATAGTGTTAATATTTAAGTTTAATACTATGTCTCCCTTTGATAATGTTATTATCTATTTTGTTGTGAAAGTATAACCATCATGGTCCGGGGTAGACGTTTGCACATAACTAAGGACGAGTTCGTTGGTGATCAAGATGCGACGCTCCCACTGAATTAGGAGGTATAACATTTATTTTATATTTCATACAAACTATTTTTCTTATTCATATAATGTCTGACATACAAAATAATGTTTTATACGTAGGTTAATCCTCCTCCTCTAGGCAAAAGGTTTGTGGACGGACACAATTAGCTCATATATAGAATCTACCTGAAGGGAAAAAAGTGAAAGTTGAATTCAACGCAGAAGGAAAACCGATCAAGGATCAAGCATCTATATATACGAGCTTTTTGGCTTCACTAGGATGCACCTACGATCTATGGCTGATCACCTATGAAAATTGAAAGAAAGTGCCTGAAATATACAAGAATGCAGTATCAGATATTGTGAGGGTATAAATATTTATTTGTAATTGTCTCTTCCATTATGTATTTATTAACTATACCTTTATAATTTTTCAAAGTAAATGGGAAGTTACCGATGCGAACCTAAAGTTTGCATTGTCTTTAATTAATAAGAGTTGGAAGAAAAAAGCAAATTGAGAACAATGAATACGACAAAATATCTGAGCGAAGAAAAATGCCTAAGACATAAACCTGAGGAAGTTCCACAAGATCAGTGGAATGCTATTGTCCATTTTTGGTTCTCTTCTGAAGGAATGGTATTACAATATTTTCTTTTGACATTGAATTTTACGTGAAATAAATACTAATTTTGTTTCTCAAATAATAGGCTCGTAGTGAAACAAACACTGCAATACGAGCAAAACAAAGTATACATCATTCTTTAGGAAGGAAAAGCTATGTTAAAAAACAAGATGAAATGGTACATAAATCTTTTTTTATTATAAGTAATATTTTTTTTAGTATTGTGATCACAATGATAGACGGAGGTGTTAGGGAGAGAGCCCAATGCGGTCGAACTGTTTATGGAAATGCATAAACGCCAAGATGGGAATTGGGTAGATCAAGAATCTGCTTCGAGAGCTGTAAGAATTATTTTTAAGTCCATATTTGTCAATATTTTCTATTTTTTCAACTATACTTGTCACATATACGATTGAATTGTTTATTTGTATTGTAGGAGAAAATGCAAGAACTTATGGAACCCCAAATGCAATATGGGAATTATATCACCCCTAGAGATGCATTTTCTGAAGTTATGGGTCTAGAGCATCCTGGACGAGTCCGTGGAATGGGACTAGGTCCAACTCCCACCAGTGTATTTGGATCGAAGAGCAGCCATCAGTTTTCTAAAAGATGCATTTGTTTCACGTGCAGAACATGAGAGAGTTAAGTCACAGCTCCATGAACTTCAAGATGGTCAAGTTCAACTTCAATTCCAAGTGGCGTACCTTATGAAAATGATACAAGTATAAAATCCTTCGTTCTCATTCCCCGGCGGTGATCATGTAAGATTTATAAGGAATATATACTTTATGTAATTATAAATTATGTTTATTCCAACACTAATACTAATTTTATTCATTTTTATATGTTTATAGGATTCTGGAGATCCTCCCTCACCTTCATGATCGCATAAAATTTGGTGAGGATGAAAAATACTATATTTGCTTAAGTTTGAACTTCTATAGCTTTATATTTAGAATTTGTGAATGTTTCAATTGGTTGATTCTGAATCTTTAAATATTTGTCAATGTTTGAATTTGTGAACATTTAAAATGCAAGAAATTATTGATATTTGAATTGATAGATTCTGAACTGTTTAAATTTTTGTATTGATAGATTCTGAAATATGGTGATATAGAATATTTTCTGAAACATGTATTTTTGAGAATTATGCGATGTTTAAAAAACAGAAAAAATTCTAGCCAAAATTTTAATTTATAGCGGCGTTTTCGGAGGTTATAGAGGCAGTTCAAAATCGCTAAAAAATATTTATCGACGGTTTAAAACTGCAGGAAAAACCTAAAAATATTCTCCAATCTCTAGGATTTTGGCGGCAGTTATAGTCGCCGGTAAATTAACTTTATCAATGGTTTACAACCGCCGCTAAAGAGAAACAAAACCGCCGGCAAAGACCCCCCGCCGGTAGTCCTCCGACGGTTGAAAAAATCACTGTCAAAAAACTTTACGGCAGTGGATAAGACGGCGGTTTTTGAACCGCCGCAAAACTCTATGGTGGCGGTTAAAACCACCATAAAAGATGACCAAAACCGTCGTGAATAACAATTTTTCTTGTAGTGTAAGTGGTTGGTTATTGTTATGTTTAACTTTTTATCTATTCCTTTGATTTTATAATCTGTGATTTTGACGTATCAGTTTTCTATTTATTTTTCTTCAGGTACCTAGTAAGATCTTTTGTGAGGCATTAAATCCAGTGGTTAGGGTAGCTATTGAAGGGCAAGGGTGAAAAGCTTAAACTTTATAGAAAGTTGTAGAAGTCATAGCAAGTTCGTTAATAAGAGTAAATGATGAAATTTTTAGACATAGGAATAATTTAGTTAACTTGTACGATGAGTAGCTTATTTAGAAGTAATTCTTCTTGTAACAATATATCTACAATAAATATAATTTCTGACATAATAAATGAAGAATGCGTTGAATATTTTGCTGATGATCATATAGATCATAAGGTTTATAAATCAACATGGTGTGGAGCTTCTTTTAAGCCACAACATCATGTAAAAATAATTAAAAAAAATATGTTATAGGAAAGGAGCGTGAAACTTGTCAGTTACTCTCTTATTATGCTATTAAACATCACATTTAAGAATGATACAAGTTTCTGCACTTTGGTTTAGTCCAAATTGGAGTAAAACTGGCTTTTAGCCGACAAACTGGCTTTTAGCCAATGAAAGCCAACCCACTCCTATCCAACGACCTTTTGATGATATTGATTACATTCAGCAGATGGATGATACTGTTAAAATAAATTTCCAACCTTTCGAATCCAATCCCGAAATTAGGGAGCTGAGCCAGACTTGTACCCCTAGAAATTCTTTTTCTGGATCCATTGTTAATAATGAACAAGATCTTAAAATCCAATAATTATAACTAGAACTAAAAAATTTAAAAATGAAAAATCTAAGACTTAAAAGTTTAGTCACTAATTCCCAAGTCAGTCAACTTATCTATGATAATAAGACTGAATAATTTGATGGATCTGAATCTCCTATCGCCTTTGACTTTCAAGGATTTTTACCTCATATTAATTCTCAACTCTTAGTTCTTACTATAGGCACCTTAAGTCATGAATACAAGTCTAATTGGGAGGGATTGACGCAACACATGAAGGACCCAACCATAAAAATTCTTTAGTTACTGTCTCTCCTTATAAAATTTCTAATGAGAGTCCTCGATAAAAAGGTTATTGAACAACTCAATTATACTAATCAAAGTTTATAACAATCAGAAAATAATTAGACAAATTTGAGAATAAGGTTGATGATCTCCATGTACCTAAAACTGACGATACCCTAAAAGGAACTCAATCTCCTTTAATAAGTCACCCATATGTGTGTACCATGGAGGTGTCTGGATCACCCTTTGTAATGTAACTCGAAGATAACAATGACGTACTTTAAACAAGACGTATCACTCATCTATCATAACGAGTCATCACATCACAAACCACCATGGTGAGTGATAAAGACTTGGGTGGACCTATGGTTGTTTGGGAACACTTGGGAGGCTGTGGACTGGTAGGATTAGGGGCAAGGCTACGTCATATTGGAGAGGACATGCCCTCTTCTAGTATGATCACTCTGAACATTGAGGGTGTGCTACCCTCCCGCCTTGGGGACATGGTTTGGTCCTGAGAGATCCCTTTGAGAGGAAGTTTTGGGTGGATACCGTCATTGAGCCCCATCGGCTAGGCGTATTCCCCCTAGACCATTGTCACTCCACAAGACGCAAATGACGCCATTCGATTGACACATGTGAGATCCTTCTCTTATCCATTCTAAGCGTGATTAATTAGTTAAGGTGACGTGTTTAGATTGGTGAGCTTGTAACAAATCAATGGGTTAGTTGCTACGGTCCCCCCTCTTTTTATCATCTATGAAAGGAGGGCTTCTCCTTCATTTTGGAGGATGAAAAAACCTTAGAGAGAGAAGCTCCCACTTTTAGAGAGAGAAAGCATTTTCGGTCACTTGCTAAGGATTAGATCACTCTCGCACTCACCCACGTCACACCTTGCTTCTACACTAGGTTTTGTAGAGGGGAGAGAGAGATAAAAAAACTGAGAACATTTCAAAAACTACTTAGAGATTGAACACCCATCTTGGCAAAAAAATGAGAAATGAGCTTTTTCTTCAGCAGGAAAGCTAGAACCATCAATGGAAGGGAGAGAAGAGTGGGTCAAGAGTTTGAAATTCTTGAAAGGATAATTTGATAACGACTTATTATGAGTGGAAGGTGAGTCACGGATATTATTGAAATAAAATTAGTGTAATAGTATCGTTTAGCAAAATAAGATTTTTTAGGGTATACTTATGGGGAACAGATCACCTTTGTTCTGACCACAGAAGATAAGGTGCAATTCCTTTTGCCATTCACTTTTGTTAATTTATTTATTTATTTTTCTTTTTTTTCTTTTTCTTTTTTAAATCCCGTAATCAAATCTGGACCATCCGTTGTCTAAACGGACAGTCCAAATGCAACATGATCCTCTCCTGTAGAGGATCATGCAACATGAAAAGAGGAGAGATCCAAACCCATACTTTTGGCAAAAATCCGGCAGACAAAGGGCAGACAAAGATAGCGACCCATCGTCGGAGTATGTTTCTAACATATCATATTTATGCAATTTTATTCATAGCTTTTCAATTTCTTTGTTGCTTCCCTGGTATTTGCTAGGAAACATATATGACGATGCATCTAATCTGAGTAATGCCGATGTTCAATTGGCACTTTTACGTTTAACTTTGAATATACCGACAAATTCAATTCAAAATCAGGTTCAAATTTCTTTCATAGATTCTCCTCAAACTTATGTTGTCCACTTCAAACATCGTCATTTTACATTTTACAAAGCATAAACGCGTTCCTGTAGGATCTCTGTCAGCATTTCCTAAGGTTTACTTCCATTTCGTCAAGAAACCGTGTTCTTTTCTTTATCATCACTTTTTTAAAACATTTTTCTCTCTCTAAAATCACTCTCCCTCTCTCTCTCTCTGATCTATATTCTACTGCAACTATATGTCTACGTCCTTTTTCTACAAAGACGCGGTTAGTTAGTTAGACATGAGTAGTTTTTCAAGCCACAGAATCTCTTTGAATTTCTCTTTTATTGATTAAAACTGAACAATTCTATATATTTATGTGTGTTTTTGTCTTATCAAAATATATTCAAGCAGTCTTCTCTTATTTTATAATAAATAAGGATGATTTGTGCAGAGCTTTATGGGTTTTAGTTACTTTAAGAGCTTTATTTATAGAATATATTCTTGACTTTTATGATAACTGCCCTTTTCTCTGAGGTTTAAATGAAGCTTCCTTGAATCTTCATCATGTGCAATGGTCACCAATTCCTTTTTATACCCCAAGTAGTTTAGAGAATTAGGTAACCCTAGATTTTAGTGATTGAAAGATTTGGGATTTTGTGGAAGTGTAAGTGTGTAACTCACTTGCTCAGCATGTGATTGAATGGCCCAAAAGAGGCATTTTGAAGTGGAAGGTGATGAGAATTGTGGAGCTTTAAGTCAAGAGCCAAAGCGAAGATATACATTCAAGACGTGGGTGATTTAGTATGGGTCTTTAAGTGTTGTTTGTTTTTTTTGTGCTTTTTAAGCTCTCTTTTCTGGTTATTTGCTCTGAAATGTTTGGAGCTTTTTGTGCAGTGCTGTAAGAGATGTTATGAGGGAGCTTTCTCTGACTGAGTTCTTGTCTAGATTGGAACCTTTTCTTCGAAGAGTGGTGAGTTGAATCTCCAATCTAACTACTACTACTTGTAATGCTAGAGATAAGCAGCATATGCGCAATATCATCTGGTTTCTCTTTTACTTCTTTAAACTATGCTTGATTCTGAACCTTTAATATCAGAGCCTTGTAACTTCAATAGGGTCTTGAACTTGATTGATGTCCACTGTTGCCAAGTGCTGTGATTAGTTGTGATACAAGAAAAGTCTGTTCGGATATACGTTCTTTTCTATCTTTTCTGGGTTTTAGTTATGGAATTCGAAAGCTGAATTTAATTACTGGCACTCATATACTGCATATCGGTGTCAATAGGTAAGAGAGGAGGTGGAACTCGCCATCATAAAATTCTTTCACTCGTCTCCAAGGTCAGTACTTTCAACTCACTTAATCTGTCTGTATGTCCTACGAGATATCTTAGTCTATCTGTTCTTTTTCACTTTAAAGGTTATGGCAGATTCAACTTTTTTGGGTTCACTTTAAGCTTCAATTTCTTCCTGATGATGTTTCTATTGAGTTTTTCCTTGTTCACATTCTGATATTGGTTTTCTGGTTACCAGTTGCAGACCCCCACTAGAGGCCGGAACATCAGGTCAAAGTGTTCTTCGATTGGACTTTGTCAATACATTGCCCTCCAGTATTTTCACTAACAGTAGGATAGAAGCTGAGGATGGCACAGCATTGCAAATTGTATTGTATGATGCCAATTCTCAAACTATTGTGCAATCCGGTCCCCTTTCTTCTGCAAAGATTGAGATTTTTGCCCTCAATGGAGATTTTGGTTCTGATGATCTAGAGGATTGGACAGAGAAGGAATTTAATGCCGGTATCTTACGTGAAAGAGAAGGCAAAAGGCCATTGGTTACTGGAGAGCTGAATATTGTTTTAGAAAACGGAATCGGCTATATCAGGGACATCAGTTTCACTGATAATTCCAGCTGGATCAGAAGTAAAAAGTTCCGATTAGGTGCTAAAATTGGGCAACAAATTTCTGAAGACATAAGAGTTCGAGAGGCTAGAAGTCGACCTTTTAAAGTAAAAGATCATCGTGGAGAGGGTAAGTTTAAATTAATAGTTTTATTTAAGAAACATTGGGAATCCATATTGGAGAAGGCTTCAGTTTTGAACTACGAGACTAAAATATTGATTTTGCAGTGTATAAGAAACATTACCCTCCAAGCTTGAAAGACGAAGTTTGGCGCTTGGAAAAGATTGGTAAAGATGGTGCATTCCGTAAGCGGTTGGCTTCTTACGGAATCAACACCGTCAAGGACTTCCTTCAGTTATACGAAGTCAATTCATCCTCATTACGCAGTGTAAGATAACTGACCCTCTCTGTCAATTACTCAATTTTCTTTCTGATCAGCCAACCCTTTGAAGAATCCCATAAACCCATCTAAGGTCCCTTTTCTGGCAACGCAGATGTTTGATGGAATTGCAGATCGGGCATGGCAAACAATAGTAGATCATGCTAAGACTTGTGTTATAGATGATCATGATTTGTATATGTACCATGCTAGAGGCCATGGGGTAATTCTTCTGTTGAATTCCATCTACAGAGTTGTAGGAGCAACATTTGATGGCAAAACTTATCCTGTTGGGGAAATCAATTTATTCCAGAGAGTAGGCATCCGCATCGCCTATATACTTTGTATATTATGTTCTCCATGATAATATTTGAAAGTTGAAAACTGATTATCTCTGGTTTCTTGTTTACAGCCTTTAGTGGAAGATTTGAAGAGACACGCGTATGAGAACTTGACAGATTTGGTCCTCGTGGACGAACAGTTTGCAGTTGACCTCCCGATGCCCAATCTGCAAGACGATCTGTTAGATGGGCCAAGTGCAGAACCCCAACTTTTAGACTTATCAATCATAAATCAAGGTATTAAATTGTCCCTAATCTTTCAATTGCAAGTTCATTCTCCTTCTCTATTCAAGTAAAATTACCATAGATCATCCATTTCCTTTTACCAGTTCTTCTTAAATGTCTCTTAACAAAGGTCCTCAAATTTGTAGATACGAATGAATTGCTTTTCTGAGGCTGCAAAGGTTGCTCACAATAAGCTCTTTTGCGTGGGTGAGATTTAACTTAGAAGCAGGAGTTTCTGACTTGGAACATTATAATGAAGGAACTAGTTGGTCTCATTTTGGAAGTCGAGTTGTTTTTCAGTCCTAAACAACTGTCGAGCACGGAAATCGTTTGTTCTTTCCTTCACGCAATGGAACACAAGGTAGCAATTTTCACTCTCTTCCTAATTATGGTGTAAATATCGTAAATACTGGGAAAAAAAGTAAAGGGTGGTTCAGTCAGGCGAGTTGCGCTGCCAAAAGAAGGGCAAAGTATATGAATCAAGGTTTTTTTAAGGTTTAGTTTTACAAACTAATATGCAGGCCTCCCTTTGAATCAAGTGCATCAAAGTGGTGTTTTTTTTGTTCAATAGAACTCTTTTCTTTTTTCTTTTTTTGTTACGACCATGTATAACGTTGTTGATAGATAAAAATTGGTCGAATTTTTTTTATAAACATGTATGCAAAGAAACAAATATTCATTCAGATATGTTAAAAAATCAGAGAAAAATCTTTAGAAAAATGTCATATATCATATGATCCGATCCATATGAAAGTAAAAGAACAAAGTAAATATTAGACATGTCACGATGAAAACACCATACGACTATGTCACATGAATCTTAAAGAATTATAGGGGCACGCATAATTTATTAGCCGAAGAGGGAGAGAGTAGTAATTAAATTGATGGATTATATTTCACCGATGAATCAGGTTGAATTCACCTTGAATTAACTTCATATTTTACTCTCAAGAAATTAATTTTAATGTGTTTTAATTTTACTATAAAAAAATATTTTTCCCTTTCAATATAGCATTCTCTTTCTTATGCCCCTTCTCAGGTTCTTTGTATACTTATTTTCTCCATTCGATCAAATATTTTCATGTAAATAAAACATTATTTATAAAGTTAGAAAGTCTTCTATGCTTTGTGTTTTTATTTTATAGCTCTGAAACTATGAAAAATCAGGAGATTTGACAATGCTTTGAACTAAATGTGGATTTCATTTTTAACTTTCAATTACGAGGACAAGATTAAATCTGCTATGAGTTTACTCGTGTGGCAATAAATCATTAGCATTGAAAGATAATAATTATAAAATTATTAACTTATGAACTAAAGTATTATGTCAAAATTACGCTGTAAAATTTATAAGGAATGAAAGCTAAAACATAAATATCTTATATTTAGATGTCATGTAGCTTGAGATAACAAAAGAAATTTTCTCTCGTCCAATTGGGCTCTTTTATTTTTCCTGTCATATACAAACATAATTTGTCATTAAAAAAATTGAGATACAAGAAATAATTTATAGTTACAAAAAGTTCATTCACACTGACAGTAGCATCGTCATTCAAGGAGAATGAGTATGAAAAATTTAAACATAAAACAATATTTCATAAATAGAGCATAAAAAAGTAATCTCGATAGATAAACTGTAAAGGAAACAAAAAACTACTTATGAGCTTACAAAGTGTTTCTTGCATGGAATGTAATACATTAAATTATGTAGAAGAGGTGGTCTCCAATGGTAAAAATTAGGGGTGAACACGGTTCAGTTAGTGGGTTAAAATCGAACCGAACCGAAACATTCGGTTCGACATTATTAACTAAAAATTATTTTTTAATGATTTTTAAATGATATTATTGAAAAAAATAATAAAAAATCAAAGTTTTGTATCGGTTCGGTTGGATATGAAATTATATATAAAAATAAAAAAAATATTATGATTTTAAGGTTTCGATTTGGTTAGGTTCAAAAACTAAACATTTTATGAATCGAACTGAAACGTAAGGGCCTAAAGAACCGACTATTTTCGATTCGGTTCAGTCGGTTTGGTTATGAACACCCTAGATAAGAATTGGATGTTACTGAAAAGGTACTTTGTAATTGTTGGGATGTTGAATCTTGGTTAAATATAAAGTGAAAGACTTTTAAGTTTCTTGCAAATGTATCTCTATCGGGACTCAATGTATTCATTTTTATAGTCCTCACTTCTCGTGACTTGTTCTGCATTTAGAACCTGTAAATATATAAAATTTCAACAAGAAAAATCTTATGCTAAAAAAATTCATTTCCAGAACTAGTGTATATTTTGTACCCGAGTTTCTTTTTTCGTCCTTTTAATTCTTTTCTTATGAGTTTCTTTTTTTGTCAAAACTACCTTCTCAATCTTAGAGATTTTTCTATTTTTAGGTAGACGCCCATGTCGCTGAACAGTTGTTGGACTTCGGAGAAGTTTATTATCATCAACAATAGTCTTTAAAATCTCAGTAGTCGTGACATTGTTCTCACTTATTACTTCCACTTTAATTACTTTAGCTTGAAAACCGTCCATCAAATTCCATAATATTCCACAGCTCTTAGTTGATGTAATAGTTAAGTCTGCGATTGTTACTATCTCAAACTTCTCTCGCAATCTAGTGTATAGTTGTGCATCATGGTTGGTATTCCCATGATTAAAACCAATTTTAACTTCACTGTAACGTCTTCTTATATCCTTTCTCTATCGTTGAAGAAAATACTTTTTTGGAACTTCTGTAATTTACATTTTCACAAGAATTGATATTGCATGCTTACATAAAATGCCTCTAAATTCAAAGAAACGACAAAACACAATGTACTTCACATTTTTCCTTATCAAAAATGGCATTGTAATGTACATTTTTATTCTCTGTAGATACAAACTCAATTACATCATACATTCGACTCTCTTAATCTATACAAGATACATCCACTCTCTTAATCCTTCTGAAACTCCTTAAACTTCGCATTTGTGTATGATATTTGAATTTTTTTCTCTATGTCAAAATGAGTTATACACGGAATCCATGTACTGAAATATTGAAAATCCGCCTGATTTTCCTCTTCGATATTATTTTTCAATGCATTATCGCATTGCTCAACAAATTGTTTTAATTTAGTTTTTGAGTTTACATATCAATCGAGAAAAGCATTCATACTTTCGACTTAGTAATTGACATACCAACCTAAACAACGATGTCTCTCTTAGAACAAGTTATTTAACCATGCATTACCACAAATATTGAATTCATCAATAAATTGCCCCTAACTTTCTTCAAATTCATGTTTCGTTAGTGTCTTAAATACTAAATACCAAAGACACGGACGATGTTGGGTATTAGGAAATACAACCTCGATTGCATTTTGCATTGCTTTATCTTGATCAGTAATAATTACATTTGGAGCACATCCTAACATACATGTAAGCCATGTCTTAAACAACCAAGTAAATGTACTGGTATCTTCTTTTGATAATAACCCACAACCATGCAAGATAGAATGACCATGTGGTTTACCCCAGAAAATTTTCTTAACGTAGTGAAAGCCGACGACAAATTACAGCCACCGTCGAACGGTTGGAACCACCGACTATTCGCTCTGAGACCCACTATTCACTGGCGACAAATTATGTTTTCACTTCCAATTAGGGAGCCGCTGGAAAGAAGAAAGCATGTGAGACCCACTTCTAATTAAAATAGGTGAGACCCAATTAAAAGCTTCAACTTTTTTTCTTTAAAAAAGAAAATTATAAGTGTGAGACCTACTCCCAAACATGCAGTGGGTCCGCGGTGCTCTGCACCCAGTGGCGTTTAGCATTTTTGTTAAGAAGGGTGAAAAGTGAAAAAAAAATATTGGAACTATAAATCATTCCAATTTAGGATACATCCCAAAGCTAATTTGAGACTCTTATTTAGTCAGTTTATGATGCCAATCCAACTATTCAATAGGTAAGTTATAAAGTGAAAACCAATATGGAGTATAATACCGTTATAATAATGGTAATCATAGCATTATAGGCAGTTAAAGATATTGAAATCATAAGTTATATATGCTGGTAAAAAAAAGTGAGATTTTGAATGTAATGGTATCATTAGATTTGTAAAGGAATTTTTCTTGCATGGAGAACATTTTACAAACAAATAATAAAGATCATAAATTAAAAAGAGAATAAAAGAATAACGACACTATTATTTACGTGACAAACTCTTAAAGGGAAGAAAAACCAGAAGAAGATTGTTGATATTCACTAGAGGAGGCAACCGGGCCGGTTCGGCCCGCGAAACACATTTTATCGAAACTTCAAATAATATACTTTTGAGATAAACGTATTTAATTAAATAAAAAATAATATTTTTTATTTAAATAAATATTTTATTCAATAAAAAATTAGATTCATGAAAATTTTAAAAAATATTAATTTAATATTCTTAATCTTTTTTGTTCTGTTAATGAACATCGATTATAAATTAGCTGTTAATTATTTATTATATTTTTAGATTTTATGTGAATATGAATATTACTAGTTTATGAATTTAATAAATAAAATAATTATTTATTAATTATTACAAGTTTTTGTATTAAATGTTTAAAGTACTAATAAAATAATTGTAAAAATATAACATGATTTTCATATAACTTAATGGTAATCTCTACACTTCATTTATTCTCCACCAAAGTTCAACTCTCCACATTTACATTTTTTAGAATTAAATCACATTAAATGGAGGAGAAACGAGCCGGGCCGGTTATTTAACCGGGACTGGCTCGTGAACCGCTTGGAAAGCCCTGGCACGACCCGTGAATCGCCTGGAAAGCCCCGGCACGGCCCGTGAACCGCCTGGAAAACCCCAGCACGGCCCGTGAACCACTTGGAGAGCCCCGGCACGACCCGTGAATCGACTGGGCCAGTTGCCACCCCTAACATTCACTTATGTAAAGGATTTTATATAGTTATTGATGAGTGAAGAGCGAAAAAACAGTGCATTTAGTTGATGTTTGCTTAGGTCTCCTCTCTGTTTCTCTTTTTCATGTGCTTGTATTTAAAGGCTTGATGATAACAATAATAATAATAATAAAAATATCAGATGAGGTCATGCCTAAGATAACACCCATTCGTGAGATCCTCATTCTTCTTTATCTTGCATCTGTCACACTCAGCCATCCATCAATTGCTACCACATGACAGTTCTTGTGGTTCTGAGCCAATTAGTCAGAACCACTTGATGACTAAACAATCTGTCTTGTCCAAGTGATGCATCTTACCCAATCAATCACGGTCACTTGACTGTCAGTCTGAACCCTCCTTTCGGTTCTGATTTTCTGTCATGTCCAATAGGTAATGATTCCTCATTCTCGAGATGTCGGTTCCCGTTCTTGAAGTGACGGTCCCTACTCTTGTGATGTTGGTTCCCGTTTTGGAAGCTATGATCTCATGTTCTTGAGATGTTTTGTGACTTCAGTCAGTCATCAATTTATGCTTTCCTGAGTCCTAGGTGAGTCCCTTTTCATCTACGTGGCAGTAAAGAATTTTTTACTTGTTCATTTGCCCCGCATTGTGCTTCAGCGAAGTTGGTCGAAGTACAATGAATGCTTCTAACACGTGTCTGATTTTGGTAGGTTTGATTCTCTTCTTTTTATATAGTCGTCGGTCTAGAGCATGCCATGTGTCGTGTGAGATTTTACTTGTTCATTATGAGAGAAAGACTTTAGGTTCAAATAAAGAATCCACAGTCCCATTTTGGCCTTGAGTTTCAGGATCATCTGCTGAGTTTTGAGAAATATTTCATCTTTGCTTTCTTCAGTCATTTCCATTATGAATTATTTGAGCATCATCTGATTCTGTTTAAATAAGGATATCTTTGTTATGCAGTTTATGATTTATTTCTGAGAACGATGTTTGTGGACACTCCAAGGACTTAGACTCATTTCATGGAGTCGTGGTCCCGTTTTGATTTCCTACGAGCTCATTGCTAGAGTTTCCCCTGTTTCTTCATTTTTTATTTTTTGTTCCATAACTTCATTGCAGGAGCTTGAGTTTGATGACCCACTTCTATTGGCAGAATTTTTCCTGTTTTTCTTGCTACGCACTTATTGGTAGAGTTGCTCCCGTTTCCTTATTTTCTTTTTTTTTTCTTTCGATTTTTTCCTTCCTTTTCTCGCTCAACTCCATTCTTTAGCTCTTATTTTCTCAGTGTTTACTGAGCTGAAGGTATTTCCTCAACTTCTTTTCTTTTATGTTATCAAGTTCTTTTCTTTTCTGTTCATAAGACATTTCCTTTTTCGTTCTCCAAACTTTCCGGTTCTGAAGACAATTCATTTTTCCGTTCTGAAGACATTTAATTTTTCGTTCTTCAGACTTTCCCGTTATGAAGACATTTCTTTTTATGTTCTGAATACATTTCTTTTTTTCATTCTGAAGACATTTCTTTTTTCCTTTCTCCAGGCTTCCCCGTTCTGAAGACATTTAGTTTCGTGTCTTACATTTATTTATTCTTCACTTTTTAGAGAGGAAGTTTTTCCTGCTCTCAAGGGCTTGGGTTCTAGGCCGCCGGCATTTTTTTCACATTTTAGAGAGAATGTTTTTTTCGTTTTCAAGGCTTAGGTATTCTAGGCCGCCGACCTACTTTTCACGTCTTAAAGAGAATGTTTTTCCCGTTCTAAATGCTTAGGCATCTAAGCCGCCGACATTTTTTCACATTTTAGAAAGAAGATTTTACCCACCTCTAGGGCTTGGGCATCTAGGCCGCCAATTTTTTTTTCACATTTTGGGAAGAAAGTTTTTTCCATATTCGATTGGAATATTTCTTTTACATCATTATCAAAATCCAAATAAAAGAAAGGAGGAGGAAAAACCTTCTCTCTAAAATATGGAAAAAGGTCGGAGGCCTAGATGCCCAAGCCCTTGAGAGCGGGAAAAAATTTCTCTAAAAAGGTGAAAAAGGTTGGTGACCTATATGCCTAAGCCTTGAGAACAGGAAAAAGCCTCTCTCTAAAATGTGAAAAAAATGTCGGCGGCCTAGATGCCTAAGCCTTGAGAACGGGAAAACCCTCTCTAAAATGTGGAAAAAAGATCAGCGACGTAGATGCCTGAGCCACCTAGATGCCTGAGCCTTGAGAACGAGAAAAACATTCTCTCTAAAATATGAAAAAAAATGTCAGCAACCTAGATGCCAAATCCCTTGAGAGCAGGAAAAACCTTCTTTTTAAAAAGTGAAAAATAAATAAAATGTAAGACAAAAAATTAATGTCTTTAGAACGGGAAAGTATGGAGAACGGAAAAAAGAAATGTCTTCAGAACAGAAAAAGAAATGTCTTCAGAACGGAAAATTTTAGAGAACGGAAAATTAAATGTCTTCAGAATGGGAAAGTTTGAAGAATGAACAAGGAAATGTCTTCAGAACGGAAAAAAATATCTTCAGAACTGGAAAGTCTGGAAAACGAAAAAGGAAATGTCTTAAGAACAGAAATGAAAGGTAGTTGAGAAAAGATTTTCAGAATATAAAAGAAAAGAAGTTGAGGAAAGACTTTCAGCTCAGTAAAGAAATTCTGAGAAAAGAAGAGCTAAAGAATGGAGCTGAGCAAAAGACGGCTAGGAGTAAAAGAAAACAAAGCGAGAAAAGGAAGGGAAAAATTGAAAGTCGAAAAAGAAAATAAGAAAACGGGAGAAACTCTATCAATAAGTTCATAGCAAGGAAAACGTGAAAAATTCTACCAATAGAAGTGGGACATCAAACTCAAGCTCCTGCAATGAAATTATGAAGTGGTATGCTCACTCCTTACTCATTTCAATAATTATATTATTTTTGTACAATATTCATGTCACAGATCTTATCGTACTAGAGAAGGAAAATGAAAAATGAAGAAACGGGGGAAACTCTATCGATTAGCCCGTAGGAAATTAAAACGGAGTCATGACTTCATGAAAGGAGCCTAAGTCCTTGGGAATGTCCACAGACATCGTTCTCAGAAGAAAATCAGAAACTTTGAAACTGAGATATACTTGTTTAACAGATCAGACGATGCTTAAATAATTCATAATGGAAACAACTGAAGAAAGTAAAGATGAAATATTTCTTGAAACTCAGTGGATGATCTTGAAAGTCAAGGCCAAAACGAGACGGTGGTTCTTTATTTGAAGCTAAAGTATTTCTCTTTGAATGAACATGCAAAATCTCACATGACACATGGCAAGATCTAGACCGAAGACTCTATAAAAAAGAAGAGAATCAAACCTACCAATACCAGACACGTGTCGGAAGTATTCATTGCACTTAGACAAATTTCACCGAAGCGCAACGAGGGGAAAATGAAGAGGTAAAAACTACCCACTGTCACGTGGATAAAGACGATCGATCAAATAACTAGCAAAAGCAGGCGGGAAAATAGGAATGGGGACTAGAGTCGTGAGAAACCTGTAAACAGATAAAGAACAAACTGTGCGCCCTTAGAAAGCAGGAAATAATGCTAGAACGAAAATGAGTATGAAAGCGGGAAAGAGTACCATCACGGGAAAAGAAGACCGGCCAACAGGAAAAGCTGACTAATAAACGGGAAAAGACTAGCGGGGGACCCATACCTTCGAGAACAGGAAAGGATTGATGGGGGACCCGCACCTCTAAAACAAGAATAGGAACTTGAGACATGGAGAACTACCCTAAATAGGCAAAACACTCGCTGAACTATGCAAGAACGAGAAGAAAATGTGACTGGTTAAACAGGAACATACTGACGGGGAACCTACGCCGTCGAAAACGGGAACAGGCTGACGGGGAATCCATGCCTAAGGGAACGAGAAAAGACTGAGGGAACAAATGCCTCTGGGACGGAAATGACCGAAAGAAGAATGGTAATGGATGAAAGGAATCCATAATGACCACCAGGTGGCTGTGATTGATTGACCCAAACCACGAGGAACCACCAAGTGACTGTGATTGATTGACTCGAACCACGAGGAACCGCCAAGTGACTATGACTGATTGAGTGGGTAACGAACTGAGGACAAAACGACTGAAAGTAATGAGCAAAGTAAATGAGTCCACGCCTGAAAGCAATCTCATCAACTAAAAAAATAGGGAGAGTGTGATCATACCCTTATCATCATCATCATCATCAGGCGTATAACTACAAGCACATGAAAAAGAAAAAAATAGGAGAAGACCTAAGGAAACCTCAACTAAAGGCACTGCTCTTCCTCTCTTCTCTCATCAACAACTATGTAAAATCCTTTATGTAACTGAATATCAACAATCTTCCCGTGACTTTTCTTCCATTTAAAGATTTTTCACGTAAATGATGGTATCTTTATTCTCTCATTTTCTTTTTAAATTATAATATTTATTATTTATTCATAGAAGTATGAAAATTCTCCACACCAGAAAATATCATTTACAAGATTATATTTGGTCCACCTAATTTTAAAACATATTCAAACAAAAATAATTTCTAATTACGACTCAAATAAACTAAATAACACCCTTGCAACAGATCAAATTAAAGACACTTGTCTAGAAAAAAAGAAATGGAACAATAAACAATGGGGATGGCACGTATAATTTTTTTTTTAAAGAGATGGCACGTATGGTTAATAAAGAGAACTATGGTGGTATTTCGATGTAATCCCTTTTGAAAATATCTAACCCCAGAGATTCTGGTATGAGAGAAAAAGGAAATCTCTCGAAGGTTCCTTTTTATATATCTAGCCTCATGAGATATTTTCTTCTCTATCCCGAGTCCCGACAAAATACTCTCTCATAACCTTACAATTACTAAGGGCTCCCTTTCCCTTCTTCTCTCATTTTCTCCCTCTGTTCACAAAGCCGTTTGGCGTCTCAGCCTATTATGGTACTTTGAGGCTCATTTGCGATTTTGAATTGTTCAGATTTTTTTTTTTTGGATTTTCTTTTTCGGATTCCGATTCACCATGGATCGGGAAGGAGGATCCAACGCCGGGTCTTGCTATTACTCCGTCCTCGGGATTCGCAAGGACGCCTCCTTCTCTGATATTCGCACTGCTTATCGCAAGCTCGCTATGGTAATCGCTCATGAAATTCCCTGTTTTTTGTCTATATATATATATATTGAATCCCCCATCTGCCTCCTTATTTTTTTCTAATTATGGAATTCATAAGGCAGGGCCTTTTAATCCAGGAGTAAACATGGAATTTAGAATGTTCAAGTGATTTTTTTTGTGCAGAAATGGCATCCGGACAAGTGGACCCGGAATCCGGGGGTTGCCGGAGAAGCCAACCGGCGGTTTCAGCAAATACAAGAAGCTTACTCAGGTGAATTGATCAGTATCCATCCCCTCATCGTTTCTCGGTAAGATTGTTTGTCACACTTTTATTAGAAGGCGTTAAACTGACCCATATTCTTGCAGTTCTTTCGGATCAATCTAAGCGGTCAGTGTACGATGCTGGGCTTTACAATCCCATGGAAGAAGATGATGAGGTTGGTACTCACTTTATCTCCTAATAACTTTTTCAATAATAAACGACGTCGTCTTTTTACGTGGTAGCTGGGATGGGCCTATGAAAAATGGGCTTCTCTTGCGGTTTTCACTTTCCTAAAATTCTGTTATTCCCCTGAATTATAGTGTTTTTCTTCTTTGCCTTTTGTCAATCATGTGAATTTCGATGCGCAGGAATTTTGTGATTTCATGCAGGAGATGATCTCAATGATGGACAACGTCAAAAACGAGGTAGTTCTTGTTTTTACTTTCATTATGGGGTTTAATCAATGGTAGTTTCCCCATTTCCTCAATTTATACCCTTTCTTCTTGAGAAATTTTTATAAAATGTCCATTATTAAAAAAAAAACGATTTTAAGAAAGTTTTTTTTAACGTTTATAAGATAAAAAGATTAAATTTGCTTTTAGTTTAAAACTTTTAGGTTAGAATTCATGGAGGCTAGATTTTGCTCTTGTAAATGTAAATTAAACGGCAGGGTGATAGACCAGATCCTAACAGTAATTTTTTGTTGGACCAGTAATTTAGTCTTCTTTTATAAGAAAATGTCTGATGTCATGAAAAATTCAAATGTTCTGTATTCATTTTTTTTCTCAAAGTAATTTCTCTTTGTTCTTTGTTTTATATGTAGGGGGACAGTTTTGAGGACTTACAAAGAATGTTTGCGGAAATGGTCGGTGGGGATAACATGGGATTTGGCCTGAACGAAGATCCAATGGCAAAAAAGAGAACTCGTGTTAATGTTTCAAAGGGTGGTTCGGGGAAGCGCAGCTCCTCTCGCTGCTAGTGCGATGGATCAGACTTTTGCAACCACATCCTGTTTGTTGTAATCAAAACCCCTAACAAATGTAATCTATTCTTAAATTTTTATTGGCTATATTCTCCAAATTAAGTTGTTAAAATTAGTGTGAGGGAATTAGCTAACTATTGTTTGTTGAGGGGAAGGGTCTAGTTTATATGCAGTTGAGTGTATTTTTAGGACTTTTGGTTGATTGTTGTGGAACAATGGTGGAAATCTTTGAAATTGATAAATAAAGATTAATCTCTTTCATTAAATTGTGTATAATTTAATTATCATTTTCTAGTTAAGTTTTGAATAATTTTGAAGTGATTAAATAATTGATTAAATTTTAAAAAGTATAATATTTTATTATTTTATACTGTTTCAAAATTTGGCAGAATTATTCTAATTTTTTTTATTAATTCATGGGAATTGATAAAGCCAATTAATTCACCGTTGTCCACGTGGTCTTCATTTCTCCGCCTTTAACATGTTTTCCGTTTATTATGTTATGCATATGCGTTATGGGGAAAAAAGAAAAGTGAACAAATGTTTTACACATCTTTCTTAATCTGAATTCCTAGATTGTGGTAGATATCGGGCGTGATTTGGTAGATTAAAACTTTGGTAAGATAAACAATCTCAAACAAGGGGATCGCACTCGATTAGCTATCAGATGGCAACATATAATTCAGAAAACAGCTGCTGCGTATACTGAAACTCAACGCATGAAGGAGGGGTCAGAATCGAAGTTGTTTTCTGGCCACATGAATGTGCTGAAGATTACTTTATAGTATCAGGCTGATACTCCGGGGTATCATTGTTGAATCATGTCAGAGGACTCTGTCACGGTTTGGGGCCTTTCGTTATGAAGAGAATTAAGCCCAAACTATTTTCACTGGGCCTCTTCAGTTTAGAGTTGCCTCTATATGACTGTACCTAAGTAAAGTGCTAATTAAGAATCATGTTCTTATTTATCATCTTCCTTGAATTTGTTCATTTGGTGACAATGAAAAGATCATGCTTGGAAGGTACAACGACTAAGGACTGATCTTAATAATGACAAAGATAAAATAGAAAAGGAATATAGCTTAAAAGAAGAAAAATAAAAAACAAATACAATAACTGGACTAGACATTACTGATACCAACAATAACATACTAACAAACATAAAACTTAATATAAAATACACAGAGTAAAACGAAATCAACTCTTAGGATGCGTTTGGTATGGGGAAGTGAGGCAATTGCCTGGAAATTAAAAGAAAGTAATTGATTATGTTGTATATGAATAGTCTGAATGTGAAGTTGCCCTCATTTTGAGGGTATCTTAAACCCTCCAAAATTAGGGGTTATTTCCATACCGGACATCTCTATTTTTTCTTTCTTCTTTTTACCAAACTATCCTCCATAAATATATAATAACTATCAACAAATATATTTTGGTCTAAGGGTAAAATTAGAAATTGACATTATATATGTTACATTTCTTTAAACATTCAATCAAAACAAACAAAGTAATTCTCACTATTATATTATAACATTCCCAATTGTTACTACACAAAGTAATCTTTATTTTCCAGACATCATATTCTCCCACAGTACTATAATCCCGGTTATGGAGTTGAACATCATGGGTATTTTTCTTATAAGAATTATTATCTTATATTGTAAATACTATAGCACATTAATACACTTGTAGCGGTATCGATTCAACTGTATGGATAATATTTTATGAAAATCTACATGACGCATCATAATATAATGGTTTGTTCAAAAAATTAAGAAGTATATACTTAAAAAAATTCATGAGTAAAATCTACATTTTTGTTATTACTTATGTTGGTTATCTTATTATAAATTAAGTAATTATTATTTATAAGCATTTTTTAGTCCAAGGGTAAAATTGAAAATTGACAATAATGCTTAAAACATCCACTTATTTATTCCATCAAAACAAACAAAATAATTTAACACCCTCACTATTAAATCAAAATATTCTCAAATGTTAACAAACAAAGTAATGTTAACTTTCCATCCATGTACATTCTCACGATCATATTCCAGCAGTCTTATTCTAAAAATTATTTACTCGCAATCTTATATCAAACGGCCCCTTAGATTTTCGACGAGACTTTTGTCATGCAAATTGATTTGGTCGACTAGTGCCAAAGTGCATTCTTCATATAAAAAGTTTGGACAGAGCCCCAAAATTGCCACTATTTATATTTGGGAGAAAAAGTCCACCTTAGATGAAAAACTAGGTGGTCAAAATTCTTATATATACTAGAAAAACTAATCAGAAAAGGAAACGTGGAAAAAGAAGAAGAGTAAAGTAATAAGATGTAAAGAAATTTCTTCCTCTACTATATTATAGAAACATAATGTAAAGAGAGTTTCGAGAATTGAAAGAGTGAGAGAGAAAAAGTTAGCTTTCGTATTGAATTGAATTTGCTTTGATACATGTAGACGTATTTATAGGTATTTTTCTCCATGGCCATTCTTTTCGTTAATGAATATTGAATGTTTTTATATGATCATTGAGAGTAACAACCGTTGTCATATCTGATTCTCTTTTGACTGTCAAATCATATTTCTTTGACTTCGTCTTCTTTACTATGCCTCCATGTCGTCCTCTTTTGATCTTTTTTCTACCACGTTGGCGATCCACTACCGTATTGATTAACCAACCCCCGTACATTTTCCCCCCATTTTGTATCTCAGTTTTAAGTCGTTGATGCAAAATACTAATACTTTAATCTGTTGTTCACGGATGATTGGTGACGTTATGATTTCCATCATTACTTTCTGGCGCTGTTTCACTTTTCTTCATGCCATCATTGTTGTTTTTGGATGAAAAGAGATGTCTCCACCCGTTCAGCATTCGTTTAGGCTTCTCCGAATGTCGTTGCATCATGTGTTTATATACGTTCTTTTTGCTTTCGCGTGTCACTTCCATTCTTGATAGTTATTACTTTTATCTTTCGAGCCCATCGTTTGGCATCCGCTGGGATGTTATTTAAAGGCTCATTACCTTATTTCCTTCCTAGGCGCACCTTTATTCAGTAAGTTCTTTCTTGTTCTTCTTCTTCATTCTTCAACTTTTTCAATTCTTCTTCTTTATCGCCTACTGTCCCTAGGATTAAGAATATAGATGAGGTAAATAAGTTTGTCTCCTGTTATCGTAAAGCTTTCCCCAACGAAGTCGACTGTTCTTACTTTGACGGTGACATTGTCAGTCATTCTTCTTATCCTGGACTCCTGAACTTTAGGACCATGTATACAGCCTTAGGTTTTCGGTTTCCTATTTCTCATCTTTTCCAGCAATTTTTGTTGGAATTATGTCCATAAAGTAGGGTGTAATAACTATTTATGAGTATTTAGTTATTTCTCATAAATTTTGTATCACTGAATTTAATGAATGAATGAATTTTTTTATTAATTAAAGTGTGTTTATGATTTTCTCAAGTCCTAACACTATTGTCAACCTAAGAAGAGCAAAGACTGAGAGGCCTTCTAGACAGCTCTTCTGAAATAGTTCATAATGTTATTCACAGTCTTAGGATCAACTAGGCAATCGAGTCGGATTACGACTGTTAGGTTGAACCAAAGGTTGCCGGTTATAGGGCATGGGAGTGGACTGTAACGGTTGTGGAATATGTTCAATAGACCAATAATAAATTAGTTTGGAGCAAATCCGTTTATCTAGCTCTAAATCTAATTGTTTACACCTTAAGGGTATTTTTGTGATTACTTTAATCCTGAGGTGAATATGAAACTTGAATTAATTACTTGCAGTATTTGATATGCAAAAAAAGTGAGCTCGAATTACAAAACAATACCTCAGCTATTGGGATCGTGCTTCATATGTTGGAGTTACGTGATTCACAGATATGAAATTCGTGGTGAGATTGTAAAATGTAACAATATCAGCGTATACTTTATTGATGGATGTGTGAATAGATAAACCTTGGAAGGTACACGGTGAAATGAATAATTGAATAAGACATAGTGAACTGTGCGAGACAATTTACTATTATGTATTTCTTATTCACATACAATAAAGGAGTTAAGGAAATAATAACTAGAGGGGTAAAACGATAATTTTACATCCCGCTCTTGTTACTAATATTCACGGAGGGTAACGTGGTAAATATTCTATGGACCATGAAATAAAAAGTGTTTATTTATTCCAATAGGAAATGTAGCGCACATGAATCGGGAGTTGATTCGGCATCATACCTATAATGGAGTCGTACGATGACATGATTAAATAGGTCAAGAATTTATGGAGTTAAATTCACCGAGTATTTGATTACTTTATTCATGTGAGTCCATTCGATCTCAATAGTAGCTCATAAGAACATGAATGTGAAACTACACCAGTTGGACCAAAAATGTATTTTGTACTAAGGTATACTTCCTGAACCCATATGTGATGGGTATCGTCACTAAAATAGTGAAGAGTAAAAACTAATGTAAATTAATTAATTGTTATTTTCTAATTATTAGATAATTAGTAAATAAAAGAAATTAATTAATTGATGGAGATCAATTTAATTTATCAATTTGGATTGATGAATTTGGACACAGTATTGGCTCTAGGAAGATGTACAATTTTGACGATTATAGTAAAGTGAGGAGAATTTTGGCAATTTACAGTATATGGATATATGTGTAAATTTTGTAATCTTTATATAAGGGATGACATTAGGGTTGCCTCCATAAGTATGTTGACACAACCTTAATCACAATGTATGATTACATAGAGGAAAAAGACAGTTTCTCTCTCCCATCCCTGTTGCCGCCGAAATCTAGAGGAAGAAGCGAAATATTTTTTCTTGTGCTTTTTGACAGCCCACACTAAATTCCTGATGACATTCTATTGAGATATACTTCTGAATCATATGAGTGGTTGTTAGCGCGAGATTGATTCAAGTTTTATGAAGAACGAAGAACGCAAGATAATCAATATGATTTCACCAAGTCAGAACTTCTCCGATATAAGAAAGGTATAAATTATTTTCACCTATTCTTAATACGTTTATCTAAATATGCATGATCATAAAAGGGTTTGTATGTAATATGATTAAATAGTTGATGTGAACTTTTTTTTATTTTCCGCCCACGAATCATTCATGGTTCATTATTTTTTTCTTAATTTTTTAAAACTCGATCTAACAATTGGTATCAGAGTTGTGGCTTCTTGATTGTGCATACTTTATATTGCAAATTCAAAGCATGTTTGAATGTGTTTTATGAATAGACCCTGATCGATTGACTCTAAGTGTTTATTTTCAAATTTAGAATTGATGTACGCCGAAATTGAGGTATATGATTTTATGTAATTTAATTTTTGAAAAAGTGGTATCTTTAAACTCCATGTAAATCCGTCGTCACAAGAAAATTCGTCGTTCATCGCCGCCGTTCGCTATCATCTCTGATGTTCACCGCCGGCACTTGCCTCCGTGTCGCGCCGTCTCCTGCTACCCCACGCTGCCGCCTCCACTGTAGGTTTCTTAATTATGGTTTAGGAAACCGTAGGAATTAGAAAACCTTAAGGTTTAGGAAACCCTGAGTTTTTGTAAATTTTAGGGTTTAGGAAATCTTGAGGTTTTGAAAACTTTTATTTTGGAAAACTTAGGGCTTTGTAAAATCCAATCCCTAAAAATTATTTTTATTTAATTTGATAATTTTTTAACACTAATTAATTAGAATTTATTTTTATAAATTATTTTTGAAAACAAATCAATTGATTACTTTACTTGGTAATTTATTTATCAAAGTAAAATTTGTTGGAAAATTAAATTTTATATTGAAATTTGAATTTTCAAAATGGGACTAAACTTTTGTAAAGAGTTATAAAATCGGTGGGATTTTCTAAAGGAAAAGGAAAAGCTTACATATGCCATGAAAATTAGTATTTAAATTATTATAATTTATTTATTATTCTTTTTATAGGTTGCAATTAGAAATTAGTCATAAATAGGTTAATTTTGAATGGATGATTTATTATTAATCTCATATCATCATATAACATGCCATATAGAAAAATGAATATGTCAATTTCAAAATGTCATGTAGCATATACACGCATCATTCTAGTTTAAATTTATAATGAGTTATAATTTAGATACAATACGAATTTTATGAAAGTTATAAATTTCAAATTGTGATTTAAATTTTATAAAATTTTATAAGTTTCAAAACTTACTTTTTCAAATTTATAAAAAGTTATATTTGTTTGAAAAAACAAAGAAAAATTCGTTTTTTCGTAAACTAAGTGGGGGGGTCGTTTACGTTGAAACGTTCTAAATGTCCCCAACTTAAACTGCCACGGTGGCACCATGAATGGTTTTGAGTCGCTCTAGTGCTCATCTCTTCAGTGAGAGAAGCTTGAAAATCGTGTGGCTTTGAGTCATCGAGTTGCTTAAAAAGATAAAGCTTATAAAAAAAGTGGTGAGGCATGACCGTTTTTAGACGCACTGCTAGTTCATGACAACCTTTAAAATCGATGCGTCGGTTAAAAACTTAGACAAAAGCACATTGGAATCTCTCATAGGGGCTAGTCAATGGGACCAAGTTGACCAAAACCATTGGTGATTGGTTAAGCTAGATGTAGTGACATCTTGAGAAAAGTTAACCAAACGAGAGGAATCTCGATGCGATATGTGGTAACTTGGACGTTGTCCTTAGATTAGATAAGCTACCGTTGTTGATCGTAACATTATGGAAGAAATATTTTTATTATATTTTTAAATATTTATGTATTTGCATCATGCATCATATTTTCCTTAATAATTGAGTATTTATTTACACTGCTTTATTTATTCATTTCAGTAATCATGTCGTTATCCCCACTCTCAACTATCTTAAATGCGAACAAACTTACTGATGAAAATTACATGGACTGGAAACGTAATCTTTATATCGTGTTGACGGTAGAAAAGCACAAGTTAGTGCTCACCACTCCTTATCCCCTTGAACCTATTGTTGAATCGTCTCAAGAGGAAAATGATGCTTATGCTTATTGGTTGTGTTCTAATGAGATCGTCAGGTGTTGCATCTTGACTTCTGTTAGCAGTGTGTTGCAACAACAGTATCAGAACAGTTGCTGATATGATGTTAAACATCACCAAAATGCTCAAAGATTAGGGTGTCAAGCCAAACAGGTTGTTGTGCGAAACTTCATGAACTGCATGATGAAACCTGAAACTCTTAGAGAACATATGATGCTGATCATTAGTTATCGTCTTCGTTAGTATGCCTCCAAGTTGTCCACTTTTGGTCTTCTTTTCACCGGGTTGGCGATCCACTATTGTATTGATTAACGAACCCTGTACACAGGAATCATGTTCTTATTTATCATCTTCCTTAATTTTTTTGTGACAATGAAAAAATCATTCAAATCAGTAGAAGGTACAAATGACTAATTAGTCTTAACTACGACTAAGATACAATAGAAAGAAATACAATAACTAGACTAGACAGTACTGATACCAATAATAACATGTTGACAAACATAAAGAAAAAATGTAAAGAAACATATACAAAACAACTTAACAGAATGAACTCTTATGTTCATTTGATGAGTCTTTTGCCATGCACACTTGCTTGGTCGAATGGTACCAAAGTGCATCCTCTGTATCAAGGGTAAAAGAACTACAAAAGATACAGATGAAGAGAGGAGACAAGAGGGAAAGATAAGTGAAAAGGAGAGGAGATGGGGAGAAGATAACAGGGATTAGAAGGAGAGAAGGGGAGAAATGAGAGAGAGAGTTTATGACGATTTATCATCTCTCATTTAATTTTAATTCTGAAATTACTATTACAAATAGATAAATATTTTATCTCAAATATATGATCTGATATTTTCACGAGTTTGTATCTGTATTTAGATTAAGTTTTGTACATGTTTCCCAACTTTTCCAATCAAATCAAAAGTTCAACACATTGCTCATCTTTTTCCTGCAAAGTTTGAGTTTTTGTTCCTTACGTTGAATATATGGGAAAAAACTTATTCTCCCCGATCCCTCACTAAGACTCTTCTAGTTAGTCGAGCTCTTAAAAAAACTGAAAACAAGTGACGTAATATTGTTTTTTAAACGTGGAGTATATATTGATTGATTCTGGTGCAATATTTTTAAACGTGAGGGTACCATTTGTTATATTTTTAAAAGATAAGGGGTCTAGAGCAATCAATCCTCCTTAAAAGGTGTAACGACGTCGTTGCTGTTGATTTTTGGCCAGCGCCAAAAGGAGGATTAACAGATAGTAGTGATCCTCCAAATTCCAAAAATAAAATAAAATAAGGAAGTGGTAATTCCGTAAATAACATCCGATCCAAGCCCATTCTCAGATCCACCTCCAACGTTACATACCCCTATATAACTTGCTCCATTCAATCACTTTCTCTCTCTTCAAACTCAAAACTCAAACCCAATAAACCCAATCCCTCTCATTCTTGCTCCACCTCCACCTCCACTGTACATTGAAGCGACTCTCTCGCTTTCTTTATTAGGGTTTGAGTTACAGTCCTTTTTATATTGAAAACGATGTCGCTGAGACCGAGTGCAAGGACTGAGGTTCGCCGCAACCGGTACAAGGTGGCGGTCGACGCAGAGGAGGGTCGGAGACGTAGAGAAGATAACCTTGTTGAGATCCGAAAGAACCGCAGAGAGGAGAGCTTGCAGAAGAAGAGGCGCGAGGGGCTTCAAGGTCAGCAGCTACCCGCTTCAAATCTCTCTAGTGCCGTCGAGAAGAAGGTAATCTCTGCAATTATTTGCCCATATACTTGATTTTTGTTCCATTTTGGATGCTCGATGTTTTTCGAAGCGTTTCTATGTCTCGGTTTAGTTTGAATTTGTTGGTACGGATTGTCAAGGGTTTAATATTGATCATGTCTCCAAATTGCCGTCAAGAGCGTTTGATTTCATCTAAAGTAGTTTTGATGCATTTGATATACTTGAGTTATTGAAATGGTTGTTAGAGTTCTTGAGCTGTATTGCTAGTCTTTTGGGTTTAGCCTATCATTTGGTTCAATTGAAATCACTACGTAGTTCATGACTGTGGCGGTGGCTAGGTTTTCAAAGTTTCAGTTTGCTGGTTAAGGCTTCGTTAGTCCTCCGGTAACACCTTTGAGTTTACTCATGTGGTTTGGTTGTTGTGAATTAGTCATTGTTGTATTCGAAAATCGTATGAATTTACTTACTGTTGTTTCTAGAAGATTTTCAGACTTGTAGTTGTACTATTCAATCACACCCTCCTCAATCCTCTAGTGGTTGAATATATGTTTTCTGATTCTGCCATTTTGCTAAACACTGGGTTAGAAGTTCTTCCCCAACCAAAGTAATCAGGACTTTTCATGCCCTTTCAGACTCAATGGATTCACACCCATGCTCAATTTAAACCACAAGAAATGAAAGCAAAGTGTCATGGTGAGATTGTTGGATTTGCAGTTTCTGAAATTGACACATTTCTTCTGGACTTCTTATTGAATATAGACGTGTCACCCAAAACCGGGTTCCTGAGACGACTGAAAATGGTTATTACTGTTGAATTAGTGTTAAGTCTAGGCCTTTCTTTAACCAAGTACTGGTTTATACTTTATAATTTGAGTTTGAATATGACGTGGCTGCTTTGTAAGAATCTGTTATTGTTGGGAAAATGTGGCATGTTTATGCTCGTCTTGGCTTGTTAAACTTGTAAGATAGTTTTTCTTTTGTTCTCTCTGGACAAGTGGACGGTTGTAATTTGACAGTCTAAATACAACATTTAGTAAGTTGGTTTGGGTAGTTGGCTTTAGTTATAAAGATTTGTGAGGAAATGTGGGTTCAAATACTATGTAATTGTTTCTCATTCTTTTCGACGTAAAAATTGTTGTAGTTGAGCTGTTTGGTTTGACTGCAGTTGGAACATTTACCTTCCATGGTTGCTGGTGTCTGGACTGATGATAGCAACTTGCAACTTGAGGCGACTACTCAGTTCAGGAAACTGCTTTCAATCGGTCAGTAAATGAGTAATATGATGCCTTTTTCTTACGTGTACATATGAATTAATTGTTGTTTTTTATTGGACTAGAGCGTAGCCCTCCAATTGAGGAAGTTATACAATCAGGAGTTGTCCCTCGCTTTGTTGAGTTTCTAGTGAGAGAAGATTTTCCACAACTTCAGGTATGATAAATGCTATTTGCTAATAATTCAATCAATGATGTGATAATTCATTCAGCTGCTCATTGCTTGAATTTCTGTAGTTTGAGGCTGCTTGGGCCCTTACGAATATTGCATCTGGGACATCAGAAAACACAAAGGTGGTTATTGACCATGGGGCTGTTCCGATTTTTGTGAAACTTCTTAGTTCTTCAAGTGATGACGTTCGTGAGCAGGTACAATTGTCTAATGACTTGTGCATCTAGCTGTCAGATTCTTATTTTGTTTGTAGTTTCTTTTTAAACTGATCCCTCCTCATCTCTGTCTCAATTTTTTGGGGAGTCGAGAGTGAGTTGTTTTTAGTGGGATGGAGGGAGCTCTTTTTTGTATTACAAAATTTTCAATGTGATTGTCAATTTTATAATTATTTAAGTGTGCAATTAAAATTATGGAGCATGCTGGAATTATTGCTTCCCTTTCCTTCATGTAGGCTGTGTGGGCATTAGGAAATGTTGCTGGTGACTCTCCAAGGTGTCGTGATCTTGTTCTTGGTCATGGAGCTTTGCCACCTTTGCTGGCACAGTTGAATGAGCATGCTAAGCTTTCCATGTTGAGAAATGCTACCTGGACACTATCAAACTTTTGCAGGGGCAAGCCACAGCCGGCATTTGATCAGGTAGTGTAATTCCGATGCTTCTATTGATGCATGTATTACTTATTTTTTTTCGTGGAGGGTGGTGTGAGTATGGTGCGGATGCTTTCCATTTATTACCTTGAAATTTATGACTTTTCCAACCAATTTTGTATGTGGTGTTATAAATCCTAACCAAGGTTGTCAGGATCGTATTTTTTACTCGGATCGGTGGAGGGGTTTTCCGAATCGGATCGTTGGATCGGATCACGGATCGAGATCCTACCAAATGTTAATAATTATAATATTAAAGAAACTACTATCCTCAAAAAACAAATTAACTATTTCTAACTAAAATTAAATAATGAAAATAAGTTTTACTCTACTTTACAAATGATTGAAATATATAGCGTTTCAAAATAGTCAACTCAAGCTTGATCCTAAACATATAGTTTTTTAAGTTGCTCAAAATAATTTCCTCACTCAAGCAATCTAATGAATTAACAAAGACGATTCAATTTTAGTTTATTAAGTTTCTTAAAATTGAAATTATAAAATTAATTTTCACAAAAATGTTTCTACGAAAATCACTTTACTCTTAATATCATAAACACACAAATAATAGATTTGTGTGAGAAAGTATGAGTTAAAGCCCATAGAATATTACAAAGATTTAATAATTTTGATTTATGACAACATATTAACTAGGAGGTGAGCTTCAATTACATTGAGTTGGACTTAGGGAGGCTTAGAAAGTGGGCTTCAACAACCAGTCATTTGACAACATTTGATAAAACTAAAAAAAATATGTTATGTTAATAAATAGTCAATTTCTAAGAAAATTCATAAAAAATGGCGACAAGAATAAAAATATAGAAAATAGTCTCCTTGCACGATTTTTTAAAAAAATGGATCCCCACGCGGAAGGAAGTTTTCACGCCACGCCGCTATAGCTCACGATTTTTATAAGTTATACAATATATATAGTATATAATATGTACCTGTATAATTTTTGTAGTATATTTTATATATACAGTATATATTATATAAACTTTGTGGATAAAAATTCAAAATCTCGTTGGCGCTTGTAGGTGACGGTTTTTGGCGAGGATTTTTTGTTGTCTTTAATTTGGATGGCTATTTTTTCTTAGTTTTCTTTCATCTTGGGCTGTTTTTTATTTTCCCCCCCTTAAAAATGCCCTATTGAGGTTGGCCCAATAAAACTACCCAAATTAAGATATGGGTGGGATTCGTACAATCCTACCGATCCCGTTTTGATCCTACTTGATCCTGATTTTATACTCGATCTAGATCGTTTTGAAATTATAGGATAATACGATCCTACGATCTGGATTGTGATTTTGACAACTATGATCCTAACTACCATTTCTTTTATACTTCACAGGTTAAACCTGCACTTCCCGCTCTTGCACGTCTTATTCATTCAAATGATGAAGAGGTTTTGACTGATGCATGCTGGGCATTGTCATATCTTTCAGACGGTACAAATGATAAAATTCAAGCTGTAATTGAAGCAGGTGTTTGTCCCAGGCTTGTTGAGCTTTTAATGTGAGTATATTGAATTGAAGTAGTTATAATGATAATTTGTAAGGCGACCAGGGGAGAGGTTTTATCTCCATCTACGCACTGAAATCCAAATGTTAAAAAAATCTTTCAGGCATCCATCCCCTTCGGTGCTCATTCCTGCCTTGCGAACTGTTGGAAACATTGTTACTGGAGACGATTTACAAACTCAGGTATTAAGTATTCTGATTAAAAAAACTCAGGTATTATGTATGTTAAAACTACTGAATTATTTTGTCACTGGTTACATGCTTGCGTGCATGACAGTCAAGAAGGGAATGGCTCACTGTTAGATGCAACTTGTTTATCTAGCTCTCTTGTCTATAATATTTGTGCCTTTATTTTTTTGTCCGAACTTTATTTTCCATGTGCAAACTTTAGGGACATGAAATTGGTGATAAAAAGATGCAATGAGATGAATAATGGTGCCTTTTCTAATTTCCTTGATGGGTTTTTTGATTTTTCAACTCCTGACTTTTGCCTTTTCTGCCAGTTTAAGTTAATGAGTATTAATTCTCAGGTCATAATCAGCCACAATGCTCTTCCTTGCTTGCTGAACTTGTTAACAAATAATCATAAAAAGAGCATTAAAAAGGAGGCTTGTTGGACTTTATCTAATATAACAGCTGGGAACAAGGAGCAAATTCAGGTAATTCTATGCAGCTAAACATCTTAATTTGCGGAGTTACTGTCTGTTCACACGGAGTGAATCATTACAATTATTGTTGTCATTTGGCAGGCTGTAATAGCGGCTAATATAATAGGTCCTCTTGTTCAACTGCTTCAAAATGCTGAATTTGATATTAAGAAAGAAGCTGCATGGGCAATCTCAAATGCCACATCTGGGGGATCGCATGACCAGATAAAGTAAGAAGCTTTCTTTCCATTTGATTGTTTATAGAACTAGTGTGAGGTGCGAATTTCATTGGAATATGCCGTTGACAGGTACCTTGCAAGTCAAGGGTGTGTCAAACCCTTGTGTGATCTTCTGATCTGCCCTGATCCGAGGATTGTGACAGTTTGTTTGGAAGGACTTGAAAACATCTTGAAGGTAGGAGAAGCTGAAAAGAATTTGGGCAACACTGGAGATGTAAATGTGTACGCTCAATTAATTGATGATGCTGAGGGTCTAGAGAAAATTGAGAATCTACAGAGTCATGACAACACAGAGATTTATGAGAAGGCAGTGAAGATACTGGAAACTTACTGGTTGGAAGAAGATGATGATGAGACAATGCCACCTGGTGATACTTCCCAATCTGGATTCAATTTTGGGGGGAGTGGGACTCCTGCAGTTCCTTCTGGTGGATTCAATTTCGGCTAAAGGTAATTTATATTCATCTATTTAAGTATATCCTAAAATGCTTGGATCTCGAAATTTTTCTTATCAACTGTAGTAGCTGTTTTGATTTGTCTGGTCAAACTCGGAATTTGTTATGATTTCATTGATACAGGGTTTTTAGCTGGTTCTCTGTTGATGTCCCTGCTGTGGTGGGACAAGAGTTGGGGTCAGGTCAGTTGTCTTATTGTCGTGTTTGGGTCCAGTGTGATCCAGTCTAAGTTAGAGGGGTGCTGGACTGGGTGTGGGCGATGGTTGGTTGAAGTGTTGCGGTGGGCACGTTGATTCTTGGCAAGACAAAGCTGATATTATTTCCACAGTGAAAATAAAGGCAGAATCCACATTTGGTTAGAAGGGCGGGGGATTGAAGTTTTCAATTATACCTAAATGATATTTCAATTTTCAATAATTTGTTTTATAGTTTGTTTTTCAAGTCGTCATACAAGTTGTCTTTAAACTTTGTACTGCTTCTCTAGGCTGAGTGATTTAGGCAAATCCAGGTACCTCCTCTATCATCACATGTATTTATGAGGAACTTTTTATCCTCAATTCTATTGCTAAAAGCTATAATGGTATTTCATTTGGCTTTAAGGTTTGTCCAATTAGGAGTTGCAATGTTCTTTCTGCAATTTGTTTGATATGGAAAGCTGTTCAAGATTATGGGAAAGAAAAGAATTCTAAATTACTGTTTATCATGATCATGATCATGCATGGCTGCTTCAAGTTGCAGATATACAAAGGTTTATTATCTTATAAGATGGTTATGCTGACCATGAGCTGCATTTTAGTATGAACCATCTTAATTTTGGTGGTTGATTGGTCATATTTGGAAGGTTTGGCTGATCAGAGTGATGGCATATAACCTAAGTCGTTTTCATGGTATATTTGTTCATGCTAGGCTAATTCATTGTTAGCTCAACAGGCGTGACTCTAATGAACTTCTCTTATTCTGACTTTGTAAAGAAAAACATACAACTGGTCTGAATTACATACACCAAACTTCATCTGATGGTAATTAGGTAAATGAGGAATGTATTCTGTAGAATAAAATGATATTCACTGTTGTCCAAAAGAGTGGTGTAAAGAACTTGCTGTCTGTCTTTTGTTACAGTTTATTTGAATTTTCCTTACTTCTGAAACTTTTCAAAGCTCACCACAGGCTTCCCAGACAATGGGCAGCTCGCAACAAAGATCAATGTTTGTAATTTCATGACAAAACTGTTTTAAGATTGTTTTAAAACTCAACATCATTATCAATGTTAAAAATTTATTTAAATCCTTCGAAAATCCTTACAACATTTAGATTAAAATTTTGACTATGACAAAACTCTTCGTCTGTATTTTCTTTTTACTTGATAAATACAAATACAAAATAGTCATTTATTCGGCGTGTTATATGAGCAGCAATCGAATATTATTCATTTTGAGTTTCAAGTAATATGTCCATTCCATCTAATATTATTCATTTTTAAACAGCTATCTCTATCTTTCTCTACAATAAACCACACAAAAATTAAGTAGCAATACAAAAAGAAAAAGAAAAAGAAAGTAAAACTCATAGATATAAATACAGTGTTCCCTCTTTCACCAGTGTCATTCACCTGAGAGAGAATTAGCATTCATTTCTATTGATCACCAATCTTACTGTAATCTCTCTCTCTCTCTCTCTCTCTCTCGGAGCTCAAACCCTAATTTTTTGTCTCTTCATTTCTCAAAGTCCGCAACAATTTTGAAGGTCGCGTTACAATTATTTTCTAATTTTTATCTGAGATCGCAACCGAAGAGGAATACCATATATTGAAGCAGGAAGCCTTGTCTTACTTTAGTGGAGTTTTGAGCCAAAAGTAGTGATGGATGCTGATTCTTGGAGTGCTCGTCTCTTCTCTGCTACTAAACGCTATCAATCTGCTCTGCAATCGCGATCTGGTTAGCCGAATTGCCTTAACTAGTTTTCCCTGTTATCAAGTTCCCTTGATGGATGCCGCCGAGTAATTGGTTTTCAAGAAGGACCTAAAGAAATAATCCGTAGACTCACAAATCTAGTTGGTTACAAAATGAAGTGAAAAGCTTTAAATTTGATATCGTCATGTTCTGGAAGTTAGAAATGAGGTTAAACCGTTAATTTAAAGCTGTTAGGAGTTTGATTTGTTACTTTTTCTCCTTTTTGACTTGAATTTTGGATGTTCACTGAATATACCTCTTACTATGGGTTTCTCCGGTTTCCTGAGATTGATTATTAGTTTGGCTGATTCCAATGAATGTTTGAAGTTCTATCAGAGAGTATAATTGTGTGAGACTAAGTGAACAATTTACTCAAGCATCGCGTTTTCTTTGATGTTGGAAGTTTACTAATATGGAAATGACGTTGGGAAACCACAAATTAATCAGTATAAATCTGCCAAAAATCATGCTGTTAGCCAGCTTCTTTCAAGCTTTCATTTGTAGTAGTTGAAACTTTGAACAAGGGTGTTGGTCTAGAATTGCACTTGGTGCCATACTCATGGCGCTTTATCATTCTTGGAGTTCAGAATTGCACACTTTTTTCTGCACCTAACATGGAATATGCTCTGCAGATATTTTCTTGGGTTTTGAGGAATTTGATGGGGATGAAGATTTAAGGGAGGAGTTTCCATGCCCATTCTGTACTGAATATTTTGATATTGTTGGGTTGTGCTGCCATATTGATGAAGAGCATCCTGTCGAGGCAAAGAATGGGGTATGTCTATGACTCTATTCCATGCTTGCAGAGAACTGATGCTGTTCTCTAATCCTGAATGTTGAACTTTTAGTAATTTTTTCCTTATGTTCACTGTTTGGTGCATATCAGAGGTTTTGGGATTTTTTGGATAAGTATAATTTTGTTTTATACCCGAAAGGATAACCAAAGGGCCGTTTTTAACCCGGAGTTCAGTCCCTTTAAGAAAATGACTGAGCTTGGGTGCTGCTTTTTGCTCATTGTTTCTTTCCTTTGATGAATGGGAATGGCAAACGGTTACTCTTAAAACACGATTGATACGAGAGTAACTCAAGTTTTTTCAACAAAGCTTTAATTCGAACTATTTAGCTTGAACCTACAGGCATACGATCAATCTCGCTGGCTCCTCGCCCTTGAAATTTTAGTTTTCCTGTTTAGCAAGTCTGCTGGCTTCCATTCATGATAGAGAGCTACCAAATTTTCACAGTTCGTATAGTTATTTATTTGATAGGTAATAAGATGTAATATAATTCAAGGAAAAGTATCCAACCAAGTTTATACAACCTAAAGGAGTGTTTTTTTGTTTTTTAAAATAGAAGCAGCTTAAAGGAGTTGTTTGAGCTATTTCCTTTACTGTGGTTGAAAAACTAGTAGAGGGTGGGGGGTGAGTGTTGTGGTCTCCTGGGCTTGATAGATTTTTTAGGTTTTGAACAGAAAATCATATATGCTACATGGTGTATGTAAATTTGTTTTTGCTTCCTAGATAATGAAAGGTAAATTCTGAAGCTAAAGTTAAAATCAGGATGAGCTTTTTCTTCGCAGGTGTGTCCAGTATGTGCAATGAGGGTGGGGGTTGATATGGTTTCACATATCACTCTACATCATGGAAATATTTTTAAGATATCCTTTTATAATGAGTTATTTATGATTGATAGGTTCTTTTTCTTTGTTTTTTTTGCTGCTTCAATGGAAATTAATGTCTGAATCTCATGTGATTTGGTTATGTAACTTTCAGTGGTTTATCGCTAAGTGTAGTAAATTCAACTATCTAACGTACTATGTTTCTTTCCTTGCTCTTTTGGTTCTGGAAAATTAAGTTTGGCCCATTTTTTTATTACTGAATTTAGCTCAGCAATCGCTTTTTCTTATACTATCATATTCTAATATATAAAAAAAAAAGGTTTTGCTCTGTTTAAAACTTAAGTTGTCTTTCTTGACCTTTATCATTACTATTTTTAAATCTTTCATCCTTTTTTCTTGACAATACTCTCAAGTTTCTCGTAGATGTAAAACTTTTTTGGTAGTATAATTGCAAAAAAAAAAAAAAAACTCTCTTCACGTTGGATGTTTGGCAATCACATGCCTTGCATAATGTTTTTGGCTAATTTTGCATTATTGTAATCACGCCCTCTGCTGCATGAAAGTTTGCTAATTTTAGCATTCCTAAACACACCTTTTACAATTGTTATTATATCCAGCTGTTTCACATCTTTCAATGAGTTCTTTTTAAAATTGACGTGTCCGATAGGTTTAGTTTTGGTTCTACTCAGTATGTAACTGTTGGCCTCTCAATTAATGAAATCACTAATTCAAAAAAAATCATATGATTTTCGGAAGGGAATTAAAAGTTTTTTTAGGTTGAGAGGCTTCAAAACTAGCGGGATACAATAAGGTGCTTAATACAAACTAATCAAATATAACATTAGTTTGTAATATTGTCGTTAGATCTATTTTGTGTATCATACGCGTTCACTGGTGATTCACACATTGACCTATGATATTCCTTGGTGACCTTATTAGCTATGTGATAGATATTTTGTCTGTGTCCTGGGTTCCTTAACTAACAGTTACATGCAGCGTAAAAGGAAATCGCGTAAAGGTGGATCTCATTCAACACTATCTTTTCTGAGGAAAGAGCTGCAGGAAGGGAATTTACAGTCTCTCTTGGGCAGTTCTTGTATAGTTTCCTCTTCCAATGCTACGCCTGATCCACTGTTGTCATCATTTATTTTGCCTATTGCTGATGATATTCAGCCTCACTTTCCAACAGAGTTGAACTCTTCCAAGAAAAGTTTAACTGAGAATGTATCAGAAAGGTATGCCATTGCAATTTCGTTAGTTTGTGTTTATATCTTCTCTAACTCAACATGGTTGCTTATGAAAAGAATAGCCATATCATTGTCTAGTAGGGTCATTGTTAGAATATTTACATCTCATCTGGTAATCTTCTCTGGTATAGACTGTGATATCATGATGAAGTGAAGCACCTACAAACTGAAAGTGTTTTTCAAATTAAAATTTACTCTTGAAGTGAATAATGATGTCACCATCTGACCTTTAAAAACGAAATGAAGTTATTTATCCGAATCTTGATAACAGTGTCTGGCTTTATAATAGTCTTGCTTGCTATTTCAACTAAGTTGACAAGTATCGAGACTCTTTAGATGTTTGTCATTAGAATATACTTCCTTTAAGAAAGCCAATATACACAAGAATTTTAGCCCTATTCTATAAAAAAAGCTCATATATATGTTCTAAGTAGTAGCCAAGGTTGTCAGGATCATATTTTTTACTCGGATCGGTGGAGGGGTTTTCCGAATCGTATTTTTGACTCGGATCGGTGGAGGGGTTTTCCCAATCAGATCGAAAGTCGTAAGTCCTACCAAATGTTAATAATTATAATATTGAAAAACTGTGATCCTTAATAAATGACTGAAATATATAACATTTCAAAATAGTCAACACAAGCTTGATCCTAAACATATAATTTTTTAAGTTCCTCAAAATAATTTACTCAAGCATTCTAATGAGTACGGTAACAAAGATGACTCAATTTTAGTTTCTTAAGTCTTTCAAAATTGAAATTATAAAATTAAATTCTCACAAAAATGTTTCTACGAAAACCACTTTACTCGTAATATTATAAACACAATTAAAATTTTATAATTCAAAGATTTATGTGAGAAAGTATGAGTCAAAACCCATAGAATATTACAAATTTAATAATTTTGGTTTATGACAATATATTAACGGGAATGAGGGTTTCAATTACATTGAATTGGACTTAGGGAGGCTTAGAAATGGAGAATTAATAACCAGCCTTTTGACAACATTTGATAAAACTAAAAAAAATATGTTATGTTAATAAATAGTCAATTTCTAAGAAAATTCATAAAAAAATGGCCACAAGTAAAAAACTATAACAAATAGTCTTCTTGCACGATTTTTGAAAACAATGACTCCCACGTGGAAAGAAGTTTTCACGCCACGCGTTCCATAGCTCAAGATTTTGATAATTTATAAAATATGTACGGTATATATCAAATAATTTTTGCAATATATTTTATATGTACAATATGTATTATATAAACTTTGTGGATAAAAAATCAAAAGTCTCATTGGCCCTTGGTGATGGTTTTTTTGCGCCGATTTTTGGTTTTGTTTTTAATTTGGATGGGTTTTTTTTTTGTTTCAGCTTGGGCTATTTTTTTTCCCCTTAAAAATGGCCTATTCTTGAAGTTGGCCCAATAAAACTACCCAAATTAAGATATGGGTAGGATTGGTACGATCCTACCGATCCTACGATCCTACCGGTTCTATTCCGATCCTACTACGATCCCACTTGATCTCGATTCTATACTTGATCCAGATCGTTTTGAAATTATATGATCGTAGGATTGTACGATCTTACTATCCAGATCGCGATTTTGACAACTATGGTAGTAGCTAACAGCAAAAGAATGATGTTTTCTATCAAACGAAAAAAAATTCAGAAGTCTGAAATGCACTTGCTTTTCTGACAAAACATTTGATCCTCTGCTGAGTCAATTTAAATCAACACAAGAAATAATTTAAAATTAAAATGCATGTCTACCAAACAATAGGTATATATCACCGCATGTATACAAGAACTTCAAGATGTTCAGAATCGCCTCATATAATTCTTCAAGATTGAGTTTGATGGAAGACCTACTTTGGTAGAAATTTGGTGGTTCTAAGGGTTAAAATTTCTTCGGACTCTTCTAATGGTCTCATGGTTTCATGGTTTCTTTCGACCCTCGAGTCCTCAAGTCTACCGTTATCGGTATATTTACCTAGATGCCTTGGCAACAAACTATTGATAGACTTATGTGATTCAACTTAGTTCTTCGGAGTCTTGCAGCGAAAATCTAGTTTACATGCTTGAAAGCAGCTTTCTTCTTTAAACCCCCTCCTTCCAGCGGAACAAATGCATGTCAAATACATCCTTTGCAATGTCAAAGTAAATGTACTGCCAACTGCCAATTTTCTTTAATTGTTAAATATAAAATTGAGAGGCTGATGTCAAGTAACTAAAGCTTGGTAGTTGCCCTCTTCTGTTTGTAAACAAAAGGGTAACACAAAGAGTTTATATTCCTTGATATTTTATCAGCAAGAAACTATGCCTTGCTTTTAATTTGGTGACTGCATATCAAAAGATAGAATATCTTCAGAATATGATAGAAGTTCATACGCTGCAAGCCTACCACTGCAATTTAACTTTGGAGAGAGGAAAATGTGATTTAGATTGGCACATCTTCTTCTACTCTTTCTTTTTTCTCTCTCCATATAGCTTTTCCATCCTTTGTTATGCTCTTTCTCACTCATTCATAAAATCATAAGTAACTAATTAGTTATGAAATCCCAGATCTGACATTTGGTTGTGTTTGGGACAGATTTGTTTATTCATCTCCCCTCTCAGTGAAGGACAAGGAAGAGAAGATAAAAAGATGTGAATTTGTCAAAGGTCTGTTACTATCCACCATTGATGTTGACAACTTATGAAGAAAGTTCCTAATAGCTGTTGTAATGAGTGTAAAATTCACAACCAGGATCCCTCCAACATAATATGAAATGCCTAATGTATTAAGCAGAGAGTGTGGAATAAGGTGTAGGAATGAATGTAACTTATGTTTCTTGTGAACTACATTTGTAAGCCTGAAAAAAAAAACATTTGTAAGCCTGAAAATACTTTATATATCTTTTATTTATGGGTCGTACTTGAGCTGTGCATTAGAGGGTTTACAAAAAAGTATCTCCTTACATATTATATGAGAAATGACTCCGGGGGACCCCGTGAAGTAAACAAACAAAAATCAGGCCATGAGTTATTTCTAATGACACGTAGCATTATTCACCAGATAAAAGATTAAACTGCCCCGTGCTATACTCGAGTTTAGCAACAATTTTTTTTCCTTGATCTTAGTTTAATATTCTGATATTAAAATTAATATTTACTAGATCACAGTATAACAAAATGTTTTGGTTAGATTACTATTTAATAAGTACTAATTTCTACATAAAAATTTTAAATTAAAAGAAAGTTGGATTTCATTAAAAAAATTGTCTTAAAAATCATTTCCTCCTTTATCAAATAGTATATCCATGAATTTTTATTCATTTATATCCATAGTGAAATAAACCTTATCTACCTCAATTTTCAAAATGTCACCGCGGGGAAAAAAGATTAAATGATTCCAACATTGAGAGAATAGACTATTATGACTTCCACTACACATAAGTAATGAATTCATGTTGACGATTCCAGGAGATTAAAAAAGTCATGTGTTACATGAAAAATCAATGCAGTCAGGTCAATTAACTTGTCCATCTCTTGCTTACTCTATAATCCAAGGTATTTCCTATATAAACCGCTCATCAATTGGCACATTCATGATATAAGAAGGCATAAGCCTGACCAAAAATGAGCAGTAGAAAAAATTTCCAGATTTTGTCTCAGCAACTACTGTCTGGTGTCGGTGAACAAGCTCTATAAACAGGTTGATAATAAATTTTATTACTCCTAACAAAAAAGGGTAAGTGGAAAGACTAGTTGTCTGCACAGATCATCAAAGTCCCAGACTCAACCAATGCGGCGATGTCGTAGTATTCATGATCTTCTTCACTACGTCCTCCACGAAAGAATCGAAACAAGCCGAGCAGCAACCTTTGATCAGACTCGTCCACCCACCTGCCATTAGTTCTATGTGGGAACATGTTTTTGGTGAAGGTACAGAATGAACTTCACTGCTCCCATGTTCCAACCCACATGCAGCTAAAATGGTGTTTATCGCACTAGTTTCAATGTCTTTAAAAGAAGAATGGCCTGTAGTAAAAGAAACGGAATTTCAGCATTTCTACTTACAACATTGCTTTTAAACAAACATGTTTCAGTTTTACACATATACATAAAGGCATCTTATGCATATAAAAATTTCTTCCAAGTCTTCATAACTGAAAGTTTCAGCAGAACTTAGGATGTTGTGAACAAAATTTACTTACCCAAAACAATATCTCGAGACAGGTTTTTCAAATGACTTTGGATCACGGACTGCAATTGTTCTTTGAAATCACCCCCCTCTCTTGTCATATGAGAAGAAAAACTACTCTGAGATCCCATTTCTAATCTACTACCATGCTGATTGTGTTGGTCATAATTTGGTAATAAATTGATATCTGCAACTTGAGGACATCTGATCCCATTTCCAGGCCTATCAATAGGCAAAGTATTTAGATTTTGTGCCTCGTGCCTTCTCATAGGACTCAACATCGTCCCATTGACTTGTCTATTTATAGATGTGGTTGTAGGAGGATTTTGAATTGCTTGCAGTCTCATATGACTTGATCCTGAGGAAAAGAAATCTCCATATTGCACTGATGAAGAGGGATTATCCCGTAATCTCTCCTCAAAGAATGTATGATACGGTGTGCCCATTTCTGGAGCCCTAACATCTTCAAGAGTTGTCCCCCTACCCTGATCTGGCTGAGAATTTAACAAATGGTTACTCAGACTAGCAGCTGATATCCCATTAATTCTACCATTCGTAAAACTCGCTCGATTAGAAGAGAGAAGCTGCTGAATGTGTCGGTGTATCCAACGCCTCCCAGATAAAGTTGGCGCTCCTGCTCCAGATCCTGGAGATTGGACACCTTGTGCAGGAAATCTAGGAGATGATCGATTGCGAAATCCATGAAGAAATGGTGCACGGGGTGAATATATTGCATTTAGGTCTATTCCTTCCCCAGTACCTATAGTTAGTGATGATCCAGTAGACAAATTGTTCATAAAAGCTATTCTGTCAGAGAAACGACCCTGAGCTTGGGAACTTGATCCCAGAGCAACAGGTCTACAACCCTCGCAATACCAATTTCCTTCAGGTACTTCTCTACCAAGACCAACGCAATAGGTGTGTGCAGGAGAGTCACAAAGATCACAAAGTAACATGAGGCCATCATCCCCACCTTCGTGGCATTCTGTACAAATTACATTCTCATATGGATCGAGATAACTCCTAAGCTCTTCCTCAGATGGTTGGTAGACCTGTAGAATACATCCCTGTGAGAAATTCAAAATGGAAATGAATAACAGTCAGATAGATGTCAGAAAGATACCTGATCACGCTCAGGGACCGGTATGACAACTTCTCTCAAATCGACTCCTGTTGCAGATCTTGCGGGTTTACTAATAGTCTTGAACCTCTGCTTGCACAAAGGGCAACGGGATTCCACTTTTGCCCACTCCATGATGCAAGCGAAACAGAAAAAATGAGTACAACAGTCCAGAGTTCCCCTCACTCTTCTTTTATCTTCTTCAGACAGGCATATTCCACATACTTGCTTTGCCATCTCAGCCTTCACTTCCTCAACCTTCTCCTTACCTTTCCTCACCAGTGATTTTCTCTGCTTCCGTAAACTATTGTGCTCAGGAATTTCCTTTAGCAAAGATGAACTCCTTGAATTAGTTGCCAAACTTCCAAACAACTCATTGGCTTCTCGGACTTGCTCTCTTTCTTCCTCAGAGATCGTGTACTCCTGATCAGACGATCCAGAAGACACTAAATCCGTATCCGACAGGGCAACATACCTCCTCTTTCTCTGACCTGGATTTTTTTTGCTCTTCACTCTCAGTGTCAGACTATTGTCTTCAAGATCATCGTCATTCGGAAGTTTAGGCTTCCTCTTTGAACTGTGATTCTTTCTTCTCCTCTTTCTAGAAGGCTTTGGGACATTTGATTTTCTCTTCCTTTTATGACATCTTTTAAGACCCTTTTTCCGGGTACTCTGCTTGCCCACTTTTATATGGTTTTTCCTTTTTCTCGTAATCGATCGTTTTTCCTCGTGTGAGGAATCTTCTTCATCTAGGGTAAATTCCTCGTCGTCGTCGTTGTCATCCTCCTCATCACTATTATCATCATAATCTTCATCTTCATCTTCACCATAATTCTCGTTTTCTTCTTCTTCTTCTTGTTCTTCTTCTTCTTCTTCTTCACAATAAATCCTTCTCCTCTTTTGTGTTGTTGTGCTTGGAATTCTGCGAGGACCAGATGAACCCTTTTTAGGTTTTGATCTAACGACCTTCCCCACCTTCTCCTTCACCTTCCCCTCATCCTCATCAATATCAAAGTCCTCTTCCGATGCATCTTCATCTAAATACGAGCAAAAATCCTCATCCGAACCATCAGAAACTACATTTTCTTCATTGGAGACAACATAGTCCTCATCTGAATCATCAGAGCCCTTACCTTTTGATTGGATCCTTTTGTGGCCATTTCTTTTGCAACTAATTTTCCCTCCCCTTACCATCTGTACCTTGCACAGAAACAAATCATCACAACCCAATTAATTTATCCGTCCAAAGAACATATATTTCAAGACCACCAAACGTAACAATATAATACCAAGCTGATACAAATCAAATGAACTTCGATGTTTCTCAATTTTAATTAAATTTCTTGCTTAACGTGCATTCAAATTGGGCAAGAAATTAAATCCAATCATGAATTGAAAAGAGCACCAGGAGGAAACTCGTTACCCCTCGTCGATCTGATCCAGTATGGGAGAATTAAAAATTAAACAAATAGATAAAAACGATTGGATTCATTATCTTCCTGTTTTGATACCACTGAAGCCCCTCAGCCCAAACCGCCAAAAAAACCCATAAAAAATTCAATACAATTCTTAACGCAGCGTCTAATCGTAATTCAAACCTTTTCCGCAAAGAACAAAGCATAATACTCATCAGAATCCTAATGTCAACAAAATATAGCAAAGAATTTTAGGGATTAGGCAAAAGATCAGTAGCAACAAAAATTACTAATTATAAACTAAAATTGAAAATAAAAAACAAAAAAATACGAAACATCCATAGGCGAACAAGCAGAATACATACACTTACAGAGAGAAGATGCAGAGAGAGAAAGATATTGGTGGGTACCTGAGAGGAGGAAGAGAGAGCATTGAGAGATATATTTTCACGTCTTCTGAACAAAAAGGGGGAGTTTTTTTTTTCTTTTTCTTTTTTATAATTTTGGTTTTATTTGTTGGGGTTGTTTTCGTTATTTGCACAGTTTGGCTCTTCATATATAGACAACAGCGTTAGTTGTTTCTACTCAAGTTGGGCACCTCCATGGACGTTTCTCTTATTAAATGACCTAAATGCCCTTTATTATTTGTTTCTTTAAATTGACTTTTCCTTTCCTTTTTCTTCCTCTTTTTTCTCTGTTGATCATCTTTCAAGATTTGTGTAATTCCCTCTTTTGTTTTTTCATTTTGAAGTTCATTGTTCACTACCATTTCTTACTCAAACTATGATGAAACCTCATTTTATTTCATCCTCTAACTAATCAGTTAAATTTATTCATGATCTTCATCTCACACAATAAATCAAATTCTAACCCTAACATAGACGTTATGAGATACATTATAAATATTGTTAGTGTGATCTAAGACCATGCTACTTAACGGAACATAGAATAGCCTATTCATTTAGTCATTTTTTTTAAACAAAAGAAAAAGGTTAGATAATTATATTAAATAAAATTTTCAAAAAATATAGTTTAAAAAGTACACAAGATATAGCTAGTTCTTTTAGAGTAAACAAAAATAAAAGTAATATATTTAACACGAATTAGTATTGTTGTAACAAGAAAAGATTGTGTTGGTTTAATTTTTTTCTAAAATAATTTGTGTTGATTGTTGTAATATATTAAAAGTCCATGAACTACGTTCTTTATCGCTTGTGATAAATTTTCTCATGTTTTATTATATAATAAACTATTATATTAATAATCAATTTTTGGCTCATTAGTGTCATTGCACATCTTTCTTTATAAAGATTTTTGTTCTTTTATAAAACATTGAATGTGAATTACTAATCTTAAAAGTATATGAAGGCGAATTATCATTGCCATCAAATTAAGTTTATCTGTTTTTTTTGTCAAAATGTAGTTTTATCTAACTGCTAGTAAATGTTAATATATGCAATTCAAGATTTTTAATTGTTATTAAAAATCTCCATCTTGTTGAATAATAATTAATTAGAGGGAAATAAATGCACACACCCACCTAAATATAAAATGAAAAAAAGTAAGAAAATTAATATGGAAGATCCGAGTCTATGATAGGCATGTGTTTTTAATTATTGGAGTTTGGTCCATTTACTTATGTGCCCCTATAGAGTTGTTTAACTGCTGCAATTGACTTCAAAGAAATGATCATATGCATCCGCGCACAACATAACAAACATCCCAAACGCGCATATGTTCTCCACAAATAAACCATCGGCTGCGATTGCGCCTTATGAGTGGTTTGATGAATGAAATCAGTAGCCAATGGCCATATGCCCATCGTTTTGTATGTATGTTATGTTCTCTCAAATCAATTTGTCTTATTAGACGGCATGTCCTTTCACAATCACGTCGAGTAATTTTTATCTATACACTCATGTTATGAGATCACAAATTCAAAGAGTTGTTTGTATAAATATATATTTTCGATTTCTTTTGTTAGAATTTTTATACTCCATTCTAAAAATTAAGAATTTTATACTTATAGCTCATCATTATCCACATCAAGCATGACAATTATTCTTTTTCCTCATCATTTCTTTTTTATTCCCCATGTAAATATCAAATCAATTATAGTCCTCATTTCTTCAACAAAAACTTCTTCTTCTTCTTCTATTCTTCTTATGCTTCTTCTTTTTCTTTTTCTTTTATTTTTCTTCTACTTCTCCGAGACCCCCTGACCCATCCTTTTTCAGCGAGACCAACCATTATTCTCCTTCTTCTTTTTCAACGAAAACAGAATGGTACCCTTTCTTCTCTTAATTTTGACGCATAAAATGCTTTAAGTAATGGTTCGAGTAATGACAGAATAAAACCAACTATTTGAACGAAACAACTACTTGAATCATTCAATTAGTCACTGATGTTTGAGTTGTTGATGCAAGAAAAAATAGCTACTTGAAGGGTTCAAGTATTTAGAGACCCGTTTTTAAAACCTTTCAAATAATCAAGTGGTCTCTGCTTTATTGCTGTCATAATAAAATCAGCTACTTGAACCTTTCAAATAGTCACACTGCTTTCTAGAAAAGTGAGTGAGAGAATCAGAATGACTACTTGAAGAGTTCAAGTAGTTAAAAAACACAACCCTTTAAGTAGCCCAAACTCTCTAGATAAATGACTACTTAAAGGGTTCAAGTAATATTTTATAACTACTTGAACCCTTCAAGTAGTTACATGCTTTCTGATTGACTGACTACAATAATCAAAATAACTACTTGAAGGGTTCAAGTAGTTATAAACCACTACTTGAACCCTTCAAGTAGTGACGAGTTTACTGGACAAAAGACTTCAAGAGAAAAAAATCACTTGAAGGGTTCAAATAGTAAAAAATGACCACTGAAACCCTTCAAGCAGTCATTTTTGTCTCCAACAATCAAATTTTGAGTGAACATGTAATTAGTTGAAAAGTTCAAGTAACCATTTTTTACTAATCGAACCCTTCAAGTAATTTTTTTCTCTTAAAGTCTATTGTCCAGTAAACTCGTCGCTACTTGAAGGGTTCAAGTAGTGATGCGGATGGTGCAGTTTTAGAATTTCTAGAACAAATGGATCGTGGCACGCTCATGTCAACTTCCATAGATCATAACTTTTTGACTCGGTTGGAACCACGTGGCCTGTAAGATATCAAATCGAAACTTATTTAGAGATCTATATGTGCGATTGGGTTAACCCATCACAACTCAACTTTTGGGTTCAAAAAACATTGTTTTAAGCGCTTCCGGAGCCCCAGAAGTTGTTTGGGTCATAATTTTAGAATTTTTCGTAATTTCCATCTCTTTTCATTTTAGAGTTTTTTAGAGCAGTATAAATTCATCTTATTCGGTTGTTTAAACAGTTGATATTTTAATGAGAAAATCATTCTCCTTTCATGAGAAAAAAAATTACTCGAACCCTTCAAGTAGTAAAAAATTACTACTTAAACCCTTCAAGTAGTGGTGAGTTTACTGGGACAATAAATTTCAAAAGAAAATAAACTACTTGAAGGGTTCAAGTAGTTAAAAATTAATTCTTGAGCCCTTAAGTAATGATTTGCTTACTAGAAAATAGACTCAAGAGAAAAAAAATTACTTGAAGGGTTCAAGTAATAAAAAATAATTTCTTGAACCCATAAACTATTCATAGAATATATGCAATTTGAATTGGATTGCTTAATATGTACAATATACATACAAAATAGATTGAAAACTTCATTCTCGATTATTATTAAATAAAAACAAGTAATTATTTTTTATACATAATTTCAAGTAATTACTTGTTTTGACTTTCATATAAAAATCACTACTTGAAGGCTTCAAGTAGTCATAAATAATTACTTGAACCCTTCAAGTAGGCACATGGCGTATGAGTGTTGACTGATAAAAAAAGAAATAATTACTTGAAGGGTTCAAGTAATCATAAAAAACTACTTGAACCTTTCAAGTAAAAAAAAGTTTCGTTGAAAAATAAATGAGAAGAAGAAGATAAAATATTTTTAAATTAAACCCTTCAAATAGTCATAAATAATTATTTGAACCCATCAAGTAGTAGTTTTATTTTACATAGTGATTTATAGAGAAAGCATGTGACTACTTGAAGTGTTCAAGTAGTAAAAGGACACTACTTGAATCATTCAAGAAGTCAAATTATTTGTAATTGTATATGACTACTTGAACTCTTCGAGTAATGATTTTGATTCTGAAAATCATGACAACTAACTACTTGAAGGGTTCAAGTAGTTGTGTCTGACTACTTGAATCCTTCAAGTAGTTACTTGTTTTGACTTTCAGAATCAAAATCACTACTTGAAGGGTCCACGTAGTCATATGCAATTACTTGAACCCTTCAAGTAGTTACTTGTTTTACTTTCAGAATTAAAATCATTAGTTACTTGAAGGGTTCAAGTGGTCAGATACAACTATGTGAACCTTTCAAGTAGTTACGTCTTGACTTCCAGAATCAAAATCACTACTTGAAGGGTTCAAGTAGTCAGATATAACTACTTGAACCCTTCAAGTAGTTATTTTTTTCACTTCCAGAATCAAAATCATTACTTGAATGGTTAAAAAAAAGGAGAATGAGAATCCGAGTGCGTCTCGTTGAAGAAGTGGAAAAAGAATGAGTCTCGTCAAAGAAGAAAAATGAGTCTCGTTGAAAAAAAAAGAAGAACAGTGACTCAATTTCTCACTGAAGAATCATAGTGCCCATTAAATAATAACAAAAATAATAATTATAATGAGAAGAAGAAGATGAAGATGGAGATGAAGAAGAAGAAGAAAACATATGAGCTTCATTTAATCAAAAGAGAAGGAGAAGAAGAAGAGATGAAGATATTGATTTGATTGTGCATTGGGAAGAAAAGAAAATTTTGTAAGACTACTAATATTTATTCAATTGTATGAGTCCGATGATATAGAATTCTGATTTTTTAAAAAGGGGTATAAAAATCCTTAGACAAAATAAAAAGAATATATTTATCCAAATAATCCAAAATTCAAAGTGTCTATAACTTTCACGAGAAAAAAAACTGTGAAGATAATTCTCCTTCAAGTAACATTTATAGTATAATATTGTTCAACACTATTATAACATGATAATATACATCACATGAGATTAGACATTTATCTCATATATAAATAAAAATATATTTATCTTTATTATTTCACATGATGGTAACTAAATACCCTATCAAATCATATTAATTATATGTAATGTTGTATAACATTTTTTAATCTTTTTACGTCTTTTCCTTTAGCTTTTATATTTTTGTTAAAAATGAGTTTAAGAAAGCGATAAACTCAAGTAGAGATCCAATAAAATAATATTTCTAGAAAATCGAGTTATATTATTATGTATCACTTTTCTAAACTATTTATCTGATGTAACAAATTTTTTTTTATCGTCATATTAACTAAAAGTTGGAATTCGAGTCTCATTTCACACCAGACAGGTCTTCTAGTATTTTCCCTTCTTAGCTATAAGATGAATATTTTTCTCTTATTGGAGGATTCCATCAATACGCATAATGGAAAATTATCGCTAAGAATATAACTGCTTTCACCAATTGATTCACAATTCATTAAAGTACAATTCACTTTTAACCTTGTATTAACAATGCAAAACAAACATTCCTTTTTTCTCTCTATCAGTTATATGAAAAAGAAAATCACAAGTTATTACTATTTAATGTCTAAATATAGTAGACATAATATCAGACATTTCTAGCACAAATTAATATACCTATTAAATGATTATCTACCTACAGCACATATTTGGATGAGCTTTTTTATCTGCCAGTCGGACAGATTTTCTAAGCACACATATGGCTTCTATGTTATAATTTTTCCATATCAAGAGTATGACATTATCTCTATTTGATAAGATCTTAAAGAAAGAGAAGGAATTTTTTGCATAATAGACAATATTAAGAGGAGTGTTAACAAATAACAGGTTTTTAATAAATTTAGTAAATAGCATATTTTCTAAATAGTCAATAATTTTATACTAATATAACCCTCATCTATATATAATATATTACCAAATTTTTTCTAGTAAATCATATATATAAATCTCATATACTACGTACCCTAGAAATTAAGAAACTGTATTTAACCCTTTAAAACCGTATTTAATAATATCTTAAATAACCTTGTAAACCGTTACTCTATAACCTTCCTCAATCAATTAAATTTTAAATAAAAAACTTAAAAAACTTAAAATTAACTCAACAAAAAATAAGCTATAATTGGATCAACTATTTAAACTTAAAAACTTTTAATAAATGGATAAATAATGCTTATTTTGTACTGTTATTAGAGTATACCAGAATTATGAAATTAAGACCACTACATCCAACTCTAATCGATTGATTGCACGATGTTTAGATGATGATTGCACATGGTGTGTACGAGCATCCAAGTATAAAAGCTGAGATATTTGGGTAATTAGAGAATATGTAAAACAACACACTTGTTCTATTGGGTAAATATCCATTATCTATCTCTCTCTCTTTCTCTCTNTTATGACAGAAAACACTTTTCTATTTACATTTTTCATAACTGTAATTAACATATCCACCAAAAAATTAAAAAAAAAAAATCCCACCCACAATAACCTTAAAAAATGAAGCCACTATAACTTCCCTCTAAAACATTAATTAGCAAATATACAAATTTCGAATTCCACCAATCATATTTTAACGGAAAAAAATAAGCTAAATACAGTTTTGATAACTACTAATTAACCATAGTACAAAATAACTCCCATCTATACGGACCATATTAAAAAATAAGCTAAATATTTATACAGACCATATTCTCTGTGTAATTATATTCCAGAATATAAGTGATTAATTTCAAAAGTGTAAATAAATAATTGATCATTATCACTTGAAATATGTTATACAATAAATGTTGTTTATCATTTTACTGCAAACTCTGATATATGACACTGAATATGTCGTTGATATAACTAAACGTAAATAATACATTGATTAGAGTACAGCTAATTTCATTATTTGATTGAACATTATTAAACACTCAATTTGTTGTTTATTTGTTTATATAAGTACTGATTATGGAAGATAAGGAAGTTGAAGGTGAGTTATCTAAATCAACCAAAAAAAGCACCAAGCAAATGACAACAAGAAAGCGTAAGTTACATTTCAACGAGGACAATCAAAATAATGTAAAAATGAACGATACATATTAAAATCTTTATATACTTATTACTATAAATCACTTAATAATATTATATAGTTATATGGACTTGAGATGATTGTATCTGACTCTAATTGGAATAAAACCAAAAATTGAATCTACTCTCTAAGTCAATAATAATGGAGCATGTAAATCTGAACTTGACTGAAAGGTAGAGAGAAGCATTCAGAAAATGATGTGTTGGTCATTTTCTTAATTTCCAAATTAAGAAGTTTCATGTTCAATTACTCTTGCATATAGCTATAAAACAGTGCTACCATGATAGGAGTGATGCCATTTATTTCAATTTCAATGGACAAGTGGCTCGTTTCACCATGATGAATTTTACGGTCATCAGTAGGTTAAGGTGCACTTCATCAGTACACATTGATAGAGCCTGTTTAGGAGATGGAAAAGTGAAGGAAAAGTATTTTAAGAACAATAAGACAATTTCTAAAAAAATGTTGAATTATGCATTTGACACTTGGGCAATGGCAAGAAATGATGACAGTTAAGCTTGTGAAGTTGTATTGTCTAGAAAAATTGTTGATACCAAAGAATGATCTTATTTTGGTTGACCATTTTCATACTTTGTTGGTGAGAACGATGATATGTTTGATGTATACCCTTGGGGTAAGTTGGTATTTGAGATAACGGTTGCAAGCATAAGGAAAATCAATAACTTTCTTGACAATAATGCACATGCTTTTTTATGGTTTTTTGCATGCGTTAATCATTTGGGCTCTCGAGTCAATATCACTATTGATGACACCTCCGATGTCGTTTGCAAAAGGAGTGAGGAACAATACTCCAAGGACAAATAACTAGATGGTCACATGTCCATCAGACAAGAAGGATTTGACGAGCATGGTTTTTGGACATAAAAATGTAAGCATATATTAATTTTGATATGTAACCTTTATATATAATTTTGTTATTAACTTTACATATTACATTTAATGATTAAAGCTGGAGATTGAGAAATTTGAAGCAACTTCTGATGAATTGAAGAGTGTCAATTATGAAAGAAAATCTGGGACATCTAAAGGTAAAGAGGTGGTTGATACTCAATCTGAGATTGATGACACTCAAATTGAAGCTCATAATATTGTCAATGTTTATGAACATAAGAAAAGAAAACTTGAAAGAATTTTCGATTGAAGCTAGATCAGAATATCTAGAGGAAAAATATGAGAAGCAATCTGAGAGGATTAACTCTATGTTGGAAGAGTTATTGTCTCTGTCAAAGACAAATGTGTGTATATCATTTATTGATTGTGAACTATTTTGTGTTTTTGATTAATAATCATTGCTTTCATTGTTTGATCATCGTATGCACTGTTATAAGATATACTATATTTTGTGGGGTAAACCATTGCAATACTGAATAGAATAGCTTTCATAATTATGCATACGAACTGATAACGTCCGTTTCAGGGTGTCGACAAAGGTGTGGAAGCTCAACACGTTCATGCACAAAACTATATATATGTAAATTATGATTTACTGATTTATAATCTGAATTCAATGCCAGGAAGCACCCATTACCCCGCCCACTATTCCACCAACCATCAATAAATCTCCAACTAGAAGGGTGTCGCTGACTAGACAATGCAAGGGACAAGGACCTGATATATCAAAACTTTATGGCAAGAGACAACAGAAGCGAACATCTGAATAGAACATGGAAATCATCCCGCATCCTGAAACTAACATTTTCACACCTCCAAGCTTTCACATCAACACTCACACAAGAGAGGAGATGTATAAATTCATGTTTTGGTTCACTGACTATAATTGATTGAAAAACTTGATGTTTTACTATTTTAAGTACTAGTAGTTTATAGGCCTGATGGATTTTTTATGATGGATTTAAGTAGTTGGGAGTTATGAATTATCTATTTTTATCATCCGAATATTGAGAATTTTTGTGATAAGTTTGTGGTTGATTATGTTTTATGATTTTTTCCTTCTGAATATTTTTTATTTATTTTCAATATTTTGTGTACTATTCAAATTCAAAACTAACTAAACTTTGATTGTACTGGGGTAGCGACACTGGAATCCAACGTTGTGACAATGCGCTTACTAACCTAGGACTAATTCGTCCCAGGTCTTGCGTCGTGGCGCTAGAAGGCCAGGGTCGCGACGCTGAATATACTGACTTGGGAAGCAATTCCCAAGTTTGAGAGTATTGACCTCCACAATTTTTTTTGTAAACATTTAAATATCACTTAACTATTATTTTGATATATATTTGATATTTTATTAAGTACATTTTGATAAGTTAATCATTGGTTATCTAAAAATTTATTATTTACTTACATCTTAATCAATAACTTGTGTAAATCAATAGGTGATATCAATAATTTCATTTTCTGTGTTGAACACTGATTGTCTATTATATCGTTAATAAATAACTATTATCAATAGACTGATATGTCAGATGAGTATTAAAAATCATCGTCAATAAATTATTAAAAACCATCCATCAAATTAATAAAAAACAAAACAGTAAACTAAAAAGCATATTAAATTAAATATATAATCCTCAAAATCTAATCTCTACTTTTTGTTTCTTTGATTGACTATTGATTGATGCCACTAAGTTCTTGTATCTCTTTCAATTATGTCCGATCATATGTTACATTTTACCTTGCTAAATTAACCTATCAATGGGATCTTTTGCTTCTTTAGTCTACCGGCCGAACGTCTTGTTTTAGAGGGTGGTATGTGATGATTTTGAATGTCTTCCAGAACATTCCATTGACTATTATTATCAAAAGAATGAGCCAATTCCTTATATGTTGCATCTAACTCACTCTTGAAATAATATGACGAAACATATAAGTAAGGATTCAAGTGCCTATTAGCCATTACAGCTAAAGCATGTGCATAAGGTATTGCGTCTATATCACATCTTTGACACGTACATGACTTATTGAGTATGTGTACAATGAATGGTAAATCACCATCAATCACCTGAAATTCATATGTGTCAACGGTAATAACCTGTAATAAGAAATATGTTATATGATTACCAATGATTAATATGTTTAATAAATATATCAATTTATTATATAATACAAATATGTTTACAGTCATTGATCGGGAAAGACCCATTTACTTACGTAGACATTTTTTGCCTACTGAGTTAGTGTCATAATCGTGCAAGTAGATGCTACTCTACATTCATGAAATCACATCTGTGTCAATTACCTAAAAAATATAATTAGTAAACCAGATGCATTTTTCAGTATATTATTAAGGCTCTCTGATATATTTGTGGTCATACATTCTATCAATGTCTAACAAAGTGAGAACGAGCCAATTTCTCATAACCAACACCCTTAAGATAAGAACGAATCAAAGGATAAATAGATTCCTATGCACGCATATTGATTTCAAAGTCTTTAACCGTATATGCTTACGCACATCGATAAAAAATGGGGTCAACATATGGGTTTTTATATTTAGACTTGACATTAAATAATAGATGTTGCATACACAGACCATGAACATCATTCGGGAATCATTTATAACCCGCCTTTGGGATACTATTGTGTCTATCAAATATAATAACTAATTTTTTTGTATCACCAATTACTTCCTTCAATTTTTCGTAAAACTATCCTCGAGATAAATCATTTACTGAATCTAGAACAGCAAATGCTAAAGGAAAAATTTGATTATTACCATCCAACAAAGATGTTGTTAACAATGTACCGATATATCTATTCTTTAAAAATGTTCCATCTACTAAAATCACTAGTCTGCAATGTCACCAACCTTTCAATGCAACCCCAAACACATGAAGAGATATTTGAATGTGTCATTCCCATCATTATGAATTATTTCTCACAGTATCTACATAAAAAATCATCAAATTGATAATTAACATAAAAACGAGTACAAGCAAAATTATTGTTTTTGTAGTCAATCATTGAAATATTGAAAAATATGATATACCTAGGTTTTTCTTTCTTTCAGTACATAACAATATGATGGTAATCTAGCATACGACTCTTTCAGACTCCCTCGAAGCAGATCCAATACATTTCGCTTGGCTTTCCATGCCTTATAATAACTAACAGTAACCCCATGCTTTAAACCCATATGATTAATAATGTCTTTGGGAACTGTACAAACTCGTACATGATTTCTATGTCTACCTTCAATGTATTGACTGATAATATCGGATGTTGCTTGACGATGATCGCTTTGAATTATATCTAACGAACAACTGTGTTCTTTAATATATTACGTACCATCCAAAGCTCAACAACTTTGTATATAGATGCTTGAACAAACCACTTACAATGATCATTAACACAACGTACATTTATTATTTCTTGATTGGATCTTTCAATCTTAAATTCAAAATTCCTTTTTAATGCAATCATGTACTGCAACGCCTTTTTAACTCACATTTATTTCTAAACAATGATTTCTTTTTTTCTTCAAAACTACTAGGAATATTTTCTAAATCAACCAAAGTGGTAAAAATATCATCGTATTGAGCATCCTCGCAATCGATTGATGCTGGTTGACTACCCTCATTAAACACATAATTTTATAATTCAGAGCGTTCGTTTCTATTGAACTTATTACTATTAATAATAAGTGGACAGTTAGTCTCATTCTCATTCCTTATCAACGAAATATACCATTGAACGTCATAATCATTTTTTATTTAAACAACAGTAGATGAAGCATTACCAATTTACAATTTGACAATAATTTCAAACTGATCTTTTCCATCAACAAACTCCAAAACCATCTTGATAACTTCTACTAGATCAACAAACGTCATATTATCATTAACCAAAAAAGGTTTAGAATGAAAATCAACATAAGGTTTTGCCTCATCCTATCCTCCATCATACATAATAATAGTATAGATCTTTAGATTGCGTGAAATATATTTTTACAAAAATTACATGAAAGTCAACCATCCAAAACTCTATAACGTAATACAATAAAAATAATTAATATAGTAACATTTCAATATATGATATATTGTATGAGTTATCAAAACTACATTTGGATATCTGTAAACGGTTGATTTACATTAAGAAGATGATAGTATTTGTATTATTCAAAATAAACTATGGATATTCATTGATCAACCAATATATTTACTGTTTTATACAATAAACTCGCTATTGATATATATATATATTTAATGATTTACTCAAAACAAATAAAAATGATTCAAATATATAAATCACTGAATCAAACGAACAATATTTCTTGAAAATATGACATTGAAGCACACATATAACATATATCAAACATCTAACAATGAAATACATATTGAACACACAACGACAAAAGATGTTTAACAACAAATGAAAAATACGTACATATAACGTAAAACATTTGGGTAAAATGAAAACAAATTATGTCAACAAATTATAAATAAAACACTTGAAATAAATAAATGATGAATACTCAGATGAAATTGAAATCAAAGAATGATCCATTACGTTAATCTAATAAAAAAACATATCACAAATAATATTCTAACAAAAACTAACATTTCATGATTGAATCTAACAAAAATATATGGAGAATGGGTCGTGAAACTTGATGTGTCTATAGAATATGAGTGGATAACAATACCGAATTACTCATATTTTTCTTCAAAGACTTGAAAATGTGAAGTTTTGTGATTGTCTATCGTTAATGGTGAATGAACGAAACCAAATTGATGCTGATTTTTCTTCAAATGAAGCTAAAATCTAGACTATGTATCACACTAATAAAAAATATAATTATCAATTTAAATTATATTAAACATAATATATATTAAGGATAGTATTTGACAAATTTCCCTAAAAAAGGTATATCTCATTAAGTGAAATGATCCCACAAAATTGAATTATTAAATCTGTCAAAGAAAGTTAAAATCAACAATAAAACCATCAACAACTTGTTGATGACGTGACATCCAAAAACTGCTATTTACCTAAAGTTTTAAAAATCTTATTATCTCTTAAACTAGCTTTGACAAAAAAATAACTTTTAAAACTTGTCTATTTAGTGCAATTATTTAAAATAGAGTGTCTCCGGCCTCATTCTTTAATAGGCTTAATTTTTCTCTCATAGACATACCTAAGCGAATGATTTAAGAAGCTATTATTTGCACAATGAATTAATATGACTTTAAGGTATGTTGATTAGGTGTAATTGGGTTTTATTTTATAGTGGATCATAATTTATTTTGAATTTGGGCTTGAGATACAAGTACTATAGGGTTTTTAGAGGTATATACCATTCTAGAATTTTATTTCACAAAATAGTTAATAATTTTTATTTTTAGCATTTTAGCCGACAATGTAAAAGTCAACAAAAAATTATAGAGTTTTACAATTATCTCTAGATATATAGAATATTAAAATAATATTGATCTAATTATTGAAATTAGATATAATTAATGAAAATAATAATATAATTATTTTATAAATAATAAGAACATTAATTATTTTATAAATAATAATAAGCTTATCTAAGTAAAATGAAATATCTAAAAATTTGTAGAATTGCTTATGATTTTGCTTAACCCAAAAAATATGATTATTGTTTAAAAAATTGCTTATTTATCAAAATACAATCACTCCACATTACCTCAATATTTAACTATTTTTTTTTATTTTTCTAGAATCAACATCTAAGTGGAAGAGAGAGATATGTCATATACTCTACTTATTATTTATTTTTAACTCTAAATTTACTCCAATATTAAATCAATTTTTTTTTCAATTACTTGGTGAAGAGAGAGAGAGAGAGAGGAGAGAGGATATTTACCATCAATTACGAGAGAAAAATAGAAGGAAATAGATAGAGATTGAACGACTGGTATTTACCTAACCCATTTGTTTTCAAATCAAGTTTTATATTTATCCCAATATTTTATTTTGTTTTACCAAATACTTATTGAAGACAATACATTTGCCAACCGGGCAGAGAGAGATAGAAAGATAGAGAGATAGATAGATATAGAGAGAGAGAAAGATAGATAATGGATATTTACCCAATAGAACAAGTGTGTTGTTTTACATATTCTCTAATTACCCAAATATCTCAGCTTTTATACTTGGATGCTCGTACACACCATGTGCAATCATCATTTAAACGTCGTGCAATCAATCAATTAGANAGAATCAACATCTAAGTGGAAGAAAGAGATATGTTATATACTCTACTTATTATTTATTTTTAACTCTAAATTTAATCCAATATTAAATCAATTTTTTTTCAATTACTTGGTGAAGAGAGAGAGGATATTTACCATCAATTACGAGAGAAAAATAGAAGGAAATAGATAGAGATTGAACGGCTGGTATTTACCTAACCCATTTGTTTTCAAATCAAGTTTTATATTTATCCCAATATTTTATTTTGTTTTACCAAATACTTATTGAAGACAATACATTTACCAACCGAGGGAGATAGAGAGATAGAGAGATAGAGAGATAGAGAGATAGAGAGATAGAGAGAAAGAGAGAGAGATAGATAATGGATATTTACCCAATAGAACAAGTGTGTTGTTTTACATATTCTCTAATTACCCAAATATCTCAGCTTTTATACTTGGATGCTCGTACACACCATGTGCAATCATCATTTAAACGTCGTGCAATCAATCAATTAGAGTTGGATGTAGTGGTCTTAATTTCATATATCTCCTTCAAAGCAATGATTTGCAATGCCTTCTTCAACTCTTTCTTGTTCTTAAAAAAGAGTTATTATGTATGTCAAATGACAATGGTATATTTTCAGCATCAACTTTGTCGACAAAATATGGTAGTTCATCTTGCACAGTTAAATCTTGATCGGCTTCACGACAAATATTATTAACGTCCATCTCAACCTTTTAACAAAAAAGAATAAACATGATCATTGACAACTATGTTAAACAATATAATAACTGTTAATTAGTAATAATATGCATAGAGAAACTAAGAGTGTACGTTCTATAGTAATAAAATATATTACAATTGTCGTATGTAAAGGGTGTAGCACAAAACTCTTTACGATTGAGTGTTCGTCCTTGTTTGGATGTTCATCTGAAAAATTATAATCGAATATAAAATTATACTAAAGAGTAATATGTTGTACGGTCTTCACATATTCTTGTTGAAACTGTATAGATCATAACACAATATGCTAATAAGATTCAAAATAAAATATACAAAAAACAAAAGGATGCAACAACCGTGCAAAATGGTTAAATTCTCCCTAAAATTTGGCTACACCCTTACCAACCACTCATTTTCTCACTGATAAGGCAAATTGGTTACAAAGTGCCATTTTCTAATAATTGAAAAAATATGAATTTAAATTTACTTTTTTCAAATTTTTATTTGCTATTTTTATTTATTAGTAAATATATATTTATTTAATAATCACAACAAATTCCGCCTAACATTAAGTGATTGATTAATCTTTTAAAAATTTTGTTCAATGAAAATTATATAAGTAGATATATGAGACAATATTTAAAGACAATAATTTTCATAATAAGTTATATAAGTTCTTATAGAAATTACATCAAAGAGTAATGAGTTGTTATGTTTTCACATATTTTTATTTTTATTTTGTAGATCACAACCGAAAATGCTAAAAAAATTGGAAACAAAATATGAAAACAAAAAGAAAATTGTATAAGGAATTGAGAACATCCCATGTTGTTAGGGGAAATTTAGATTTGCTTATTTAGATCATAACTGAATATGCTAATAAAAATTTAAAATAAATATCAAAACAAAAAGATAATTGTATAAGTAATTAAGAACATCTCATGATATTAGGGAAAATTTAGAGTTACTTATTTAGATAATAAATGAATATGTTAATACAAATTCAAAATAAAATATCAAAATAAAAAGATAATTATATAAGCAATTGAGAACATCCCACGTTGTTAGGGGAATTTATTATTTACTCTTAATTTATATTTAATTATTTTATTAATAAATATATATTTTTAAACTCACAACAAATTTCTACATATTTGTTAAAGATAATTGTATATTAATAAATATAGATTTTCTTAAAAAATCAAAACAAAAAGATAATTGTATAACTAAAAAGAGAACATGCCACGTTCTTAGGAGAAACTGTTATTTACTCTTATTTTATATTTAATTATTTTATTAATAAATATTTATTTTCGAAAATCACAACAAATTTTTACACATTTGTTAAAGATAATTTTATATTGATAAATATATATTTTTTAAAATATCAAAACAAAAAGATAATTATTGTTTACTCTCATTTTATATTTAATTAGAAAATGGTGTAATGGGAATATAAAATTATGGTCAACACAACTTGATTATTAACTTAATTAAGTTTAAAAATGATTAAAAAACTAAAACACCCTACTAAAATGGTTAAATACTACAATTTCTCAAATATTATAGACCATTATGATATAGTAAATGCCCATATTGAATTCTTATGATGATTGTTGCAAGGCAGATTCTTCTGCTGCAATCACTACAACAAGTAGAAGCTTCAATCATGTTGAAGCACGACATTTTTTTCAAAACGCGATGAAAGCTCTCTGAAAAAAACATGGGGAAAATGAAAACTCGAAAGACGCCTATTTGAAACACTCGAAAAGTTCCAACCCTAATCCTCTCCTCTCTCTAAGTGAAGCACCCAAAATCATTCCTCTCGTGGCCTCTCTTCCTCTCTCAAACCCTTCACGGTCGAGAGCTCCATTTGTAAAGCTCTTTCACTCTTCTCTCTCTATATATCTCTCTCTTTTAGAAATAAATTAGCGAAATTGCTTTACCTCATTCTCTAAACTCAAGCTTGATCTTAGATAATCTTCAAATTATCCATAGCTGAGCTCTCCAAATGGTGGAAATCGGTACCTGGAATAAAAAACCAGCAGTAGCTGATATCATCTGAAGGAGCTCTGATTCCTTGTGCATTGTTCCCTCTATCTAGGTATTCATCCATATTACTCTCTGTCTGTCTCTCTCTCATTCTCTCTCTCTAGCATCTATGTCTCCCTCTTTCCATCTCTCTGTGACATTATCTCTGTCCATCTCTCTATTACATTTTTTACAAGATTCAAAGGTACTTTTTACTCCCGTGATAGATTTCGGTTCAATTTTTATGTGTTGAACTTATTTATGAAATTTTATGTTCGACTATTGTGATGGATTTTGAAGGTGTTTTACTCAAGGAGGGTACATATAATAGACAATATTAAGAGGAGTGTTAAAAAATACCAGGTTTTCAATAAATTTAGTAAATAGCAGCTTTTCTAAATAGTCAATAATTTTATACTAATATAACCCTCATCAATATATAATATATTACCAATTTTTTTCTGATAAATCATGTATATAAATCTCATATACTACATACCCTAGAAATTAGGAAACTGTATTTAACCTCTTTAAAACCGCAATTAATAATATCTTAAATAGCCTTGTAAACTGTTTCTCTATTACCTTCCTCAATCAATTAAATTTTGAATAAAAAACTTTAAAAAAATTAAAATTAACTCAACAAAAAATAAGTTATAATTCGATCAACTATTTAAACTTAAAAACTTTTAATAAATTGATAAATAATGCTTATTTTGTACTGTTATTAGAGTATACCATAAGTAAATAAGTGATATACTGGTCTACAATTATGACAAAAGTTATTGTTTGACTTTTCTATTTACATTTTTCATAACTGTAATTAAAAAATCCACAAAAAAAAACCAAATCCCGCCCACAGTAACCTTAAACAATGAGGCCACTATAAACTTCCCTCTAAAACATTAATTAACAAATATACAAATTTCAAATTCCACCAATCATATTTTAACGAAAAATATGGAAAGAAAAATAAGCTAAATACAGTTTTGGTAACTACTAATTAACATAGTACAAAATAACTCCCGTCCATTGTCAATCAATCATCCAACAAGAAAACAAACAAAAATTCAAGAAATTCTACCCATCTCATGAAACCTCCATTTACAGTTTCAAGTTTTCTCCGTTTTACATAACAGATGAGAAACTCTATTGACGCCACTACAAAAGCTCAGCCAATATAACAACGCAACAACCTATCTCTTCTATCATCTCTAGTAAATTCAATGTATTATTAAGCAATTTCTTTTCTTCCACTTCTTGCATCAATATATCAAATCTTCAAACTTCAATAATGGTTGGGTTTAGTAAAAATACCATGATTTCTTTATTTTCTTACACATAGTATATCAACGATTGAACATGCATGTACATTCTATTGATTTTATAATTTTTTCTGGGATTAATAAGTAAAAAATCTATTGAAAATATTAAAAAATTTATTGAATTTTTTTTTTGGAATACTTCAACCAGATACATGTTTTTATACATGATAGTTCTATACTATTTTGTGTTTCTTGTTTGGTCCATGCATGATTATCAATGAGTGGTTAACTTATGTTCACATCAATAAAATATTTATACGGACCATATTCTCTGTGTAAATAAATAATTGATCATTATCACTTGAAATATGTTATACAGTAAATGTTGTCTATCATTTTACTACAAACTCTGATATATGATACTTAATCTGTCATTGATATAACTAACGTAAATAATATATTGATTAGAGTATAATCGTGTAGCTAATTTCATTATTTGATTGTGAACATTATTAAACACTCAATTTATTGTTTATTTGTTTATATAAGTACTTATTATGGAAGATAATGGAGTCGAATGTGAGTTATCTAAGTCAACCAAAAAAAGCACTAAGCAAATGACAACAAGAAAGTGTAAGTTATGTTTCAACGACGATAATCAAAACAATGTAAAAATGAACGATATGTATTAAAATCTTTATATACTTATTACTATAAATCACTCAATAATATTATATAGTTATATGGGCTTAAGATGATTATATCTAACTTTAATTGGAATAAAACCAAAAATTGAATCTATTCTCTAAGTCAACAATAATGGAGCGTGTAAATCTAAACTTGACTGAAAGGTAGAGAGAAGTATTCAGAAAATGATGTGTTGGTCATTTCTTTAATTTCCAAATTAAGAAGTTTCATGTTCAATTACTCTTGCATATAGCTATAAAACAGTGCCACCGTGATATGAGTGATGCCATTTATTTCAATTTCAATGGACAAGTGGCTCGTTTCACCATGATGGACTTTACGGTCATAAGTAGGTTAAGGTGCACTTCATCAGTACACATTGATAGAGCCTGTTTAGGAGATGGAAAAGTGAATGAAAATTATTTTAAGAATAATAAGACAATTTCTAGAAAAATGTTGAATTATGCATTTGACACTTGGGCAATGGCAAGAAATGATGATGAAGAAGAGATAGTTAAGCTTGTGAAGTGTATTGTTTGGAAAATTTGTTGATACCAAAGCATGATCTTATTTTGGTTGACCATTTTCATATTTTGTTGGTGATAACGATGATCTGCTTGATGTATATCCTTGGGGTAAGTTGGTTTTTGAGATAACGGTTGCAAGTATGAGGAAAATCAGTAACTTTCTTGATAATAATGCACATGCTTTTTTATGATTTTCCACATGCATTAATCGTCTCGAGTCAATATCATTATCGATGACACCTCCAATGTCATTTGCAAAAGGAGCGAGGAACTATACTCCAAGGATAAATAACTAGACGATCACATGTCCACCAGACAAGAAGAATTTGACGAGCATGGTTTTTGGACATAAAAATGTAAGCATATATTAATTTTGATATGTAACCTTTATATATAATTTTGTTATTAACTTTACATATTACATTTAATGATTAAAGCTAGAGATTGAGAAATTTGAAGTAACTTCTGATGAATTGAAGAGTGTCAATTATGAAAGAAAATCTGGGACATCTAAAGGTAAAGAGGTGGTTGATACTCAATCTGAGATTGATGACACTCAAATTGAAGCTCATAATATTGTCAATGTTTATGAACATAAGAAAAGAAAACTTGAAAGAATTTTCGATTGAAGCTAGATCAGAATATCTAGAGGAAAAATATGAGAAGCAATCTGAGAGGATTAACTCTATGTTGGAAGAGTTATTGTCTCTGTCAAAGACAAATGTGTGTATATCATTTATTGATTGTGAACTATTTTGTGTTTTTGATTAATAATCATTGCTTTCATTGTTTGATCATTGTATGCACTGTTATAAGATATACTATATTTTGTGTGATAAACCATTGCAATACTGAATAGAATACCTTTCATAATTATGCATACGAATTGATAACGTCCGTTTCAGGGTGTCGACAAAGGTGTGGAAGCTCAACACGTTCATGCACAAACTACTACAACTTCAAATAAGGACATGAGATATAGACCTAACCATCAAATGGCAATTGTATTGAATAGGACAATCATGATGATGTATTTACTGATCTGTCAAATTTAAGCTTGGATGATAAAGAGGTAAATAAATATTATACTTTTAAATAACTATAAATATGTAAATTCCCAAGTTTGAGAGTATTGACCTCCACATTTTTTTTGTAAAAACTTGAATATCAGTTAACTATTATTTTGATATGTATTTGATATTTTATTAAGTACATTTTGATAAGTTAATCATTGGTTATCTAAAAATTTATTATTTAATTACATCTTAATCAATAACGTATGTAAATCAATAGCTGATATCAATAATTTCATTTTCTGTATTGAACATTGATTGTCTATTATATCGTTAGTCAATAACTATTATCAATAGACTGATATGCCAGATGAGTATAAAAAATCATCGTCAATAAATTATTAAAAACCATCCATCAAAGTAATAAAAAACAAAACAGTAATCTAGAAAACATATTATCATAAATATATCATCCTCAAAATCTAATCTCTACTTTTTATTTCTTTGATTGACTATTGATTGATGCCACCGGGTTCTTGTGTCTCTTTCGATTATGTCCGATCATATGTTACATTTTACCTTGCTAAATTCACCTATCAATGGGATCTTTTACTTCTTCGGTCTACCGGTCGAACGTCTTGTTTTAGGGGATGGTATATGATGAATTTGAATGTCTTCCAGAACATTCAATTGACTATTATTATCAAAAGAATGAGCCAATTCCTTATATGTCGCATCTAACTCACTCTTGAAATAATATGACGAAACATATAAGTAAGGATTCAAGTGCCTATTAGCCATTACAGCTAAAGCATGTGCAAAAGGTATTGCGTCTATATCACATCTTTGACACGTACATGACTTATTGGGTATGTGTACAATGAATGGTAAATCACCATCAATCACCTGAAATTCATGTGTGTCAACGGTAATAACCTGTAATAAGAAATATGTTATATGATTATCGACGATTAATATGTTTAATAAATATATCAATTCATTATAGAATACAAAAATATTTACATTCATTGATCGGGAAAGACCCATTTACTTACGTAGACATTTTTTGCCTACTGAGTTAGTGTTATAATTATGCAAGTAGATGCTATTCTACGCTCATAAAATCACCTTTGTGTCAATTACCTAAAAAATATAATCAGTAAACCACATGCGCTTTTCAGTATATTATTAAGGCTCTCTGACATTCTATCGATGTCTAACAAAGTGAGAAAGAGCCCATTTCTCATAACCAACACCCTTAAGATAAGAATGAATCAAAGGATAAATAGATTCCTATGCATGCATATTGATTTCAAAGCCTTTAACTGTATATGCTTTCGCACATCGATAAAAAATGAGGTCAACATATGAGTTTTTATAATTAGACTTGACATTAAATAATAGATGTTGCATGCATAGACCATAAACATCATTCGAGAATCATTTATAAACCGCCTTTGGGATACTGTTGTATCTATCAAATATAATAACTAAATTTTTCGTATCACCAATTACTTCCTTCAATTTTTCAGAGAACCATCCTCGAGATAAATCATTTACTGAATCTACAACAGCAAATGCTAAAGGAAAATTTTGATTATTACCATCCAACAGAGATGTTGTTAACAGTGTACCGAGATATCTGTTCTTTAAAAATGTTCCATCTACTAAAATCACTAGTCTACAATGTCGCCAACCATTCAATGCAACCCCCAAACACATGAAGAGATATTTGAATGTGTCATTCCCATCATTATGAATTATTTCTCACTGTACCTACATAAAAATCATCAAATTGATAATTAACATAAAAATGAGTACAAGCAAAATTATTGTTTTCGTAGTCAATCATTGGAATATTGAAAAATATGATATAGCTAGGTTTTTTTTCTTTCAGTACATAACAATATGATGGTAATCTAGCATACGACTCTTTTAGACTCCCTCGAAGCAGATCCAATACATTTTGCTTGGCTTTCCATGCCTTATAATAACTAATAGTAACCCCATGCTTTAAACCCATATGATTAATAATGTCTTTGGGAACTGTCCAATCTCGTACATCATTTCTATGTCTACCTTCAATGCATTGACTGATAATATCAAATGTTGCTTGACGATGATCGCTTTGAATTATATCTAATGAACAACTGTGTTCTTTAATATATTACGTACCATCCAAAGCTCAACAGCTTTGTATATAGATGCTCGAACAAACCACTTACAATGATCATTAACACAACGTACATTTTTTTGTTGGATCTTTCAATCTTAAATTCAAAATTCCTTTTTAATACAATCATGTACTGCAACGCCTTTTTAACTCATATTTATTTCTAAACAATGATTTCTTTTTTTAGACAAAACTACTAGGGATAAAATGTCATTGTATTAAGCATCCTCGCAATCGATTGATGTTGATTGACTACCCTCATCAAACACATAATTATATAATTCAGAGTGTTGGTTTCTATTGAACTTATTACTATCAATAATAAGTGGATAGTTAACCTCATCCTCATTTCTTATCAATGAAATATACCATTGAACGTCATAATCATTTTTTATTTCAACAACAGTAGATGAAGCATTACCAATTTATAATTTGACAATAATTTCAAACTAATCTCTTCCATCAACGAACTCCAAAACCATCTTGATACCTTCTACTAGCTCAAAAAATGTCATATTATCATTAACCAAAAAAGGTTTAGAATGAAAATCAACATAAGATTTTGCCTCATTCTATCTTCCATCATACATAATAATAGTATAGATCTTTAGATTGCCTGAAATATATTTTTACAAAAATTACATGAAAGTCAACCATCCAAAACTCTATAACGTAATACAACAAAAATAATTAATATAGTAACATTTCAATATATGATATATTGTATGAGTTATCAAAACTACATTTGGATATCTGTAAAAGGTTGATTTACATTGAGAATATGATAGTATTTGTATTATTCAAAATAAACTATGGATATTCATTGATCAACCAATATATTTACTGTTTTATACAATAAACTCGCTATTGATATATCAGAACAACTAAAAATGATTCGAAAATATATATCACTGAATCAAACGAACAATATTTCTTGAAAATATGACATTGAAGCACACACATAACATATATCAAACATCTAACAATGAAATACATATTGAACACACAACGACAAACGATGTTTAACAACAAATGAAAAATACATACATATAACGTAAAACATTTGGGTAAAATGAAAACAAATTATGTCAACAAATTATAAATAAAACACTTGAAATAAATAAATGATGAATACTCAGATGGAATTGAAATCAAAGAATGATCCATTATGTTAATCTAATAAAAAAACATATCACAAATAATATTCTAACAAAAACTAACATTCCATGATTGAATCTAACAAAAATATATGGAGAATGGGTCGTGAAGCTTGATATGTCTATAGAATATGAGTGGATAACAATATCGAATTACTCATATTTTTCTTCAAAGACTTGAAAATGTGAAGTTTTGTGATTGTCTATCGTTAATGGTGAATGAATGAAACCAAATTGATGCTGATTTTTCTTCAAATGAATCTAAAAATCTAGACTCCGTATCACACTAATGAAAAGTATAATTATAAATTTAATTTAAATTAAAATAATATATATTAAGAATAGTATTTGACAAATTTCCCTAAAAAAGGTATATCTCATTAAGTGAAATGATCCCACAAAATTGGATCATTAAATCTGTCAAAGAAAGTTAAAATCATCAACAATAAAATCATCAACAACTTGTTGATGACGTGGCATCCAAAAACTGCTATTTACCTAAAGTTTTAAAAAACCTATAATCTCTCAAACTAGCTTTGACAAAAAAATAACTTTCAAAACTTATCTATTTAGTGCAATTATTTAAAATAGAGTGTCTCCGGCCTCNTTCTCTGAGCCGGTCTGGATTTCCAACGCCTCGGGAAACTGGTCGAGATGGATGACAACACCTTTTTCTTCAACAACAAATGAAAAATACGTACATATAACATAAAACATTTGGGTAAAATGAAAACAGATTATGTCTACAAATTATAAACAAAACACTTAAAATAAATAAATGATGAATACTCAGATGAAATTGAAATAAAAGAATGATCCATTATGTTAATCTAATAAAAAACATATCACAAATAAGATTCTAACAAAAACTAACATTCCATGATTGAATCTAACAAAAATATATGGAGAATGGACCATGAAGCTTGCTATGTCTGTAGAATATGAGTGGATAACAACACCGAATAACTCAGATTTTTCTTCAAAGACTTGAAAATGTGAAGTTTTGTGATTGATTATCGTTAATGGTGAATGAATGAAACCAAGTTGATGCTGATTTTTCTTCAAATGAAGCTAAAAATCTAGACTTCGTATCACACTAATGAAAAATATAATTATAAATTTAATTTAAATTAAACAGAATATATATCAAGGATAGTATTTGACAAATTTCTCTAAAAAAGGTATATCTCATTAAGTGAAATGACCCCATAAAATTGGATCATTAAATCTGTCAAAGAAAGTTAAAATCATCAACAATAAAAATCATCAACAACTTGTTGATGATGTGGCATCTAAAAATTACTATTTACCTAAAATTTTGAAAAACCTATTATCTCTTAAACTAGCTTCGACAAAAAAATAACTTTCAAAACTTGTCTATTTAGTGCAACTACTTAAAATAGAGAGTCTCCGGCCTCATTCTTAAATAGGCTTATTTTTTCTCACAAAATAGTTAATAATTTTTATTTTTTAGCATTTTAGCCGATAATGTAAAAGTCAACAAAAAATTATAGAGTCTTATAATTATAACTCTAGATATATAGGATATTAAAATAATATTGATCTAATTATTGAAATTAGATATAATTAATGAAAATAATAACATAATTATTTTATAAATAATAAGAACATTAATTATTTTATAAATAATAATAAGCTTATGTAAGTAAAATAGAATATCTAAAAATATGTAGAATTGCTTATTTAAATTTATGTAAATTTACTTAGATTTTATTTACTTATGATTTTGCTTAACCCAAAAAATATGATTATTATTTAAAAAATTGCTTATTTATCAAAATACAATCACTCCACATTACCTCAATATTTAACTATTTTTTTTATTTACCTAGAGAATCAACATCTATGTGGAAGAGAGATATGCTATATACGCTACTCATTATTTATTTTACTCTAAATTTACTCTAATATTAAATCTTTTTTCAATTACTTGGTGAAGAGATAGAGAGAGAGAGAGGATATTTATCATCAATTACGAGAGAAAATAGAAGGAAGTAGATAGAGATTGAACGGCTGGTATTTACCTAACCCATTTATTTTCAAATCAAGTTTTATATTTATCCCAATATTTTATTTTACCAAATACTTATTGAAAGATAATACATTTACCAACCGGGCAGAGAGAGATAGAGAGATAACGAGATAGATAGATAGTGGATATTTACCCAATAGAACAAGTATGTTGTTTTACATATTCTCTAATTACCCAAATATCTCAGCTTTTATACTTGGATGCTCGTACACACCATGTGCAAAATGGTTAAATTCTCTCTAAAATTTGACTACACCATTACCAACCACTCATTTTCTCACTTGATAAGGAAAATTGGTTACAAAGCGGCACTTTCTAATAATTGAAAAAAATATGAATTTAAATTTACTTTTTTCAAATTTTTATTTGCTATTTTTATTTATTAGTAAATATATATTTATTTAATAATCACCACAAATCCTCCTAACATTAAGTGATTGATTAATCTTTAAAAATTTCGTTCTGAAAATTATACAAGTAGATATATGAGACAATATTTAAAGACAATAATTTTCATAATAAGTTATATAAGTTCTTATAGAAATTATATCAAAGAGTAATGAGTTGTTATATTTTCACATATTTTCATTTTTATTTGGTAGATCACAACCGAATATGCTAAAAAAATTGGAAACAAAATACGAAAAACAAAAAGAAAATTGTATAAGGAATTGAGAACATCCCATGTTGTTAGGGGAAATTTAGATTTGCTTATTTAGATCATAACTGAATATGCTAATAAAAATTTAAAATAAATATCAAAACAAAAAGATAATTGTATAAGTAATTAAGAACATCTCATGATATTAGGGAAAATTTAGAGTTACTTATTTAGATAATAAATGAATATGTTAATACAAATTCAAAATAAAATATCAAAATAAAAAGATAATTATATAAGCAATTGAGAACATCCCACGTTGTTAGGGGAATTTATTATTTACTCTTAATTTATATTTAATTATTTTATTAATAAATATATATTTTTAAACTCACAACAAATTTCTACATATTTGTTAAAGATAATTGTATATTAATAAATATAGATTTTCTTAAAAAATCAAAACAAAAAGATAATTGTATAACTAAAAAGAGAACATGCCACGTTCTTAGGAGAAACTGTTATTTACTCTTATTTTATATTTAATTATTTTATTAATAAATATTTATTTTCGAAATCACAACAAATTTTTACACATTTGTTAAAGATAATTTTATATTGATAAATATATATTTTTTTCAAAACAAAAAGATAATTATTGTTTACTCTCATTTTATATTTAATTAGAAAATGGTGTAATGGGAATATAAAATTATGGTCAACACAACTTGATTATTAACTTAATTAAGTTTAAAAATGATTAAAAAACTAAAACACCCTACTAAAATGGTTAAATACTACAATTTCTCAAATATTATAGACCATTATGATATAGTAAATGCCCATATTGAATTCTTATGATGATTGTTGCAAGGCAGATTCTTCTGTTGCAATCATTACAACAAGTAGAAGCTTCAATCATGTTGAAGCACGACATTTTTTTCAAAACGCGATGAAAGCTCTCTGAAGAAACACGGGGAAGATGAAAACTCGAAAGGCGCCTATTTGAAACACTCGAAAAGTCCCAACCCCCATCCTATCCTCTCTCTAAGTGAAGCATCCATAATCATTCCTCTCGTGGCCTCTCTTCCTCTCTCAAACCCTTTACGGTCGACAGCTCCATTTGTAAAGCTTTTTCACTCTTCTCTCTATATCTTTCTCTCTTTTAGAAATAAATTAGTGAAATTGCTTTATCTCATTCTCTAAACTCGAGCGTGATCTTAGATAATCTTCAAATTATCCATAGTTGAGCTCTCCAGATGGTAGAAATCGGTACCTGGAATAAAAAAACCCAGCAGTAGCTGATATCATCTGAAGGAGCTCTGATTCCTTGTGCATTGTTCCCTCTATCTAGGTATTCATCCATATTACTCAATGTATGTCTCTCTAGCATCTATGTCTCCCTCTTTCTATCTCTTTGTATCTCTCTCTGACATTATCTCTGTCCATCTCTCTATGACATTTTTTGCAAGATTCAAAGGTATTTTCTACTCCCGTGATAGATTTTGATTCAATTTTTATGTGTTGAACTTATTTATGAAATTTTATTTTCGACTATTGTGATGGATTTTGAAGGTGTTATACTCAAGTAGGGTACCCACATCAATAAAACCCTTATGACTCTAGGGACCACCATTAAGAATTTGAGTGAAGTTGCTCAGAGTCAAGGGTGGGTGGTACAGTATTTGGTTACATGTTTAACGATGTATTTTCAAAGATATACGATCTAGTCAAATTATTTTGCAGGTTATTTCTTTGATCATTGAGGTTCTTGCTTGGTGCTCAATGCTTTAAATGATTGGGGTAGAAACGAAGGTCTAAATTCATGAATTTTGATGGGCAGCCAGATTTGGAGTTATATATACATTGGTTGGGGATGTAGTGATGCTTAATCTCATTTTTTCAGTGAAGGAATTCTACAATAAGTTTGTTTTTTCCCTCTCCTCTTCTTACATGAAAATGTGTACTACCTTTGCTGAAAATAATATCACTCACTCTTTATATCGATAAAATAAGTGAAAAAATAGCAACATATATAAAATAATATGCATTTGTTCATTCATTAGTCTGCTTCTATCTACTGGACAACCAGGGGTGCCATATTTGGCACTCCATGGTCATACATGCCTACAAAGAGTTATAATGTTGATTTTAAATATATGATGGTTTAACTGTAAGGGAGTATATATTAAATTCTATGATAAATTCATCCTATTGAAGAATGAAGTTTGATACTTATCTCAGATGGACTATACCATTTTTTTATGATTACAACTCATACGTTCGGAGTATTTGATAATATATTTTTTTGGTTTCTTATCATTAGAAGATTTGGTTCATTTGTGCAAGTTTGTCACCTTTTAAAGAACACGGGTTAAAGCACATAAAATATTGTATTTCATCTGCATATATGTACATCAATGAAGTCTTTGCTAAGGTTTCTTACTCTACTGCCTATTTTTTAAATGTTATGGTTAGTTTACAAAGACACCTGGTTTTCAAAATCTGCCAATTGAAGCCTAGTGAAGCCACTTGCTTTTTTATCACATAACTGAAACTGGCTAAAAACACTGGCACCATGGGCAATAAGTGGATTATCAATAGGATACGCTCATATGGAATGAAGGTAATGCTCACTCTATTCCATCCATGCATTGCCACCATGGGCTAGGGAGTATGGAGGATGGAAGCTGGAAAAAACTGTTGATTATTTCTTAGATTTTACCAGGTTAGATTTCCTTTTGGTGTACATCTAAGCTTTTCCTCTGCTTGCTAGTTTTCTTTGTTCTTGTTAATGTTGTTTACACCAGTCATCATGGTTGACATACACTTATTTCAACTGTATTTTTCAATCTGAGATAAAAGATAATAAACACTACGGGTTTATGTTCTCTTGAGTTTGTTCTTTTTTCTTTGATAAAGCAATAATAATCTAAAAGAAGGGTTGAAGTGAGAAAGATTTCTAGTGTTGTCATAATGGAAAAGGTAGAAGTAAATAATTGAGATTAACAAAGAGGAAAGTTAGTAACTTCTTCTTTTCTTAACGCAAATGCATTTTTTTAATTGGGAATGAGGATTGTTGTGTTTGATCATAAGATCAACAAGAGAACGTTGAGATGCTGACATTAATTTTAGCATCTTTGCTTTTTAATATGTGCTAATTCTCCTTAACAGATTTCAGAGAGGTCCTACCCAAATGTATTGTTGCAAAATTTATGAAGTTTGATAACCCAATCAAGATTGCTTTATCCACACAATTTTGTTTTTATTGACAACAAATAGAAACTTAATACGTGTGGTATGGATGGCGCTGTATATAAAACTATTGACTAGCCTCCACTTGGTGTTAATGAAATGAACGTCAACTCAAAGCACTTTCCCATTAGGTATATTTTCTTAGTGTTTTTATAAGTAAGGTAATTATTGTAATTATTTCCCATGAGGTATATTTTCTGAGTTCTCTTTTCCCACACTAATTCTACTTTCCTTTTATCCCAATTGTTTTTCTTGATTTTCACGCTACTTTCAAAGTATAGCTCATCTATTTGACTGAGATTTTAACACTTTTTCTTTCTGTCCCCAAAATTCTACGTAATACCTACTTGAGTTGGTATTAGTGAGAAATTTACATTTTTTGCATATTAGCATAGAACTCTTCTTGAGTTGGTTGTTTTGCTTGCTGATTTTTTTGTTTGTTTGGTGAAAGTTTGATTTCTTAATAATAAAGCCAGTCCTAATTGTTACACACCATGATTGATTAGTAGTAATAAAATTTTGATATAGCTCTCAGTTGATAGATAACTAGGGATTCTTCCACATTTATGTCGAACTGATTCTTGCTTTCTAGATGTGCACTTGGTATTTCATACTTCAATGACTGAACCATGAACCAATTTTCTATCAATATTCCCTCTTGATGTGCCTTGCCATTTTCTTCTTGAATCATATGTAGTGGTTGATTGGCAGTAATAAAATATGAATTTTACATAGCAAGTATAGTTATCTGCCCATTGGTTTAGAAAATCGTAGCTCTCTTGTTGTTTGTGTTCATGTTTTGAACTATAATAGTTCTCATATTTACCCTTTTCGTGTCATGTTTTAGTTCATTTTCATGGCATGTTAGTACATAATGATGAACCTTGAAAGTGGGTAGGCGAGACTTGGAATCCATCTCTCCCATTGTTTAGTTTCATTCATGTTGACTGTTAAAGCGTTTTATATAGTTTTTGGATGTTACTATAATATTTAACATTATTTCTAGAGAATATTAAAATACATGTCTCCATCTCTCCCATTGATGCAATTTTACATATGCTAAGTTAAGTGTTTCGTGTAGTTCTTATAAGCTTGTGTCAAACACATTTAACTACATGTTACTGCTTATTAGCTTGAAAAACTCATTGTGTATTCCTTGAGCCGCTGCTTAGAAGGCACTATTTTCCATCTGCTCCAATAGGTGAATCTGGTGTTCGGTATCTTTCTTTATTTTGCCATCCATTTATTTCTTTGAACTCCTTTTAAATTAAGTGATTGGAATGAACTATTTCGGTATGTTACATACCTATATGTTTGTAAATGTTAGTTTTAAAAGATTGATTTTGTTTTAAATACTAACTATTTTTTGAAAAGTCACAATCCATTATGTTGATTACGTACCACACAATGACCCTGCTTTACCTTATTTTTATTAGATACAAAACTTTAGTTTCATACCAAAACAAAAAGAAAAGAAAAGGAAAACTCCTATTGTTTACTCTTTGTTATGCTTCATAGATGAACGATATTGTCATTGTTCTAAAAATTTTAATCAAAATCTCAGATGTAGACTAATTTCATCCATTAACTACGGTTGTTTATTTTAGCTTGTGTTTTCATCTAAAGCTTTTGAAGTTGTGCGATGAGATTTTCAAAATTCAACATGTTTTAATTCTGTAAACATTTTTCTGCTTATTCAATCTTATTATTTTATTTGACCATCATTCTTCCATCAAGTAATGGACAAGGAGTGAACTACATGCTAAACTCCAAACATTGGTAGTATATTTAGTATCAAATATTCTAATGGTTCTGAGTATCATATTACATGGTATGCATTTTTAATGTAATCCTCATACTTCCATACAATTCATAGCTAATCTATTTTTTTCTTCTTTTGGGGTGAGGGAATGAATGGATTTGAAAAATTTAGTGTTGCTATGAACATTCTCTGCCACTTAAGATTTGTTATGGTCTTATAAGACATTGTTTAGATAAACTTGGTTGCTTTTTAAATGTTGTATTTTGAGACGGAAGATAATAAACTTGGTTTGCAGTTAAATGTTAGAATTTGGTTGCTCTTCACCAACGACTATATTATATCATAGAATGTTGTAAGTCTGCTACTAATTCTTAACTTCTTTATCTAATAAGTCAGTTCTTAGTTGTTGATAATTTAGGTCGTACTATTTGGAATATGAGGCTTGCTCCCTTCATCTGAATGGATCATCCATGCTTTGCTGCAACACTTTGATCTTATCCTGAAGCATCACCAAGGCAGTTACATGCGCCACACCTCCAACCACTAAGTGGACTTCCTATGGTACCTCCACCTTCAGTACCAAGGTGTGAATTTATACTAGATTTTAGTTTTTTCATAAATTACATTTGCTTGCTCTATGTAAAAATTAATATGTAATTATCATTTTGAGATGTGATTTCTAGTAAACAATTAGTATATAAAAATTTTAACTAATTAAATAAAATGATATGTGATTTTTTTATTTCATGATATTTTCTGAAAAGTTATTTATTTTTATATTTGCACAATTGTAAGTATAAGTAACAAAAAAAGTTATAAAAAAATATTTAATAACATTGACAACACAATAAGTAATGAAAATGCTATGAAAGGCCTACAATAGCATTTATAAACGCTATGAAAGATTTACAATAGCATTTATAAAACGCTATGAAAGATTCCTACTACAACATTTATAAAACGCTATGAAAGGCTTTTTGTAGAATTTTTAAACGTTATCATAGAGTTTTGATAGCGTTTAAAAAATATTATCGTAGGCTTTTTATAGCGTTAAAAGACACTATCATAGGTAGCAGACTTTTAATAATGTCGACACACATACCATTTTTGAAAACGCTATCGAAACCTTATGATAGCGTTTTTTGACCGCTATCGTAGCCTTTTTCTGTTGTACTGAATATCCATAATAGCCATTGGAGAAGGTAATGTTAGTTGGAAAAGAGCATGCTCATTTTGCTATAAATCTTTAAGTAAATGTATATGTAACATAAGTAAATTTTCTATAATCTTAATTTATTAGCATCTATAAATTTCAGCCAAAAGAATGAGATAAGGCAAGAGTGTAATTCTTAAAAATAATTATGAACACCTTAGTCATCTAATATACCGCCTACTAGTTTTATACACATTATGAACCACTAAATTTACTAAGGCTACTAGCTCAATTGGTCATAAAAAAGTTTTTATTTTCATGGGATCGTGTTCGAACCTCATAATTTTTCATTCACTTATGATGAAGAAAAATCACTAAATCATAAGGATGTACTAATGATTTTAACATATTAACCATTATATGAATTAAACTTATTTGATTTAATTAGAATGCCAACATAATCAAAGACTAACCCCCCCCCCCCACCCCACGAGGAGTAGCTATAGTTATGGATATTCTAGCATTAAAATATAGTATAGTTCCAATCATTTTGAAGCTATATATATGTGCCCATAGGGAATCACATTATTATATAATATTGTAATTTTAAGCACATAACTTTATGTGTTGCGTATTCATTCCACTCTTTCTTCCACCTCCCACCACCACTCATAAGTGAATATATCATATGGCCTTATAAATATCTTTTAAAGGAGAAATCACTTTTTCTCCCCCCACAAAGTAGCTAGGGGATTATTCAAAGGAGTTGAGTTATCTAAGACCATTGCTATTGCATGGGGTAGTGCTCATGACGACGATATGCTCATTTCCCATCCACTCCTTTTCTTAGTCAAACTTAATATCCTAAACTTTGGGGACCACCCTATTTTATGATTTTAATCAGGATAAAATAAAAATGGCAATGAAAATATTAGAATAGAGGTGGGTTTTCACTTTTCACTCACTATATAAAATATAACAAAATAATTATTCATTATTTCATTGACACGTGGAAGCCTTGACCAGAGTAAAAATGATTTCTCTTGATTTAACAACTCAATTTTTTTAAGATAATGTTTAGTATTTATGATATGTGCATTATTTTAGCATGTTTTTTCTTGTGTAGAGATTTGTAATATGAAATTATTGGAAATCATTTCTTTATTTTCATCTAAATCTATAGGCTACAATTTGAGTGACACATGAAAGAAAACCTTGACACCATAATTTGACAAGTCATTCCGTCAAAAGAAAGTCAACAAAAACTAACTTCTACTAATAAGATTAGGACACTAAATGGGTCCTTGCTCACATTCTCATAAAGTAAGAGAACATTACATTAATTACCACTTAAACAAATGTTACTATATGTTTCAATTTCAAGATTTATTATAAGCTATCAAATTATAAGGTAATCTCTCATAATGTCATTTCAAGATTTAAATCTTTGTGAAATTTTCATTTCTTATTTAATCGATAGTAATTCTAGAATCTTAAATTGTCATGTAGAATCCGTCATTTATACTTAAATATTTTTATACAAATATGATTTTATTTCCATCAACTTGTTGTCAAATTATTAATTATTTCTATTGCTTGAGTTTTACTTTATCTCAATGCAATTATGGAAAAAGTTGTCTATGAGGCCTTCAGACGTTTTACACCTTAATTAAGAAAAGTATGCCCTACTTCTTTTGACATTGAGTTGGTGCCTATTTTGGAAAGTGATTAAACTCAACTCACTCCTTTTTAAAAGCTTGAATTTTTAGCTTAAAAATATTGTGCCTTCTTATCAGGGACCAAGCAAGAAAGTATTGATTAGAGAGTCCAAACTAAAAGAAATATATTGTAAATTGAGGCCATGAATGATGATTGTTATGTTAATTATATTAAATTTAACCAACCATGTAATAATTGAAGAAAAACTAATGAAAACAGAGAGCATGAGAAAACAAAGCAAGAAAGTGAAGAAGCAAGAAGAAGAAGACAAAATCGAGAGAGAAGAAAGAAAAAAATATCTCATTAACCAAAATTGAAAGAGTTACACAATATTAAAGACTAACTAGAGGGAACGATTACACATGACCAGTTAAGCTAACTTAATTATCCTCATCTGAATTATTTACTATGATACCATTATGACTACTAGCACTTAAACCAGTAGACTTATCATCCCCCCTCAAACTGATCCCAGGAATGAAGGGCATCAGTTTGTTCTTCAAGAAACGAAAATGAGGTGTTGAGAGAGGTTTAGTGAAGAGGTCAGCCAACTGAAAATGAGACTCAACATGCTTGACTCGAAGATCCTTTTTAACTGTCCTCTCCCTAACAAAGTGAAAATCAATTTCAATATGTTTAGTCCTAGCATAAAACTGGATTGGAAGCTAAGACAATAGTAGAAGTATTATCAAAAAACAAAGTGGGACGACAAGTCAAATAGAAGTGTAAATCTCACAGAAGTTGTCTAATCCAACTTATTTCAATAGTAGTATTAGCTAAGGCTTTATATTCAGCCTCAGTTGAGGACCTAGCAACAGTAGGTTACTTTTTAGCACACCAAGAGTGGGATTAGTTCTTCAAAAGATAATAAAACCAATGGTTGATTTTCTGACTGATGGATCCCTAACCCAGTCTGCATAATTGAAGGCCTGAAACTGAAGGGATCCATGCCTGAATAGAATACCTGGTTGATAGTGCCAGCAATATAAGATACATTAAACGATTTTGGGTTGAAGTTTATGAGAACAATATCGCTTCAAGCATGGATAACGTGCACATCCAAAAGCTTTGAGATGATTATAATCAAGAGCTTATTAAACATAACTTCAAATGGAAACTTATTACCAAGAATAGGGGTAGACATGCAATTGATTAAGAAAACAGCAGTGGAAAAGGCATTGTTCCAAAATTGAAGAGGCAAAGAGGCAGTATGGAGCAAGGCCAATGCAGTTTCAACTAGATCCCTATGCTTTCTTTTAACTATATCATTTTGTTCAGGTGTGTAAGGACATGATTTTTTATGAGATATGTCATTCTTAACAAGAAAAGAATCAAAAGCTAAACTAGTAAATTCTCAACCTCCATCTGTTCTCAGATTCTTAATTTTGAGAGAAAAGAAGTTTTCAACAAACGGTTAGAATTTTTGAAAGATTGAAAAAACTTCAGATTTCAGAGTCATGGGAAATATCCAAGTGTATCTTGACATATGATCAACAAAAGAGACATAATATCTATAACCTTTAATGGACAAAACAGGGGAAGACCCCCAAACATCACTATGAATGAGGTGTAAGGCAGTACAAAATTGAGATTGAGATAAGGGAAAAGGAAGCTTAGACATTTTACTCAAAAGACAGCTAGTACATATGCAATTCTCTTTGTAAAAAAGGTATCAGATTTATATTTTCTTCCGAATTTAGTCAAGATACTTCTAATAACAGAATTTGAAGCATGACCAAGCCTATTATGCAACATTATATCAAAAACTTTAGAACCAAGAAAAGTAATAGAATCAGGCAGATTAACATTCTTTTGAATAACGGACAAGGTAGTACTGAGGGGATACATACCATTTCTATTGGGGCCTCTATAAAAAAACCCGACCCGTGGACTTGTCCTAAACCATGAAAAAAGGTTCATAAAAAATGAAAGTGTATTGTTGTCTTTACAGCACTTATGCACAGAAAGTAAATTTACAGACAAATCAGGCACACAAGATATATTTTATAAAGTAAAGGAATAAGAAGAAGTTTGTAATATACTTGAACTAGTGTGTGTTATAGGTAGAGTGTGGTCATTTCCAAAAGTCACATTATCTTCTCCATTGTATTGAGAATGATAGATTAGGTTGTTTAGATCTGGAGTGAGATGAGTGTTGTAGCCAGTATCCAAAAGCCAAAATTATGGTTCTTGATTGACAGTTTGTACCATTGAAGCCATAGCAGCAAGGTTTGAGGGAATATTCTTACCTTGAAAAGATAAGTTCATCATATGATAGCAATCCACAATAAAGTGTCCAAGCTTCTGACCAATTTGGCACTAAATTCTGGCTCCTGAATGAGATTCTGAGGTGAAGTTGACACCATTCTTAAAGGCAGTTAGAGTACTTTGTGGTGGAGTACCAAGAATAGAAGGAGGTTGGTTCAAAAATTGATTTGGTGGACCTCTGCCCCTTCCTGAGTTGTATCTACCAGGATTGAATCTTCCTCCTCTAAATGATCTGAACCCTCTTCCACGATTATCTCCTTTGTTGAAATTGGAGTTCCGAGTAGCTACTAGGGCAGTGTTTTGAAAGAAATTTTCATGTTGTTTAGTCTGAGCTTCCAAGAACTTCTCCTCAAATTTGAGAAGGACATGTAGTTCCTCTAATGTCATAGGTTCAGCTCTGGTTCTGATGGAGGTTCTGACAACGTTATATTCACTCGGGAGACCATTAATTGTGAAGATTAAAACATCTTCATCTTCAAGAGTAACTGAGTTAGCGGCTAGTTTATCTTTCATCTCCTTAATTCCCAGAAAATATGAGTCAATACTCTCATTTGCCCTATTGGTTACAAATTGAATATCTGATTTTAACTGCAAGATATTGGATTTTAAAATAGACGAGTACCTTTTCTCGATTAAGTTTCACACTTCCTTTGAGGTGTTGCACCCAATAACGTAGGAGAGGGCTATTGGTAAAAGGGTAGCATTAATCAAAATGATGAGTGCTTAGCCGTGTGCTATCCAGAGAGTGAATCTTGGATTTACAACTGTCGTGGGTTGTCCATTTTGATCGGTGAGAATTTGAATTGGGCAAGGAGTTAAGCCATCGATATAGTCAAAAACAGAGTGGGCTTTGATGATGGAGGAGATCTGATACTTCCATAATTTGAAGTTCGATGAGTCGAGTCTGATAGACACAAGATTGCAGATATTCGATAAGAGAAATATTGGTGATTGAAGTTGTATGTCGACTCCGTTAGTGGCAGAGGATGAAGCAAGATAGGTTGGATTAGGGATTTGATTCTGAACAGGGGCGAGAGCAAGAGGAAGATCACATGACTCAGATTGTAAGGTTGCAGTGGAGTCTTTGGCCATTGGACGTGAGTCACTAAGGCTTTGATACCCTGAAGAGAAACTAATGAAAATAGAGAGCAGGAGAAAACAAAGAAAGAAAGTGAAGAAGCAAGAAGAAGAAGACAAAATCGAATCTGATAGACACAAGACTGCAGATATTCGATAAGAGAAACATGGATGATTGGAGTTGTATGTCGACTCCGTTAGTGGCAGAGGATGAAGCAAGATAGGTTGGATTAGGGTTTTGATTCTGAATAGGGGCGAGAGTAGGAGGAAGATCATAAGACTCAGATTGTGAGGTTGCAGTGGAGTCTTCGGCCAATGGACGTGAGTCACTAAGGTTCTGATACCACGAAGAGAAACTAATGAAAACAAAGAGCAGGAGAAAACAAAGCAAGAAAGTGAAGAAGCAAGAACAAGAAGACAGAATCGAGAGAGAGAGAGAGAGAAGAAAGGAAAAAATATCTCAGTAGCCAAAGTTGAAAGAATTACACAGTATTAAAGACTAATTAGAGGGAACAGTTAAACAAGACCAGTTAAACTAAATCAATTATCCTGATCTGAATTATTTACAATGATGCCATTATGACTACTAACACTTAAACCAGTACACTTATCATCCCCACTCAAACTGATCCCTAGAATGAAAGGCATCAGTTTGTTGTTCACGAAACGAAAATAAGGTGTTGAGAGAGGTTTAGTGAAGAGGTCAGCCAATTGAAAATGAGACTCAACGTGTTTGACTTAAAGATCATTTTAACCACCTTCTCCCTAACAAAGTGAAAATCAATTTCAATATGTTTAGTCCTAGCATGAAAAATTGGATTGGAAGCTAAGGCTATAGTAGAAGTATTATCACAAAATAAGATGGGAGGACAAGTCAAATAGATGTGTAAATCACACAGAAGTTGTTAATTCAAACTTATTTCAGTGGCATATTAGCTAAGGCTTTATATTCAGCCTCAGTTGAGGACCTAGCAACAGTATGTTGCTTTTTAGCACACCAAGAGATAGGATTAGTTCTTAAAAAGATAATAAAACCAATGGTTGATCTTCTGTCTGATGGATCTCCAGTTCAGTCTGCATCACTAAAGGCCTGAAGCTGAAAGGATCCATGTCTGAATAGAATACCATGGTTGATAGTACCAACAATATACCTTAATATTCTTTTAACAGCAGAAAAATGAGCAGATGTGGGAGCATGCATAAATTGACAAACACGATTAACTACTAAACTGATATCAGGTCTAGTAAAGGTCAGATATTGTAAAGAACCAACTATTTTCCTATACTCAGTGATATTAGATAAAGGAGAGCCAACATGCTTATATAAAGGAGCCTTGGTTGAGGAAGGAGAATTATAGGGTTTAGAATCAGCCATACCAGATTTAAGCAACAAATCAAGAGCATATTTGTGTTGATTAATGAATATACCACCAGAAGATATTTGAATCTCAAGACCAAGAAAATACTTAATACTACCAAGATCTGTCATATCAAAACCTAATCTGAATGTGTGAACTAGAGTGTTGATATAAGCATTATCTGTGCCAATAAGTATAATATCATCACCATAGAGAAACAAATAGGTAATAACATGAGAATCAGATTTGACAAAGAGTGCTTGCCTGAAAGGCAGTAAAACCTAAAGTGAAAAGATGAGATGCAAACATGTCAAACTAGGCTCTAGAGGCCTGCTTTAGCCCATAGAGAGATTTGTGTAACCTGCATAGATAGTTAGGATAGGTAGAGCTGATAAATCCAAGAGGTTGTTCCATATAAACGTCCTCATTAAGAACACAATGTAAAAATTCATTTTTAACATCTAATTATCTAAGAGGTCAATTATAATGAGCAGCAAGAGAGAGAGTTATCCTAACAATTGGTTTTTTTATCATTGGACTAAAAGTTTCAGTATAATCTAAGCCTTCTTCCTGATGAAAACCCTTAACAACAAGTCTAGCTTTATGCCTAGCAGCACTGCCATCAGGGATATATTCAAGCCTATACACCCATTTACACCCAACTAAGTTCTTATTTCTAGGTAAAGGAACTAAGGACCATGTCTTTTGATCTTGCAGAGCTTTATATTCTTCTTGCAACATTAACCCACGAAGGAAGTTTAGATGCAGAGCTAAAGGTAGTACGTTCAGTGGACTTAGATAAATGTGATGTAAATAAATCATTTCTTTTAAAGATTGCGGATTTGGATCTTGTTTGCATATGATGTTTATTTAAGGATGAGACAATGTTACTACTGCTTTCAGATAAGAAATGAGAAGGAGCAGACTCAGCATTATTGTCAAGAGCTACAGATTTATCAGATTCAAAAATATTAGAATACTCAGCAATACAATCTGGTAGAGAAACAAATTTTTCATACATTCCAGTCAAATTAGGCAGAGAAACAGATTTTTCAGACATTCGAGGCAAATCAAAGTTCACAGAATTATGAATATCAGAATTATCAACAACAGTCTATTTGAAAACTAATTTGTCAGAACTTTCATAGCTTTCTTGAGCACCAACAACAAGATCAGTGTTATGAACAACAATGTCAGATTGCATTGAAGAGGATAAAACAGTTGCATCATGAATAACAAGAAGAGTAAGAGAACTACCTTGATTTTTTGGAGTGTAGAGACTGTTTCAGGCCTGATGGAGGACTTTTCAAGCAACTTTTTGTAAGGAAAAACATTTTCATCAATGATAACATGTCTAGATATGTAAGTTCTTTTGGAGATATGATCATAACATATATATCCCTTGAATTCTAAAGCATAACCAAGAAAGATACATTCAACGGTTTTGGGTTGAAGTTTATGAGAACTATATGGCTTTTAGCATGGATAACATGCACATCCAAAAACTTTGAGATGATTATAATCAGGAAGCTTATTAAACAAGACTTCAAATGGACACTTATTACTAAGAATAGGGGTAGCATGCGATTGTTTAAGAAAATAACAATGGAAAAGGCATTGAACCAAAATTGAAGAGACAAAGAGGCATTATGGTGCAAGGCCAATGCAGTTTCAACTAGATGCCTATGATTTTTTTTCAAATATACCATTTTGTTCAGGTGTGTAAGGACAAGATTTTTTATGAAATATGATATTCTTAACAAGAAAAGAATCAAAAACTAAACTAGTAAATTCTCCACCTCCGTATGTTCGCAGATTCTTAATTTTGACAGAAAAGCAACAAACGGTTTGAATTTTTGAAAGATTGAAAAAACTTCAGATTTTAGAGTCATGGGAAATATCCAAGTGTATCTTGACATATCATCAACAAAAGAGACATAATATCTATAACCTTTAATGGACAAAACAGGGGAAGGCCCCCAAATATTACCATGAATGAGGTGTAAGGCAATACAAGATTGAGATAAGGGAAAAGGAAGCTTAGACATTTACTCAAAAGACAGCCAGTACATATGCAGTTCTCCTTGTCAGAAAAGGTATCAGATTTATATTTTATTCTGAATTTAGTCAAGATACTTCTAATAACAGAATTGGAGTCATGACCAAGCCTATTATGCAACATTATATTAGAAACGTTAAAACCATGAAAAGAAACAGAATCATGCACATTAACATTCTTTTGAAGAACAGACAAGGCAGTACTGAGGGGATAAATACCATTTCTACTGAGGCCTTTGTAAAGAACCCGACCCGTGGACTTGTCGTAAACCACAAAAAAAGATTCATAAAAAAAGTAAAGTGTAATTGTTGGTTTTACAGCACTTATGCACAAAAAGTAAATTTACAAACAAATTAGGCACACAAGACAGATTTGATAAAGTAATGAATGAGAAGAAGTGTGTAATATACTTGAATGAGTGTGTGTTATAGGTAGAGTATGGCCCTTTCCAAAAGCCACATTATCTTCTCCATTATATTGAGAAGGGGAGACTAGGTTGTTTAGATCTGGAGTGAGATGAGTGTTGCAGCTAGTATCCAAAGCCAAACTTGTGGTTCTTGATTGGCAGTTTGTACCATTGAAGCCATAACAGTAAGGGCTGAGGGAAGATTCTTACCTTGAAAAGAGAATTTCATCCCATGAAGCAATCCACAACAAAGTATCTATCGTCTGACAGATTTAACACTGAATTCTAGCTCCTAAATGAGATTCCGGGGTGAAGTTGACACCATTCTCAAAGGCAGTTGGAGTACCTTGTGGTGGACTACCAAGAATGGAAGGAGGTTGGCTCAAAAACGGATTTGATGGACCTCTGCCCCTTCCTGAGTTGTATCTATCAGGATTGAACCTTCCTCCACGATTACCTTCTTTGTTGAAATTGGAGTTCTGAGTAGCTACCAGGGCAGTGTTTTGAAAGAAATTTTCATGTTGTTTAGTCTAAGCTTCCAAGAATTTCTCCTCAGATTTGAGAAGGACATGTAGTTCCCCTAATGTCATAGGTTCAACTCTGGTTCTAATAGAGGTTCTGACAACGTTATATTCACTTGGGAGACCATTAATTATGAAGATTAAAACACTTCGTCTTCAAGAGTAACTGAGACAACGGCTAGTTTATCTTTCATCTCCTTAATTCTCAGAAAACATGAGTCAATACTCTCATTTGCCCTTACAGATTGAATATCTGATTTTGACTGTAAGATATTGGATCTTGAAATAGACGAGTAATTTTTCTCGATTGAGTTCTACACTTCATGTAAGGTGTTGCACCCAACAACATATGAGAGGGCTATTGGTGAAAGGGTAGCATTAATCAAAGTGATGAGTGCCTGGTCTTGTGCTGTCCAGAGAGTGAATCTTGGATTTACAACTAACGTGGGTTGAGCCATTGATATAGCCAAAAAAGAGTGGGCTTTGAGGATGGAGGAGATCTGATACTTCCTAATATGAAGTTCGATGAGTCGAGTCTATTGCAGAGATATTCGATAAGAGAAACATGGGTGATTGAAGTTGCATGTCGACTCCGTTAGTGGTAGAGAATGAAGCAAGATAGGTTGGATTAGGGTTTTGATTCTGAACAGGGGTGAGTGCAGGAGGAAGATCACGAGACTAAGATTGTGAGGTTACAGTGGAGTCTTCGACCGTTGGACGTGAGTCACTAAGGCTCTGATACCATGAAGAGAAACTAATGAAAACAGAGAGCAGGAGAAAACAAAGCAAGAAAGTGAAGAAGCAAGAAGAAGAAGACAGAATCGTGAGAGGGAGAAGAAAGGAAAAAATATCTCATTAACCAAAGCTGAAAGAATTACACAGTATTAAAGACTAACTTAAGGGAACGGTTAAACAAGACAAGTTAAACTAACTCAATTATCCTTATTTGAATTATTTACAATTATACTATTATGACTACTAACACTTAAACCAGTTCACTTATCAATCATATCTATTAGAATAAACTATAACTTGATACTAAAACATGTTTCTAAAATGAAATATTAGTGTGGTCAATGACATTGTCTAATAGTAACTATATACATCACTAAAGATGGAGTTTTTTTGTTCAATCCACCTCTCTAATTTGAAAAGAAAATCAATACAAGATATCATCAATAACAAATTGATTAATTTTTTAATTAAAATCTACAAAATTAAGAAATCTTTTTACAATTCAGTCAACTAGCAAAAATATGTGTATATATATATATATGCATGCAATTCGTCAAATACATCTGACCATTCCAAAGTAGCTAGTTTTTCGTGTGCGTGAGCTTAACTTTGCCAAGCTCCTCTACTATCTCTCTATTTCTTCTTAATCTAATGGTGCTTGCTATTTCTTCTCTACTTTTTCTAACATTACACTGTTCGTAGTTTTGGTTTTACAAGTTCATCACCCTCTCCATTGGTTCTCTTGTGTTATTCAGACCAATTTTTTTAACCCTCTTCCCATTCTTTAGATTAACTTTGTTTTGCAGCTTCGAATCAGTCTTATCCATGAAAATTCAGGTCCTTAGTCATCTCTAGAAGTGTTACTACTTTTTGTTAGTACAAATTAATGAGCACTTCAAGTTCTTTATGTATTTTTTGTAGTGATAATCTATTTAATTTCTTATAAAGTCAAAATGTATTACTTTTCATGTATCCGTTTAAATAATGAGTCGTCGTCGTAGTTCTGGCGTATGAATTATGATATAAATTTTGATAAAAAATAACTCAAAAGTTTCTTGAAATACCGAAAATAAAGCGAGAGAGTTATTCTACGCACAAAAAAAAGAACTATAAATTTTAAAATATTTCCTCAAAAACTAATTCTTTTATTAATGCGTCTTATATGGAATTTCTAATGAAATGCTTCGGCAGGGTCTTTTGCTGGGTCCGGTGGAGCCCACATTTTCGTAATATTGAGCTTGGGCCGGCAGCCTTACGGGCTTGACTGCTTAATTGCCGGCTTCAACATTGGGTCCCACAAGAAAAGTTAGTTTCCCAACCTCTTAGCCTCGGTTCCGAACCACACATTTGAATATACTAATAAAGATTGGAGGGAAACATTGCACAAATTGACGCTAAAGCCCTTTACGTCAATGAAATTATTGAGGTTGCTTGAATAATTAAATGGTCCTTTTCCTTTTCTATTATGAATAATTATTTTGTGAAGCGTTTTAAAAAATCATTTTCTAATGCAAACTAAAAAGAATACTTGATAATAATGAAATAATTTACAAGAGTTACATACAGTATGATTATGTCCATATGGGATGCAATTTTTAAGACTTGTCTTTTCTAATTTTCCAAAAGTGCTCATTTTTTTTTGTAAAAGCCAAAAGTGCTCATTAAAGCAACTTATATTGTTACAATTAGATGCGTGGTTATAGAATTAACATGCAAACTAGTACATTCAACGAAGCATTAATATTATATATATATATATATATACCCAATTCTTTATTTGATCGTATCATAACTTGAGTCATGAGTTTTTAGGAAAAAAGTTCTAAATGCTAAACTGTGACTATTTTATTAAAAAATATATTTTTTTCTCTATTTGTGTGATTGTGAATCTAATGTGTACTATTTGTATACACAAATTTTTTACTGAAGGAATGAGAGAGGAGAAGAAAAAGGGGAAACTATCTTTGGCTGAATACAATAGTTTGGGATAAATGGGTTTTTTTTAAAAAGAAAAAATAAAAAAAATAAAAAGGGCAAGAGAGAGGCCTAAATCATGAGATAAGAACACATATAATGTGCTTTCTTACTTACTCTATCCAAAAAATGCTTCTTTGAAGAGGCCAATCTTCTTTTGTCCCCCCTTTTATTTTCTATTTTTTCTTTTAAGTTTTTCCATCTCATTACCCAGATTATGTTGTTTTTAGCTATTTTCTATAAATATAATTTTTTTTGTTTCTGAAGAAAAACAACGCTTCTTAATCTACAAAATTGTTTGACACAAAAATATGATCGAATGCAATGTATGCCATTTTGTTATAAAGAAACCAATGAACCTGCTTGATCCCTTTTTTATAGATAAAATAAATAGTTTGTTTAATTAAGTCTCCATCTTGTGTTAAGAGCCATTTGGTTCGCGCAATCTAGAATGACTATCACAATTCAATTGTTGGTAATTCAATTGCGTTCAATTCAAATACTTACAAAATATGATTGTCATGTTTAGTCATACATATTAATCTATGATGTGATGAGTGATATAATGATTGCTATGTTCGGTATATGTTAACTTTTGTTATAAATTTGTGTAAATAACGGAAAGTTGCTTAAATTCCCTTTTAGTTATATATTATCTGAAAAATATTTTGACGTGTAATTTTAACTTTAGTTTTTTAATTAATATTTAAATAAATTAATAATGATCGACTAAATTTAAAAAATATTTTAAATCAAATTAATAAAATAAGAGATATAATAAAAAAATATTTTCATTTGAAATTTTAACATTAATTTTAACTATTTTTTATTAATAGATAAGTAAATTGATATTGCTAAAAAAACTTTAATAAATCTAATTAATAAAATGAATTTTTATTAATATTTTAATTAAAAATCAAAAAATAAATAATAACATTAATTTTTTTAATTAATATTTAAATAAAGTAATAATGCTGGACTAAATTCTAAATTTATATTTATAACTAAATTAATAAATCAAGCGATATAATATAAAAATATTTTTACGTGAAATTTTAGTTATTTTTATTGATATTTAAATAGATTAATAATGTTAAACTAAACATTAATAATATTGATTTTAATTAAATTAATAAATGAGAGAAAACGTGTGAGAAAGAGTATTTTAATGAGGATATGAAAATAATTTTGTTTGATATTAGAATTGTGATGACATTGTAAATTAAGTTTGTTTTCATTCTATTCTACAATTCAATTGTCTGAAAGGATTGTAAGTTAGAATTGCATGCAAATCGGGATTGCATGCAAATCGAAATTGTAACATTATGGAAGGATTATCTCAAACAAACATTATAATAAAAATTATAAAATGATTATAAATGAGAATATCACGAAACAAATGAGTCAGCATTATAATTTTTCAATAATCATGATAACCCCTATGTCTAGCCTTTATTATATAAAAGTAATAAAAATGTTTAGCCCATTGTTAAACACATATATGTAATTAGTCTCCCTTTCTGCACTTGTTTTAAGCAAGATCTAATAACATGCATAGGTTTTTGAAAAAGAAAGTATAAGATGCAAAATATTACCTCCACGAATACTATGATGATTGATGTTACACATAGATACAATGCACCTACATAAAATGACTACTTATTTTATAATAAAATATTGAAAGAACATAAGACAGTAGTGATTTGAGTCATTAGATCATTACAGAAGTTATAATTTAATGATTCAAATATATATGATCATCGTATCGTAATTCTATATAAAATTTTATCTTCTTATATTGAATAGCAAGTGTAAATCATAATCTCATGACTTTATCAAATATTAAAAAGAGACTTCAAATTATATAGTCATCTACTTGTCTATTTCTAAAATAAAAAACAAGATGTAGAATCTGACAAATACACAACTTATTTTAGCATAATACAGAAATTATATTTTTAACATTTCCATCTACTTGTATTTTCATAAAAAAGTCCAAAATTGAAAAATAATTTCATATAATAAATTATTAGTTTGATTAAAAGAAGGATTTAGGAAAAATAGTTATTCGTTTCTAGAAATACGAGATGTCTCAGAAATTCATTATTTATCATATTCAGTTTTTGAACTACTTATAAAATTAAAGCTAACTTATTTTCACCTAATACAAATTATATATTTTGATTTTTCATTCACTTTTATTTCCATCTAGAAGTCAAAAATTGGGAAATGATTTCATATAATAAATTATTAGGTTAGTTAAAAGAATGATTTAGGATAATAAATCCAAAACAAGGGAGAAAATAAATTGGGTTGATTTATTTTATTTTGGGAGAGTTGTTTTTTTCTCTCTCACCCGTTAAAAATACAAACCGTTAAGACTGACTTTGGGAGAGGCTTGGAATTAGCTTCGGTAACATCTTCTCTCTCAAATATAGAAATACATAATAGAGTTCAGCGCCCGAAATCTCAGAAAAACCGAGAGAGAGTGGGGGGGAAAGATCGAGAAAATCCCAACCCAAATTTCTCTCTCTCTTTCTTTTTCCACTTTCCACGATCCATTTCCATTCTCTACCATCTCTCTTTAATGTAGATTCAATTGCCTTCAAGATTCTTGTTTCCTCATTCTTCTTCACCCTCCATATATCAGAACAGTTCGTTGAAGATACTCATTGATTGGCGTACATTTTGTAATTTAAGTTGGATTTTTATAGATTTGGGATTCTTTGGGTCAGTGTAGGGACTTTGGCTTTTGAATTTTAGAGGTGATTTTTTGTTGAGCTCTTGGACGGATTTAATGGCAACAGAACAAGTTTTGCCGTTCTCTGTAGCTTCTGTGGTTCAAAATTTTCTTCAACAGCAAGGAAAGCGTCTGAATGACATTGGATTGGCTTCCAGGAAGGTGGAAGAAGCATGTATGATCTTTATTCCTGATCAAAATTCTGATTATATTGGATTTGGGTTAAACTGTTTTTCTTTCATCCATATTCTCTTTGTTAGAAAACTGATTGTTTGAGTTATTGAGAATTCGTTCGACTATCTTTCATTCAGTTTTATGGGTGGTCATGTACTTTTTGACAATTGAATACTAGTGGAGTTTGATTTACAAATTGAATGGCATAATCGGAATATTGATATGGCTAGAATGTGTCCAATACTCCAATACCTTTCAAGTTCTTGGTGATGAGAACTTGTTCCATATTCGCGAGTTGAAATTCTGAATAAGTCATCAATAATTTTCCATGAAATTCATTTCTTATACAAGACAAGGAGCTTTTATTTGGAGATGTGTCATACCAAAACTTCATTCTGTTCACATTCAGGGTTTTAATTTTGAGATTTTAGAAAGAAGAAGTTGGTTGATATTTTCCTTATATTCATTAGACCTTACATACAGCTCTTGGTGTATATGTCATATTCGTATACTCAAATGGTATCCTGGAACCAGTTATAATTTGGTTCCCTTAAACTTGAGATATTTGAATCAGAATTGCAGTTCTAAGACAAACCCATTGCTTGGTTGTTGCACATTCAACTTCATTTGCATTTGCATCTAGGAAATTGGGGCCAAATTCTTAATACTTTAATCTTCTGGCCAAGATAGATAAAGAAAGCTTGAAAAATCAATAACAAGGATTCATGCAAAATGTCAAGTGTCTAGTTTTTGGGTTGGTGAATATGGCTTCTTCCATCATAAAACAAAATGAAATTTAAGTTTCTGAATTTTTTTGAAGCCTTGAGAAGATATGAAGCAGCTGGGTGGCTCAGAAAAATAGTTGGTGTAGTTGGAGGTAAAGATTTAGCAGCTGAGCCTTCAGAAGAAGAATTCAGACTCGGATTGCACAGTGGAATTATCCTTTGCAATGCTATCAACAAAGTTCAACCTGGAGCTGTGTCAAAGGTATTTAAACAACAATTATACATCTACATGTCTGCTGATTCCTATAATAATATTCAATCTTCTTTTCATCTAGGTAGTAGAAGGCCCTTGTGATTCTGTTATTATTCCTGATGGGGCAGCACTGTCTGCATATCAATACTTTGAGAATGTGAGGAACTTTCTCGTAGCTCTGGAGGAAATGGGACTTCCGACCTTCGAAGCATCTGATCTGGAACATGTGGGTCTTATGAGTTTGGAAATGGAAAATAAGAACCTGAAAAGTGCTATTTCACTTTGGATTTTGTCCACATCGAGAAGTAATAATATTGTTAATCAGTTTCTGGAAGAACCAGAAAAAAAATTGTTTCTGACAGAATTGAAGAACTCAAATATATCAAGTTAAATGAATTAGTTTTGAGACACTCTTCTTTTGACATGTTTTATGCGTGTTGACTTTTAGGGAGGGAAATCAATGAGGGTTGTAAACTGCGTTCTGGCACTCAAATCATTTAACGACTGTAAACAAAGAGGTGGAAATGGTTCCTGGAAATTTGGTGGAAATTCAAAACCACCGACATCCGGGAAAAGTTTAGCTCGAAGGAATTCAGAACCGTTTATCAATTCCTTTTCGCGGTCTCTGTCATCCAGTGAGAAGGCCCTGGACAATTTCTCCATTGAACTTGGTGACCTCGGGAATGATCTCAATGGAACAGTTAGTGAGCTTTTTATTTTTAGTTCTTTCCTCTAGCTGTTTTGTGTCTATAATAACACAGATTTGGAGTTGTTGAGTTGCTCTCTCTTTGTTGCAAGAGATCAACCCAGTCACTCTCTTCAAATTTCTACTCTTTCAATGTTCCTTGACAAATACTTAATACGGATTAACTTAGTAAAGTCATATAATTAGAGTGTTCAGGATTTTATTCGGTTGATTTTTTATGAAAAATTGAACTGAACTGAAATTTTGGTTCGAAAAAAAATTAAACCGAACCAAACCATTCACGCTAAAATATCTGAATCAATCTGAACAATGAGTTTCGATTCGATTCGGTTATTCAGTTCGGTATTATTAATTAAAAATAAAATTTTAAATGATTTTTTAAAAAAAATATAAAATTAGGTTCAGTTTTATAAGTAATTATATATAAAATATAAAAATAATAATATAAATGTAATATTTCGATTCGATTGGTTCAGTTCGAAAATCATCAAAATTTCAAACTGAATCGAAAACTTCAATTCTCTCATTTTTTTAAACCAACACATATAAAAAAACCGACCGAACCAGACATTTACGATTCGGTCGGTCACTTCGATACAATTTAGAACACCCCTACATATTATGGTCATATTTAGCCATGAATTCTCATTATCTTGTATTTTTTAATGCTGGGCTTTCAATTTAGTTTTTCAGGAACAAATTGGTTGTTCACTTCAACAAGAGTGTTTGGCTTGTGCTCTAGCCAAGATGCTATTCGGTTATCTAACACCTCTTAGCTTCTTGGCACTCTGTTTTACAGGGGCTCCTCCTGTTCTTTAAGCATCAACATGCTGGTTCGAGAACTTCTTTCCGATAAGAACCAAGAAGAAATCCCAACAGTGAGTATATGCATTATGCTCATTCCATAATTTTTTTGTAGTCAGTTCTGTCTGTCAGATGAGATGCATTCTTTTAAAAGTTAGTCCCCTGGCAAAAGTTATGTTACAGATACTTGAAAAATGGGCCAAAGAAAATTTTAATTCATTTTCATCATGACGAGAGTTGATTAAAATGAACGATTTTAACTACTAGACTTGCAACTATTATGCAGGAATTTACAAAAGACCCAAGAATATTGTCCCTCCTCTTCTCTTCTTTTCTAATTCACTTTCGTTTGCTCCCATTGGTTTTGACAGATTGTGAAATCTGTACTTAGTACAGTCATGGAGGAATTTGAGTGTCGCTTAGTAACGCATAATGAACTGGTAAGTAAGCATGTTTTTCACGAGTATGTTGCTTCACAAGCAAATTCTTCCAAACAAAGCAGTGAGTGAGATTCAGGATGAAAATTATAAATTTTGCTTATACTGAAGGAAAAATTCAGTAGGAACTATGGTTTCTGAGGCAATTTAATATTTTGATGGCGTAGTTATTTTGATGCCGCAGGCAAATCATTCTGTACTTGCTCTCTTGTCTCTACTAAACTTTCCCTCAATGACTTTGTTGATAGATAAAAAGGACTTCAAAGGGTGTGGCAGTGTCTGACTCTGAGAAGTCTCTCTCAGAAGCTACCTATAGTGATATGAAGGTATATGTTTGGCTTTCCCAGTAGGATGTTTATGATAACCTTTTGAGGACATCAAACATGCAAGTTGATTAATATCTATAACTCTTTTATCTTGAGTTTGATGACATAAAACTGAATGCCGGTGATTGTGATTAAGATGGAAGATGAATTTACTGGAAGAATAGAAAAGGAAAACTGTTACGATGATAAGTATGGCTGTGATGAAAATTCAAAATGCCACATCTCAGAGAAACGAATGTTGGTTGAACAGCAGCAAAGACATATAGAGGTGATCTGAGGCTCTACTACAGTAATTGTTACTTAGTTAATCTGCACTGGTTTGTGTAAGTTAACATTGAAGATGGGATTTGTAGGAACTGAAGCATACTCTACGAAACACAAAAGAGGGAATGCAGTTATTGTGTTTGAATTACCAGGAGGAGCTCAACAATTTAGGTACAAATGAAAGCAATATCCGATCTATATAAACACAAAATATTAAAGATGGTATTGTCAGTTAGTCGTTTTCTGCGATAGGTAAGCATTTGTGTGGTCTAACTCATGCGGCCTCAGAATATCGGAGAGTACTTGAAGAAAACCGCAAGCTGTGTAATCAAGTGCAAGACCTGAAAGGTAAACCTTAGAGTGAGAGTCTATTCTTTGAATGTTAATAAAAAGAATTTCTTACAGACTTTAATGCTTCAGTTTGTGTTTAATAGGAAATATTAGAGTATACTGCAGAGTTCGACCCTTCTTACCTGGTCATTCAGATCGTTTGAGTACCATTGATAACATAGAGGAAGGATACATATCAATTAACACCCCTTCAAAATATGGCAAGGAGGGAAAGAAATCTTTTAATTTTAATAAAGTATTTGGACCTTCTGCAACCCAAGGTAGAACTTGCCTTTTTTCCACATCTTCCAATTACTCTTGTGCAACTCTTCTTTACTGCTAGTTTATTTTCTTTGCAGAGAAGGTATTTTCAGACACCCAGCCTCTGATTCGATCTGTTCTTGATGGCTACAATGTCTGTATATTTGCTTATGGCCAGACTGGATCAGGCAAAACTTACACTATGGTAATGTGCTCCAGATTGTCCTTAAAATATTGTGTTTTAGGTAGATTATCGATCAATATCATTTTTGAACATTTTCCTTTTTCTTTTTATCAAATCCAGACCGGACCCAAGGACTTGACAGAGGAAACTTTAGGTGTAAACTACAGGGCATTGAGCGACTTATTTCATCTTTCGGGACAAAGGAAAGAAACCATTTCCTATAATATTTCAGTGCAGATGCTAGAAATCTACAATGAGCAAGTGAGGGATCTCCTTGTGATGGATGGTGCTAACAAAAGATATCCTTCGGCTAGTTTGTTTTTCCATATTCTTATTGTTTTCTTTGCAAATCTGGTTGTTGCATGCCCTTAACTTATAAATACATTAGAAATCCGTAACAATTCTCAGAATGGAATTAATGTACCAGATGCATGTCGTATTCCGGTGTCTTCAACTGTCGATGTTATTAGTTTGATGAACCTTGGCCAAAGGAACCGTGTAGTGAATGCTACTGCCATGAATGATCGAAGCAGTCGTTCTCATAGGTATAATGATGAACGATGAAATTGTTTGATTAATCCACATCTGGTTTTATTGCTCTTCTTTCCTTTGTATAAAACATCATAGCATTAGTTACAATAAGGGTACCTAGAGAGGACGAGATTTTTTGAGAGTTATTAGCAATATAGGAACAAAATCACTTTACAATAGCCTTATCGAAACGCTGCAGATTTCAGTCATAGCTTCAAGAATAGTGACCAAATCTTGTTCATTATGAAAATGGATACTAAGTCCTATGTTGTATCTGTCTGCAGCTGCCTGACTGTCCATGTTCAAGGAAGAGACTTGACATCAGGATCTATTCTTCATGGTTGCATGCATCTAGTTGACCTGGCAGGAAGTGAACGGGTTGATAAATCTGAGGTTACAGGAGATAGATTAAAGGAGGCACAATATATCAATAGATCTCTCTCTGCATTAGGAGATGTCATCTCTTCCCTTGCTCAAAAGAACTCGCACGTTCCTTATAGGAACAGTAAACTCACACAATTACTTCAAGATTCACTGGGTACTAACTGTTTTGATGAAATAAGTCGTTTTATGCATCTTTATTCTAGTAAGTAATATACTAATTGTCTTGTTGATCCTTAAATTTATCAGGAGGACAAGCAAAGACACTCATGTTTGTTCACATAAGTCCAGAGCATGAGGCACTGGGAGAAACGATTAGTACCCTAAAATTTGCTGAACGGGTTTCCACAGTTGAACTTGGTGCTGCTCGGGTCAACAAAGATAGTGCTGATGTGAAAGATTTTAAAGACCAGAAGGTCCTTTTTCAATTCTATTCATTCAACATGATAAGATCCAGAGAAACCTTTACGTTTTTTCCATTATTCGGATGACTTAGAAAATTACAGTACTCCGTATCTTTTTTTTCTAGTAGACGCATTGTTCTCAGGCTCACCATACCTTTGTCATTGCCTAATTTTATTTGCACTACAATTTTAGATGACTAAGTTGTGACTTGTGAGAGCTACACGATGATGTTGACATAATATTTTTCTATACCAGATTGCTAGTCTTAAGCCAGCCTTAGCAAGGAAAGAGTCGGAAAGCCAGAACCTTCAACATTCTCGAGCTAGCACCCCGGAGAGACAAAAGCCTTGTGGATCTTCCCCTTCACATCCTAGCTGGAGAAGTGTTTTAGATGTGTCCAGGGGTCGGAAGCAACCATCGAAGGACGTTGGGAACCTAGAGGTATTAATTATTTTATTACATTTTGACAAGCAATAAGTCTTCAGAAGGGCATCATTACAAAATAAGCCATGCCCCNCCACCCCACCCCAAAAGAAAGTGAAATCTGTTAGAATTATGAAGTATTTTGAAAATAGACGTCAATGATTTGTGCAATGCTTTATTTGACTTTGGAGATCAAGGGATGACATGGTATCATGCGTATAACTGTGAAATAGTTTCATTCAGCTTGCAATAGAAAATCTGATAAATGCCAAATAGAAGTATCCCATTATTAGACTCTGGTTTACATAATTGAACAATGAACTCTTCCTTGCCCCAACATTTTTATCATCTATGTTCTCACATGCATACGTTCCACAGGATCAGAACTCTAGAGGAAAGCAGAAAAGGCGGAGCTTAGATCTCCAAGATATGTTGAGGATTTCGCCTCCTTGGCCTGCAAATGCAAAACCAGCAATTAATGCAGAGGAGGATGATCGGGAATTCATTCCTGGTGATTGGATTGACAAGGTCATGGTGAATAAGCAGGAAGCTGCGAATAGAGATGAAAATCCACCGAAATGGGATCTCAACAACGTACGGTTGACTGACATATGTGGTCAGAGTCATCTCCGGGATGGTTCGAAGATATATCCAGAATTAATGTATAATAAATCAATGGTGAACAAGGACAACCAGGACAGTTTTGTACAGAGGAACCTGGATGAGATGGTCGCTACCGATGATTCCAATGAGCTTGATGCTGCAGCTAGTGATTCATCAGAGCAAGAAATGCTTTGTCAATTAAATCTTCCTAAAATTACAAACATTCCAAATGGTCTTGGGGGGTCAAAGGCTAAGAAACCTTATGTGAATCAAGCTAGGAGTTCTGAGACTCAGTAATCTCTTCAATCTATCGTAGTTTACTTTACCCTCTGAGCATTATATCAGTTCATAAGTTGCTTAGTGCTCAAAACACAAATTCTTCTTTCTTTTGAAATGCTCTTATACTGATAGATATGTTTTTTCTATAACTAGGAGCTTAATTCCATCACTGATTCCTTCACCATCACGTAAACTAAGCAATGGAGTTATTCAACCTCTGAGCAGGCCTGGCAGGCAGGCAGTTCCTGTTGAAGTGAAGCGAAAAACTGGTAATGCAAAATGAATGGGTATGTGGGGTGCTGAGGAACTGAATTCAGTTTTTATTTTTTCCTTTTTTTTGTATCATTTATATAGTAGTGTGAGGAGAGAGAGAGGTTTCTATAATGAAATGGCAATTCTTCAGGTTGCCTGAGTTTTTTCTTTTGTTTTTTCGGGTGGGGTGACCATTTGAGATGTAATGGTGTTTCCACCTTGCAGTATCCTGTTTATGTGGTTGTAAATTCTGAATATTAATGTTTTTCTCATTTTCTTTTTATTTTTTATTTTTGGAATTCACATTGAATAATGGGGCCACTTTGACTTTGTATTGGGCTTCTGGACCATATGGAAGCATCACAAGTTATCCTCATGGCCCAAGAAGGAAGATCTAAGTTTGTGGACGTGTGTGAATTTACAGGTTTCAGTGTACGCTTTATTATCTCCACCTTTTTGTTACTTATCATTTTTGATTACCCAAATTGGCATCCACTTGTTTTCAGTAGCAATCGAGCTTTCCAGCTGGTTTGGAGTTGGACCCCACTTTCATATGATATTAAAATGGACGATTTTGTATTTTTAGGATTAAATGACTTTATATGATAATTACTTATAAATTATAATATAATATTGTTTCAATATACGTTTACATCATTAAGAAATAATTAACAGAGTTTCCTTGTATATTTTCAATCCATCTCTATTATATTTATTAATTTAAATATGAATGAAAATATTTAATTACTTAGTCTACGTTGATAATTAATATGTTTTTGTCTTAATCTACCTAAAGCCATGTGCATTATCTTCATCTGCCAACCTAATCTTTGCCAACCAACAAAAATGCTCATTAAAATAAAAATAACAAATGAATTGTTCTATATGGACAACCCAAGAGATTCACTAAAGTCAATATTATAAATCAGAATCCCTTCGATCAAGCAATTGATTTCACTTCCACCTCTTTGAAAATAAACTTTCAATTTTTTTTTTCAATTTGGTTGAAATTATATGAAAAAGTATTTACATCCGACCCTTCAGCAAAGAATGAATACGAATTTATGTTTTTGTAACATAATTTAAATGCAAAGAATAAATTGTTTTTGTTATGTCTGTACATAAATTCCATATAAATATTGCACACGTAATGAGCTGATAGGTTAGATAATTGCTTCCTAGTTAATATATCCATCAAAGATACATGTTAGACCTAACGTTTAACTTTAATCATTGAACATTATTGTGGATGAGAACATAATTTTAGACCGACTAAATTATAGATCAAATTTGATTTGACTTAATACAGTGTCAATGATACATTAGATAATTGGTACAATAATCATGAGAGACGTTGGAATCTCAACTAATAAATGATTGATACATCACTTGATCAGATAAACTTGATGTAAAACTCGATCATTCTAGAATTATTCTACATATTATTTTAATATAGATCGATCGATGTTAGACCAAATAATTTGTCAATTATCTATAAGAACGATATTTTATCACTTATTAAAATGAATTATCATTTATATATTAACTAATCTATGAATGTTTGACATCCATCATTTAATTAGTTAAATATTAGTTTAAAACATTATCACTATAGTATTGATAATACTCTTTTTTATTCAATATTACCAATGAATTTAAGTCAAAATGATATTTATATTTATACTATACATAAAAATGAGGATATGGGACCAAATTTGACAAAAGTGTTTCTATTACTTCATGAAATTCTTAAATTTGTACTTCATAAATATTATTTAAGTATTAATAATTTTAAATAAAATGATTAATGACTTTAGTTTCTTGAAAAAGGTAATTATTTGGATTATTTTTATGTGAACAAAATATAAAATAACAGACAAGTTTAAAATATAACTGATAGAAACACTTGTAATTCACACCATGTTCACATTTTTCACTAAATAATACAGTGATTTATCAACGTGCATCTTACGTGTGTATTTATCAACATAAAAAAACGGTAGGATCTTATGGTCATTTCACAAACATTTAATTGGTTTAACAACTAATATTAGAACATAAATATCATTATCGGAGACTTTGCAACACGAAATTCCCAAACCCCCAGACGGCCAGACCCCACCTCTCTCTCTCTCTCTCTCTCTCTCTCTCTCTCTCTCTCTTCTGTTCCAATCAAAAATCACTGAGTCTTTCTCTACCTCTCTCTCTAAACTTTCCTTTCTAGCTCTTAGGGCATTTTTAGCCATCGAATCGAGCTCACTTGTTCTAGCATTTTCAGGAGATGACGGGTTTTTAGAAATGAACTCGCAGAATCGGTCAATGCCCAATCATTTATGCTCGATCTGTTGCTAATACACAATGTTCCGCATGTGAGTTCTCATTCTTTTCTTCACCACTTTCTTAGCTGGTACATTTGGTTTGATTTTAGCTTAGTTTGTTGTGCAGTTGAAATCTCGTGCCACTTGATATGTGGGGAAATTTGAGATTGGGGTGGTGAATTTTGTATGCGAATGATTTGTATAGGAATTCGTGGGATTTGCTTTTCTGGGTTTAATTTCGAGACTTGGAATGAGCTACTTTCTATTGCACATTATGCCTATTTCTTTAATCTTTTATACTTCTAGTCAAGGTTTACGGTCAGGGACATTTTCTTGAACGAATTCATGTGAATCGGGGATTTGCCTGAAGGTTGGAAGTGCAAAAACTTCGACGAGGATGAGTCACTTTTTGCAAATCTCATCGCTGTTTGATTTTTTTTCCGACCTATATTTGCTTTCAAGTCTCATGTGAAAGGGTTGGGGAAAGTTTTATTCAGTTCATTTCATGATTGGAATTTTATACAGGGGTCTGGGAAATGCCAAAATAGTGATATGAGCCAGATTGAAGTTTCAAAGATGAGGCCTCCTCTCGTTCCACTTGCAACACTAATTGGTCGCGAGATTAGGAATGAGAAGGTTGAGAAACCTTTTGTGAAGTATGGACAGGCTGCTTTGGCAAAAAAAGGAGAGGATTACTTTCTCATAAAACCTGATTGCCAGAGAATTCCTGGAAACCCGTCGACATCATTCTCTGTCTTTGCGGTATCACTTCGTAACATTCATTTATTCATATACGAGTTTGAAATATACCTGATGTTATTTGACGAGTGATAAGATAGGAAAAGCGACTGATCTGAAAAAGAAAACATAGAGCAAGTGAAAAAATTTGAATCTGAAAACGTGGAAATCCTTCTCAACTAGGCCTTTTTGTGGGTATGGTTAAGTGGATTTCTCTGGAGAAGTGAGCGGCATGACTTCATGACTTCATTTCTTCTATCATCTTTCCTAGATTCTCAATAACCCACAGGAATTTTTAACTGGCAGATTTTTGATGGGCATAATGGCATATCTGCGGCTATCTTCACAAAGGAGCAATTACTGGGCAATGTTCTGAGCGCGATTCCTCAAGGTATCGGTAGGGAGGAGTGGCTTCAAGCCCTTCCTCGTGCCCTGGTTGCAGGTTTTGTGAAAACAGATATAGAGTTTCAGCAGAAAGGCATGTAGTGCATTTTTTTTGTAGTACATGGATTATTTTGTTTTATAAGAAACTGAAGTACATGAATCATCTTCCCGTTTCTTCCTTCTAGTGGGTTTGCACTTTTGTTCTTATTATTTAATGTTCAATTACAGGGGAGACTTCTGGTACTACTGTCACATTTGTCGTAATTGATGGGTGGACTGTTACTGTAGCATCTGTTGGAGATTCTCGCTGCATATTGGACACTCAAGGAGGTGTGGTGTCTCTTTTGACTGTCGATCACCGGCTGGAGGAGAATGAAGAAGAGAGGGCGCGTGTCACTGCAAGTGGGGGTGAAGTAGGAAGGCTTAATGTTTTCGGGGGCAATGAGGTATTGTCTTCTTCTTCGGATTTCTAGTAGTCATGGTGACAATATACATATTAATATTTATTAATTGCTCTTCTTGCTTCGTCTATGCTGGTTCACAGGTTGGTCCCCTTCGCTGCTGGCCTGGTGGGTTATGTCTTTCTAGGTCCATTGGTGACACAGATGTGGGAGAATATATTGTCCCAATACCACACGTTAAGCAAGTGAAGGTAACTTTTTTTCTCCTATGTCAATGATTTCTGTTTTTTCAGTATTGCATTTGGTGTGAAGTACTTTTTTCTGCTTATATAGCTTTCAGATGCTGGCGGGAGACTAATAATAGCTTCTGATGGTATATGGGACGCATTATCTTCTGATATGGCTGCGAAGTCATGTAGAGGCTTACCTGCGGAGCTTGCTGCTAAGCTGGTTGTTAAGGTTGGGTCTTCATGAATTTGTCCAAGTCTTAAGGGGATGTATATCTTTTTAATTTTTGTGTCAATATCTTTCAATTTGCTGTATAGGAAGCTCTACGGTCAAGAGGCCTGAAGGATGATACGACTTGTCTAGTTGTCGATATTATCCCGTCAGACCATCCTATCTTACCTCTTTCTCCTAGGAAGAAGCAGAATATGCTTAGTTCACTTATCTTTGGCAAGAAATCTCAGAACTCTAAGAATAAATCTGGGAATAAACTTTCTGCTGTTGGAGTTGTGGAAGAATTGTTTGAAGAAGGTTCAGCAATGCTTGCTGAAAGGTATGTCTGGTGGGCTGATGATGAAATTTTTGGCAAAAGAGTTGCAACTTCCATAGTCTTTCTAACTCTAATATTGAACTTTCTATACAGGCTGGGTAAGGATTTTCCTTTAGATAGGAACTCGGGGATTTTCAAATGTGCTGTCTGCCAAGTGGCTCAACCCCCAAGTGAAGGTTTATCTGTGAACTCTGGTCCTTTCTTTTCATCAGCATCAAAGCCCTGGGAAGGTCCTTTCCTATGTGCAAACTGTAGGAAGAAGAAAGATGCCATGGAAGGCAAAAGGCCAATCACACAGACATTGACGTCTTAGTAACTGATCACGTAGTAGATACTAATAATATATTCTTCTGCTGGCAGTGTGAGCATGCTTGTGTTTTTTTTTCTTCTTTTTTCCCGGTGGTGATGTTTAGAGATTTATGTAAGAAGTGAGGATGGAATACAAAGAGATTATCAGAAGTTTAGTTGACTGTGGCTTGTGCTCTGCTGTTGGACTGACTGACAGAACGATTAGGTGTGGTTATGGTAGTTTGATTGCTAACAAGTTGAATTTGTAAGTAAATTGGAAAAGATTGTGTAATAATATGTTCTTTGTAGTAGCTCTCTGCACGAGTTTTTGCAGTTCAGTTTAGCAGGTTTGTCATTGAACATATCTTCCAATTGACATATCCAGTATTTGACTTGGGAAAGCACGTAGGATCTAAACTTCTAACACTTTTGTGTGTGTTGGGGGGGGGGGGGGGGGGTNNGGGGGGGGGGGGGGGGGTTCTAGTTTTTTTCAGGCATAAAAGAGTGAATTTTCCTCACATGCGTGTTAATGACAGAAATTTTATCACTGTAGTTAATAAGAACTAAACACCAAAGCAAATCACGCAAGGAAAAGAGAAAGGTGAAGCATCAAGGGCATGAAGGTGAAAACAAAAACTTAAATCACATCAGCATAATACACAAAGAAAAAAACATAATAAATCATCATTCCCAAAAGAAAACATATTCTTCACAGCAGCTTCATACCATGACATACACTAAAAGCTTGGCAACTGGTGCAAAACTCGGCTAGGGGGCACCCATTGAAGCTCAATACCATAATTCCAACCATCAATGGAATCCCCAGGTTTCATATCAACTACAGCAGTGTAAGCTGTGCAGCCCCCAACTCTGACCCTTATCATATGTGAAGTCATGGCTGAATCTTTCAAGTAACTACAACAAAGTGTGTTTCTACACCCACTTGCTTCTTTCACTTTCTCCTCAAATTGCCTGCAAATGCTGTTCTTAGAACAATTCAACGGCGAGAAGAGAAGATTATCTGAGCAATTGAATAACATGACTGTGTTACCTGTCGATATGTTGAAGGGCGAGTTTTCGTCTAATCTCAAACCTCCTAAAGAGAGATCAGAAGAGTAACATGTATCTTTCTGTATTTGGGGTGGATTTATTATAAGCTTATAAGTACTTGGGTTAATGCTATGAATATTGTAGTAAACCCCTGTAGTCGACTTGAACTGAAGAATATTATGAGTGCAATAAACTGTGTAGCTAGAGTCACCACAATTATCATCTGTACTAAGTGGATATGGAACTTCAAGACTCCCACACTTAGAGCAAGCATTTAGAGCAGACAAATGGGTTACTAAAGTTAACCCAATGAAAATCACACTCATCATCCTCATTATAGTGTTGAAATTGAGGAGAGAAAACAAGTTGAGAAGCACATTATGTAAAGAGGCAAGTTGAGTATTTATTTATACAAAACCAAAAGAGTTACTGTTAAATAAACTATTGGAACTAAAAGAGAACAGCAAGTTATTGAGTACAAGAAATGAACCTATTATTGTGCAATTTTGATGTATAATCATTAACCATAAGAGCCCACTTTTGTGGGAAGGACACATGTCAGTGGGCGGACCTAAGAACTCAGAGCTTTAATTAATTAGATTATTATGACTAAACTATCATATTTGGATGAACTTTGTTTTGGTGGTCTTTTTTTCTTGAAAACAAACCGGATTAAGCAGGATTTCTCATGTTCTAGTCTCTACGTGTCTCAACTTTACCTTTTCTTTTGAAAAGAAGTTGGTATTAGATAATATATAATCTAGCGATGCATATTCAAATAGATTTTATTTAAAATAATAATTCAAATTGTCTAGAAAGCAGAATAATCATAATTTAAAAGCCATTTTGATCAACGAGTTTTAAATACTAAATGTTTATTATACAGTTGAAAACAAATAATGCAAAAAACACACTCACGGATTAAGTTGATATGTTTTGCAAAAAGATTTAAGTTAATACGAGTTCTTAAATTATGGTATCATTTAGGTAATTTTTAAATTTGATAACACAACTACAAAAGTGATGGTAAAGGTCATAACCCAATGGTAACAATATTTGTCCTCTAAAGAGATGTTCTTAAGTTCAAATGGCAGTCCCAAATTTGCAAAAATAAACAAAAAACACAGAGAGTGAAAGGAGAGAGAATTTTTTTTCTCTTCTTCCCTTCATCCTCTCTCCCTTGTAAGGTGTCTCTTACATCACATGTATTACAATTTCTTACATCATCTATATTAGAGTCTCTCACATCACATGTATTACAGTCTCTTACATCACATATATTACAATCTCTTACATCATATATGTTACAGTCTCTTAAATCATCTATGTTATAATCTCTTACATCACATATATTACAGTCTCTTACATCACATATATTATAATCTATAATGCCGAAACATTATAAGACATCAAATGAATTATAGGCTCTAATACATATGGGTCTTTTAAGTAATAGGCATGCCAATTCCACTTATCTTGTTTAGAATCATCTTTTACAGAAGTCCCACTTACCCTCCGAAAGACTCCAAATCATAAAGTAGTTTTTTTTTTAAATTAGAAAATTTATTGGAGGACGTGTCAAAGAGGCACAGTTCTAAAAGTAGTCTTTTAAAAACAAATTTCTTATTTTAAGCATCTGGGCATTTAATCTGCAAATATGGTCATGTTTCCCAAAATTATTAGGTTTGGCGGTCAAGTCATATCATGATTGTTAATGGTGTTTGTCTGATAAAAAATGAATGGTCTAAATTTATTTTAAGTTAAAGATTTATTTTAAATTAAAAATAAAAAAAATCTGATTTCTTGATTTCCATTGCAAACATATCATATCCTTTCAGTTCTCAATTAACGGTTCAGATCTCTCCAACGATGGGTCCAACTCCAAGGTCACAATGTAGCTGCCAGACTCAATAAATTGTCCATGTTTCGCAGGTGAAATTGCATATGGTCAACAGAAGGAATCATGCATCTGATCTCCAAATATGGACCAGGTATACCACGTGTCAAACTATAATGCTTTGGCAAAACCCAATTCGTAGATTGTAGAAGAATTTGATATCTTATTTTATGGAGAAAAGCTATGATTTCATTTGATTTGACCGTACCAACCCAAACTATAAACCATTAGTTCAAGTGACAAGTAAAGCATTAGTCATGATACACTAAAAAGATTTGAACTCGGAGAAGATGAGTGTGCATGATTTAGTTCAGTCGGTTAATAATGTCTTTTTGTAATCGAATTGAATTTATCGGTTACTTAAATTACAAAAATGAACTAAACCGATGTAACCATTAGACTCGAACCGAATGTAACCAAAATAATCGATTCGGTCTGATTACTTTTAATCGGTTCCGCTCAACAAACAGCTAAACACATTGATTCAATACTGGGATACAAGAGAGAGGTACAAGCCAACAATAAAGTTGAAGTATATTTTTCCAGCAAAACATATTAATACAAGCGTTTTAACAAGCAGCTAAACATATCAATTCAGTACATGCATTTTAACTTCATCTACAAAGATATTTTCACAATATCGTAATAATATTAGATTAATTCAGTAGATGGATACAAGATACATAGAGGTACAAGATCAAAGAGACAGAGAAATGTAACAGATCGTAAGCCTAACAAAATATGAGGTAAATATTTATAAGTCTAACATATCGAAACAACGAAACAAAGTTTCTGGTCTTTTTTTTTTACCTTAAAAGAGAAAGAGACAGAGAGGTACAAGCTCGAGCTGAGAGAGAGGCAGAGAGTAGCTTCGAGTCGATGAGGGAAGCTTCGATGGTCTATTATCGGCGATGAGGGAAGCTTCAATGGTCTATAATCGACGATGAGGGAAGCTTCGATGGTCTGTTATCGGCGAGGAGGGAAGCTTCGATGGTCTGTAATCGACAATGAGGGAAGCTTCGATGGCCTGTAATGAACGAGGGAAACAATGGTCTTAATGGATGAGGGAGACGATGGCGATTAATAATTGCAAAGAGAGAGAGAGAGGAGAGAGCAGGAAGCGGCGATACTTGTGAGAGATTGTGAACCTTAGGTTTTTTTTTTAATTGGGCTTTAATTTTAGTAATAATATAAAAAATATATATAATATGAGTGAAATCGGTTCGAAATGATTACACAATTATTGATTCATAACCGAACTAAAATACGTTTCTTTTTAGTAACCGAACCGATTACATTCTGAAGAGGAAAAGAACCGACTGAACTGATTCGGTTTGGTTCGGAAAAAAATCTGCACACCCCTAGGAGAAGATAGGCCAAGTTTTAGACTACTGATGACAGTTGGTGAATTTGGGTAGGGTATGAGTATACCCATTAAATACACATCTTAAATTTTTACTATCCATATTTTATCCATGTTAATTTAAATGGGTGGTTATGAGTAATACTCATTAAGACATTGGTACCCAATAGGTACTTGTATATTGATGGTAACATTAGATTAATATAGTATGTTGTACAAATTACACAATGTTAATTTTTTAAAATTACCCATACGTGAGTAGACTTGGTCGAGTTGTATATGCCCAAAATCGTTAGGGGTGTGTATAAGACAAGGCGAGTTGGGGTTGGGAGCTCGAGTTGGGGAAACAGATCGGGGGAGTCGGGGTCAGGAGGTCGGGTCGGGGACACGATACGGGGAGCCGGATTTGAGTCGTATCACGGGTCGGGTCGGGGAGCTGATCAGTGTCACACGTCGGTTCGAGTCGCGAGCACAAAAATTTATCTCCGGTTTTGACCTTCGCGATTCTTTGTATTTTGTGAGTCATGTATATATTGTGATGGTTTTCTCTTAGATCTTGAAGCGGACAGATCGTTCGCAAGGTTCCTCGTATCGTCGCTTGAGAGAATTTGGGACTAGGGTTTTGATTCTTTTCAAATTTTCATTGAATAGACACGAGGGAGGCAGTGTTTCCTTTGTTAGTAAAGATAATTTCAACAATTCACTATTGTCATTAGATTTTCATGTTGAGCTTTTAGCAAATTCAGTCATTTGTGTAATTTACTAATTTTTGAGCTATTCTTACTCATTTTCCTATAATGGACTAGTTTCCTAATTGAGTTAAAAAATACACATCCAATAAATATCCATACCCATTTATGATATTTTAAACACATCATTAAGTAAAAAACCCAAGGATATTTTTGCCATCCCTATTCTGGACCTACATCCAATCTAGCCAATTACAAGGCATAGGATATGAGCATGATCGTCCTCTTCTTAAGTTCAACAAAGGAAATGAATGATTAACTCTTGAATTTAAGGAGTGATTAGCAAAACTTATAGATCAACAACTCTGTCCCATCGATAAGGAAACTTAGTATTTCTCAGCAATCTATGACAACCCCTAGGGTAAAAGGAAAAAGGTCAATATTGAGAGCTACAAAGAGACAAGTGTTAAACGCTGATGGATAAATACATTAATAATAAAATCATAGATATTGTAGGTGGTTTGTGCCACACCAAACAAATGAATGATGTAAACCCAACATACCAAACAAATAAATGATCAAATAAAAACGACTTGACCGGATCGGAGGACAGAGTGTCCCGTTTAGGGTCAAGTTCAACTTGGTATTACAATGGACTTGAAGACCTTTTCCAGGTTACCCGTTGCCATAGAAGTTGAAGCGTGATTGAATCAGTATGAAAGAACATCCAGTATGATCAGCGTTCAGATTAACCACGTGGAGGAATCTTGGATGAGGACCAAGATGATCTTGAGGAGCCGCCACTACCGAATGAGGATTTACGGTCATCGTTGCGCCACCTATCACTTAATTGTGAAGGACGATCATCTTGCCTTGTGCTGCTGCCCCACCGATCAGATTCAGAAGGTGGAGCCTGAGCAGCGCCTTCAGTTCGCCTGAATTTGGGAACATATTTCCCAGAGGATGGAGCAGGTGCCGCTGCAGCAGCAGCGGCAGCAGGAGCAACAGTCTCTGAGGGCCGAGCAGCAGCCACCTCAGTTGATCTCCCGAGGAGTTCTCGCCTTATTCTTTCCTTTTCCTCAAGTTCTCGCTCCCTCTGCCTCTGCTTTTCAGCAATCTCATCCAGTTTTGCCTTGCGTTCAGCTTCTTCCTTTCTTTGTTTTTCAGCCTCTGCACATTTTATATTCACAAAAGAAAAGTGCCCCACTTAAGCATGAACCCAAAACGTTTGAGAGCTGTACAGATTCAGTATTGGCATATGTCATAGTTTGCATTTCACAAACTAAGAAGAAGAATTCATGACATGTTTATTAGAAATTGGAGAGAGAGAGAGAGAGGATAAGTACGAGGGCCAGACATTAGAAAAATGTGAATTACAACTACTAGAAATATGCAAAAGAAAAAACAAATAGCAACCCAAGTCAAAAAGTATGCTTTAATTCATTTGTGCAACTTTCTTAAGAAAAATCATTTACGTAATTTATGAAATCCTGGTGTAAACTATTTTTTAATTTCTCAAAAAGCTAGAAATCTCTTAAACACACCCCACACACACTTCAGCAAACTACCTTCACGTTTGCGAGCTTCTTCCTCTTCAAGCAGTCTGTTTAGTCTCTCTTCTTCCTGTCTCACATAGAATATTTTCTTTCTTTTTATCTCCCTCTCCAGTCGCTGAGCATCTATCATTTGCTTTATTTGCTCCTCTCTTTCTGCTCTGCGTCTGTCAAACTCATCTTTACGACGGTTCATAACTCTTTCCTGGAATATCATCTAAGGAAGAACAAACCAAAAGTTGAAGTTGATTGTACGTTTGTCACAAGCACTATAACATGTGAGATTCTGCATGCAAGATCAGGCTAATAACCGAATCACATACCTTACTCTCCAACATCCTCGAAAGCCGATTCTTCTCCTTGAGGTCGCCCTCATGCCGTTGCTTGCTATGCTCAACCTCAAGCTGCGAAGTACAAAGAGTTCATCAAGACTTTGAAAAAACGTCATAAATATTCTGAAAAGTAGCTGATATCACAAACAACCTATTTAACTATGAGTAGAATAAGGAAAGTTAGATAGAGATTTGTGTAAGATGGATTTACAACAGTTTGGAAGAATGACAAAAAAGTCATGTGAACAACTACCAGAAATTGGTAACCTATGAAAAGCACCACCAATTAACGGTGAAAGGGATGTTCTTATGCACTTTGTATAGCAAATTATGTCATCTAGAAGACTAATGATTATTTGATGATTTTTTTAAGAAGCACAGTTGTATTAATGAAAAAATTTATAATAGACGTTAGGTTGACAAGCCATCCAAAATAAAACACCAAAACGAACCGATTAGAAAATTGATGATCAAACAGGCAAGAACATGACATTTATCTTTACAGGTTCATCATAAATAGGGACCAATTAAAAGATTCATAATCAGAGCCGAATTAAATTCAGTAACACGTGCACAGTATAGGACTTAAGCCCATGACCATCAACTATATATATGTTATGTCACGAAATGCCATTAGACCCAAAAAAATTATACTAAGACACCTCAAGCCCAGAATTTTTTCAAGGATGTCCATCGGTCTTTTTTTTTTTCTTTTTTTTGACAATTGGAATTTGTTATGGTTGTAATTCAGTTGTAATTTGATTTCTTCTTGTTCTTTTTAGTTTTTTTGGTGGATTGCTCATCCTCCAAAATCTGTTCTTGTACTCTTTTTATTTTCTAATATAACTTTTCTGTTTCCTGTAATAAAAAGTAATTTTGTGTAGAAGGAAACAACTTCTCTGAATGTCAGGTTTAAAAACAAATTCTAATGGTTTGGTAACATCTAGCATTAAGTGAAACATGGATGAGCCTCCATCATTATGGAAATTTTTTCTTGGGAAGAGCCCAGTCATAATTCTTGATATATAGCAGCAATTCCACTATAGTCAATTATAAATAATGTTACCTGCTGCTCCTTTTCATGCACCACTCTCTCTTCCACTAACCGTTGTTGATATGCAGCTTCAATCAGGGGTGCTGCTTCTTCTCTTTTTGCTCTCTCCAAATGATCCATAGTCTTGGCTACTTTCTGTAATTTCTTCTCCATTTCATGCCTCTCTTTCAGCTGCTCACTCAGTGCCAATTCCATTAAAGTTTGCTTCGTCATCTTCTCCTGCATAACATAGAATTGTCAAAAGTCAACATCCAAACTCTTCCACTACCTCAATCAAAAAATAGAAATACGATCTATTGAACTCACTCCTAAGATCGGCTTCTTTCCCTTCTTCTTACCACCGCGCCTTTCAGCTTCCTGAAGCAAAGCATGTGCTTCTTCCAGTTCCCGTTCCTCTATCTCCCTTACGATCCTTTGATTTTTCCTTTGCTCATATTCAGATGCTAGTCTCTTCTGTTCTGCCTCTTCAGTTATCTTTTGTAGTTTCAGCCGTCTAGACTCCTCCTCACGTTCCTTGAAACACATAACACTTGTTTAAAACTTGTTCCATTTCTAGACTACAACGATAACTTCGAGACCAATGTAATATGTTAGAGGTTAGAAGTGATACCATTTCTAGAAGTTGACGTTCCTGTTCTTCCTTCCGTTTCTCGATAATTGATTTTCGAGCAAGAAGTCTCTTGTGTTCCTTATCCACAACGTCCATCAAACCAGTCAGCATTTCTTCTGTTCTTGACGTTTTCCAAACAGGAGGATACACCATTGCCCTTGCTTTGTTTAAGGATTCAGCAAAAGCAGCCAGATGGCCACGGAGTCCTTCTGATTCGACATGCTGGAGTAGTCAACCAGTAAAATACAAGCACACTGTAACTCAAACTCGTGATAATGAAGGATAAAGGCAAAGCAGGAAAATATCACACAGCAGAATCAAAATTTAAAACAAGGGCACGGGGATTGTGGTATATTCTCTAAATGTTTGGCAAATTATAAGCCTATGATATTTCTTCAAAGATTGTCAAATTAAACTTCATAAACAAATAATAAGTTATTCACGGTTTTACATGAATGGAACGTTATCTTCTCCTTTACTGTCATCTTCTTTCCTAATACTAGAAGAACATCCGCTATACATTTTTTAGTTTGTGATAATCGAACTAAAAACATGTTTTATTATTTTATTGATTGATTGAATTTTTCTAATATATATCTTAAATGACGAAAAACTTAATATGTTATCATGTCTAAAAATAATTTCAAATTAGAAACGATATAAAAATGAAAAGTTTGTTCAAAAGATACATCATTTCGAGAAATAAGAAGAAAAAAATTAACAATTAATTATGCACCATTAATAGACTAAAAGGCAATTTTGAAATTATAAAATAAGGAGTGGACAAAATGGTCTAAAAATGATTCTCTTTCTCATCTCACTTTTAATATATTAAAGATAGGAACAATAGTGAAGATTTTTGAGTTCAACAGCAACCATGAGTAATTTTCTGAAATGTTAGTCGATATTTTAAGAGATTCACACATAAAGGGTCCGCTTCCTCTCCACCTCTTCGTTCTCTGTCTTTCCTCTATCTCTCTTCGCCTTCTCTCTCTCCACTCTGTTCTAGTGAGGCTCCATCTCTCTGTCCCTGTCTCCCTCTCTTTCCCTCTCTCTCCCTCTTCCCCTCTCTCTCCCTCTTCGCTCTCTCTCTCTCTTTGCTCCATCTTTCTTTCTTTTTTTCTGTTTCTTCGCACTCTGTCTTCACGCTCTCTTTGATCGTTTAGGTCTTCTTCTCAATGAGATGCTTCGCGCTCTCTCTCTGTCTTAACGATTCTGGTTTGAAGCTTGCGGCTATAGATCAAAGCTTGTGGCTACAGAATCGATGCTTGTGGCTACCGAACCGATGCTTGTGGCTACTGAACCGATGCTTGTGGCTACTGAACGATTATACTTCCTCTTTTTGTGCCGTTTGGAATTTCTTTAAGGTAAGGGTTGGATTTTTCAGCAATTGTTCTGTTGTAAGTTATGAATGTGAATTTTTTAACATTAATATGAAGTTATTAGTATTTACATACTCTTTACTCCTCTAATTGTTCATTACATAGTTTGATTGAATGGTAGGTATTTGATTCTGGTATTTGAGTTTTAGTTTGGTTGAATACTGAAAAAGTGAGACTTTTTTTGCATTGTCTGAGCAAACCGCAAAACCGACCGAACCGAACCGCTTACACCCCTAGCAAGGATAGATGGAGAGTATGTGTAACATAGGAGAACAGTGGATTGGTCATTAGTTTTCTTTTTCCAGGAAAATGAGGGATTTGTGAGAGAAAACAAGGGTTGCATGAGTCGATTAATCTTAATTTATTGTACGCTATTTACTTTCAAACACACAAGCCCACAATTAACATTAAGTTATGAATTAAGAACACAACACATGTTTGCTGAGCTTAACCAACTTGCACTCAGGAAAAAAGTGGCGCGTTAATCAATTAAAATTAAAAGCTGGCCCAAAACTCCATGTTTCGCAGGTCCGCCTAAACCACTTGCCTGATTGTCCTCTATTGTAGTTGCGCTGGTATATATGCTCAAAGTAACATTTTGAACTATTTAAAAAAAATAAGAATTTTATACTCATCCCGATCAAAAAACTAAAATTAAATGATATACTCCTATCCAAATATATACTATAAACAAGAAATAAGAAATAAGAATAGAGTAAGCAATAACGTACCAGGTTATCAAACACCACTACCCCCCTTATATGATCAACTTTCATAGCTACGAAATTATGTTTAACAGCATCCACAGAGATTTTCTCCACCACAGAGAAATCGAAAAAGGAAATCATCCGAGATAAACTTTCAATTTTCATTGTCTGGTACACTTGAGACACCTGGGAGAAAGACAAGAAAAGGTGCGGAAGAATTGTAAATAAAAATACATGGCTAAAATGACCATAAAGAATAATGATATACTTTTAGTCCTACACTTTTCACTCAGTTTCAATCTAGTCTCTATATTTCTAATTTTCTAAATAAAGTCCTTATATTTTTCACTTTATTCTAATGTAGTCATTTCGTTTATTCCCTGTTCATTGTACTCAACAGAACTGTAATAGTGGGCAAAAATTTTATACATGCCTCATTTTTATAGTTTAAGAAATTTTATACCCTTATAAAATTGATCTCTTGGCAACGGTTGTATTAAAATGAGAGATATTGAGATTACGTACACATTTTTTTGCTAATTATACAGGACAAGTGCAGAAAAAGAATAAATTAATAAGTAAAAAAATATAGAGAATAAACTGAAATTTTTTTGATTGGTTTGTAGACTGAAATTGAGCGGAAATTACAAAGACCATAAGTGTATTCTACTTTAAATAGCAAACCACAAAAAAAGAAAAGGAAAACGTACCTGCTGAAGCAGCCTCAAGGTAGCAAGCTTTTCCGAGGCATGAACATACTGGGACAATTGTACTTCTGGGACAGATGAAGCTGAAGAAAGCTTGCCTCCAAGCTTTGAGATTTTAGTCAACAAAGGTTGCAACTTTGTAGCAAGATCAAGAGTAAGAACTTCATGCTCTAGGAGATTATAAAGGTCTTTTACTTCCTGAGTTGCACAGGCTAATACTCCTTTAGACACCTGAAAATGACTCCAAACAAATATCAGATCAGGAAGCTGAAACCAAATAGATGATCCCACATGAAAAAAATCAACTCGTACAAACATGGGCTTACAGGACACTATTTGGACACCACCTCATATAACCAAATGGGTTTACGGCCAACCTCCTCTATGGTAGAACTATTAACAAAGTATTAATAATACTGATATATGACTGAGGCTCAGAAAATTTGAGATTCTCTCCTTTGGAAAAACTCAAACATTTCAAGGACGTGAACAACATCCTAACGTCATGACACAACTACATAAGCATGAGTTCATAAAGACAGATTTAAGAAATTAAGGAAAACATGAGACACCCTAGAAAAGTAAACACTTAACTAATGGGAGCCCCAGAAAGCTAGGCAAACATACCAGTTCCGAGAGAAGTTGTGACCGTGAAAGCTGAAAAAATGACATATAGTCAGAATAACATAGATGAGAAGGTTATGTAGATAAAAAAGATAAATCTGGGTTAATATTATTACCACTTCCCTACTGTCAAATTTAGGATCAAGATTGAACCCTATAAGATTGGCCATCCTCAAGTTACGCTCTTTCTCATTTTCATTTTCCAAATGTGATGCATCACGAGTGTGATCGTAAGGAGACACAGCAAGTGCAGCCAGAACAACAGATGACGCTATTAACTGTAAATCCTTTTGGCTTAAGTTCTTATTGAAGCTTTTTTGAAGGCTGAAAAGCTTGAACCACGCATAAGCATGATATAGATGGCTAGATGAAATCCAAAAAATTTCTGTTAATTTGGCATAATAAACCACCATCAAGGATGGCTTTGGGGTTTTCTTCACAATGCACATCAATCCAAAAATATCTTCAATCGAACGAAAAGCTTCCTGCAGCAGACCATATAAAATAATAAGATCAAATTTGTAATAAGAACCACCAAGAATGCCTTCTAGGAGGAAAAGAAAATTACATTGGTTGAGGCTGCGTCTATCCTCATAAAATATCCTAAGCTAAAAAATAATTAAGGATACATGCCTGCCAGAGTTCAAGTTCAGTAGCAATCTTCAGCTGTTCAAATCTTGTGTCAAGGTAAAGTTGCAAGCTCTCTGGTGCAGACAGGTCAGGGCGATCCCTTTGGTCTCTGTATTTATTCAGATTTACAAGGTGATTTCTGATGATTTCGCACAATCTGCGAAACTCTGTGGTTCTTTTATATTGCTTGCAGAATTGGAAGGCTCGATGAGCTGTCATCTAAATCGAAACCACATTCAATAAGATTACATCTGGTTTTAGGAGAAACTACTTGCATAATCTTTTGCATATACCAAATACACAAATTTCAAAATATAAGTAAATCACTACGCCAACAATTTGAAATAAAAAAAGGATAAAAACAAAAATTTACGAATATCCTTTCATCCATGAAATCGAGGCACAGACTACGTGTTAAACTGAAGTGTGAAGCCTTCTACAAAAGGTAGGCCAGCCAAAGTGTGCTTTACATAATGGTCATTCTTTTTCAACATTTTTTTATATGCTAGTAATCCCCCAACTCACTTTATATGTGAAGCCAAATTTGAAACCCGAGCCCTCGCTGAACCCTACAATCTTTGGGATACAGAAAACTATGGCCAAAGGCCATGTATGTAACCTGATGGGAGTCAAACCCCAGACCTGGTGGGAGTAAACAACAGGCCTGACCAATCAGCTAACCCTTCATTGGTTTAAACATCACATATTCGGTCAGCTTATTTTGAGAAGAGGCAAGGTTATGGAAAAGATTCAGTGGGCTCCATATATGCTGGCCTCCCAAATCTTCCAATCAGCTACCAATTTGCTACTCAGAAAACCAAATATAATTTAACATGGTTCAGAAACCTCGTATTATCTACTAGTTTTATAAACCATGATAGGACATACATCATAACATATTTACAAATTAATATACCTACAAACGGAATTTCAACTAAAATTAATACATTTGGTGATCTACCGCATAAAGTGCCTCCATCTTTGAGTTGTTGCGCAGTATTTCTAGCACTGTCCGATAAGTCTCCCACAAAAACTTAAACCACGGGGTGACAAGTTCACGGTCAGACCTCTCCTTCCCCTTCTCTCCACTGACATAACTAAGCATAAGATCCTCTGGCCTTTTATCTGCTTCTAAGTCATCAATATCCAGAGCTTCTTCCAGTGCTAGTGCCTGACTACGAGCCTGCTCAGCTTTCTCAGTAGACAGATGCATAAAGTGCTTTATGACCTCCTCTAAGGAAGAAACATTGACTTGTTGACAAACAATTCGATATTGAATCAACCCATCTTTTGCGTATCTTCCCCTCCGCATGTCGACGCAAAGCTCCACATATTTGAACATAATTTTTTCAAGTGGCTTCTGCCAAGCTCGGTATCTTTTTGATGTGATAAGATCATGGAGGGCTTGCAAGGCATCTTGCTTCTGCCCAACATTGATCAACTCTGCCATCCATTAATTATATAAGACAATGTTTTCTTTCAATAAGATTAGAACGTCAACAAAAACATGTGGCAATTAGATACAGAAATTCCCAATATGCAATTCAATTCCTTCATAGCGATCACCTCCATACTTCATATTACTCTTTTTCAATCGGTAAAGATGAGTATATTCACACAAAAAAAAATTAAAAAGAACAGAACAGTTAAGACTACAAAAACGTCTAACTAAAGAGAGGGATTATAAGAGCTAATCTACTCTTTAAATTGAGTAAAAACAAGCGTATGAAACTACCTATACTGTTATATATACACTCAAAAGCTTCTATGTTATTCTTCATAATTGAACATGTCGCATAAAACTGATACCCACCCTTCAATGAAGGAACATTTGAAGAGGAAGAATAACTCTCCAAACGTATGTAATTGGGATGGAAAAAGAAGAATGGCCAGGAATAAGATTTTAGGTTGCGGGGTCACTGATCAACCAAATTCTGACCAGCAAAATAATCAAATTTATCTCCACAAACGACCAGGAATGATGATACTGAACATTATAAATCAATACTGTACTTACCTTCAGCTCGTTTTAAAGCATTCTCTGGCTTGGTAAAAATTGACATGGCCGAATCGAACTTTAGCTCACTCACTCAGAGATAATTCCAGTAACCTGAGTCACAAAGAACCATCACAAAGTATCAATGAAGAGAAGGAAAGAAAAATAAAAGGAAGTATCCAATCCAAATTTGTCTACAAATTATTGGAGCTCATTAAATACAGGTGTAAAGCCACATTCTATAAATCATAATCTAGAGATCAACGTTTAACGCACAGTCCAAAGGAGTTACAGTGTTGCAAAATCTAACATATACGATTTGAACGGAAAGGTGATCAACCGCAGTATTCATGTAAACGAATCGCATCAGGTTTATGAATCGGAACGAAAATTATGAAAAGAAAATTTCATTAAAAATGATGCATCTATTGGAGCTGATGAATCCATTAAAATATTAAAATATACAAGCCCATGAATCAAGGAAGTTCACCATATGATTTCATACAATTCCAGAGAGAGAATCCGCGAGAGAGAGAGAAGCTGATGAAGCTGATGAAGCTGATGAAGCTGATGAATGAATACACACGCACAGAGTGAGAGCGATTTATCCGCAGTGTGGAGGTTAGGGTTTTACTTTCGACTTGTTGACCCAACCGGGAAGATGGATACTACGTCACATTCGGGAATTTACGGATTTTTGAGTATTCTACCGTAATTTAAAAAAATAATTAAAATATAGTATTTTGAAATTAGTTTAAAAAATAAGGTAGTTTAGGACATTTAGGAAGTGGTGTCGTGGCTTAAATATGGGTCATGTAAAAAACGCCTTCCACCTTTTTCCTTTAATACCCGCAGCCGAAAGCAGAAATTGATTCATAGCCCGCGAAGAAGAAGACGGCTCAGCCCGCGAACGTCTCCCTTCCCCATAGCCGTTCGCCGTCGATTGTGGTCGAAATTTTATTGTCATTTCGCCGACATTACATCCTCTCACTCTCATTCACACAAAAAAAAAATTCGATCTCTCAAATCACTAGCAAGAACTCCTCAAACCCTGGATATATTTCTAACTCCTTTGATCTCTTAAATTTGTTCTTCAGATCTTGAAATTATTCATTTGTTTATGAATTTTGTATGGATATATGTCATCAATTTTGTAATATCTCTCTTTAATCTCTCTCAAACCCTATATTTTCATGTGTTTTGGGTTCTTGAAATCTTAAAATTATTCAATTTTAGATGCATTTTCTCAATTATGTGATGTTTAAACTCTTAATTTGTAAGATTTTATTTATGAATGGATTGATATATTATGAGTTTGTAGTTATTAACTTTGAATTTGTAGAATTTCTAGATCTAGTTCTGAAATTGTTGTGTATTGTTCAGTAGGTTGACAAATGGGGGAAATGCCTGTGGTAGTTTTATGTTACATGAATGATAATGTCGTAATCGGTGCAAATGGAGTTTTTTATAATCAACCTTCAATGAGGGGCATTGTAATTCATAAAAAGATTACTTTTAACGAACTATATAATACCTCATGTGAACCCTTGTCAATTGACCATTTTTATGTAATTCAATGTAATATTTGTGTAATACCCAAGTATTTATTAAAGGGTATTTTTGTAATTTAGAACTCACTCACACCATATATGCACTTACACCCTAAACCACCCTATTTGTTTCCTCTGTGTTCTCTCTCAACCATTTTTCCCCAAATCTCTCTTTTGTTATCTCAAGCTAATCATTGTAACCACCTACAACTCTCTCTCCCCTTGTTATATGACTGCACATCTCTACGTCATCTAGTTTCTTCTTCAATAATTATCCTCCATTAATCAAGGTATGATTCATTATCTCTCTCTCCCCATCTCTGTTACGTCTCTCTCTCTCCTTTGTCTCCCCCTCTCTGTTACGTCTCTCTCTCTCCTTTGTCTCCCCCTCTCTGTTCTGTCTCTCTCTCTCCTTTGTCTCCCCCTCTCTGTTCTGTCTGTCTCTCCCCCTCTCTGTTCTCTATCTCTCTCCTCTCATATCTCTCTCTCTCTCTCTCTCTCTCTCTCTATTTCCCCCTCTTTTCTGTCTCACTCTCTTTCCCCATCTTTGTTCTGTCTCTCTCTCTTCCCCCTCTCTGTGCGTCTCTCTCTCCCCCTCTATGCGTCTCTCTCTCCATCTTCTTCGTCTCCTTCCCCCTCTCTATTCTGTATTTCTCCTTCATCTCCCCCTCTCTGTTCTGTCTCCCTCTCTCCCCCTCTCTGTTCTGTCTCTCTCTTTCCCCCTCTCTGTGCGTCTCTCTCTCTCCCTCTTCTTCGTCTCCCTCCCCTCTCTGTTCTGTTTCTCTCTCTCTCTCCTCTGTCCTCATGTTGCGTCTCTCTCTCTCTCTCTCCGTCTCCCTTTTCTGTTTTTCCCCTTCTTTTGAACCGTTCATTCATACCAGACCATGCCAAACTGGTTCAGTCAGACCAGATCGGACTGAACCAACTCGGTCAGACTAGACCAGTTCAACCCGGCCAGACTGAACCGGCCCAAAACAGTAGAACCGAACCAATTCAGACCACTCGAACCTTGTTGAACCGTTTTAAACCATTTGATAATTTCACCTGTTGTGGTTTCCATCTGTTCCCAATCTCGTTTAGTTATTTTAATAATTATAGATATTATATGAATTTGTTATGACCTGGGATCCTTGGATTGCATGTCATTAGTTGCTGAATTTAATTCGTAGTGAATCCAGGTAAGTGGATTTACATAATAATTCGGTTCATATATTACAAGTGTAGAATATATAATATGAAATTGTTTTTATTATTTTTTTATGTTCAATCTTATGATCAAGTATTTTATTTGATTTATATATTATGATGAAATTATTTACCATGTTATGTATGATTATATTTTGAGTTATACATGTATTAGTTATGTGTTTATGTTCATGAACAAGTTATATGTTTATTTATGTATATGTGATAACGTGAAATATGAATATTAATTCAAGTAAAAAGTGATAAGTAAACAAGAAATAGACTTAGTCATGTCCATTGGTTATCAAGTAACCAGATTGTTCAAGTCATGTTATCAAGTTATACAGTTGGGTGTCACCATGTTCATGTTAGCGTCCTTGAGGTTCAGATAACTTTAAATGACATCAAGTTTCAGGACACCCAACCTGTCATGTTCATGTTCATGTTACAAGTTCAAGTTCAAGTTGTGAAACAGTTATGGTTAGGTTGTTAATCGAGGGATATGTCTAGTCGAATTATGATCAAGCAAGTATAAGTATTGGTATGTATAAGTACAAGTTTAAGTTTTATGTTAATCATAAAATCGATGTGTTGTTACATTTATGCGACCTGTGAACGTGTAAAATAAATTTGCATGAGTTATATGTTTACATTTATGTCGTGTGAAACTCATTAGTTTGTGAATTTACTTACTGAGTATTTTCAATACTCACTCCCCCATAGATGATTGTGTTGCGGATGATGGTGAGCAGCAGGAGTGAGGGACTGCCATAGCAAGCATGATTATGATTACTAAATTTAATTATGACTTCAGTTATTTCATATATTTATGAATATTTATGTTTAGTCTTTCATGTCATATGGATTTTTGTGCTTCACTTTATTACAGTTTAATGAATCATTTATTTCAGTTTAATGAGTTAATATTATTTTAAAATAATTTTTATGCTTCCGCTATTTAAGGTTAAAAATTAGGGCAAAATTAGGGTTTCCAATTTGGGGATTTTCTCAAATTAGGATTTTTAATTGAATTGAAAATTTTTTAAATCTTGTAATTTCAAGCATGTTTAACCATCGGGAATCGGGGCGTTACAGTTTGGTATCAGAGCCATGGTTTTAGATTCTGTAGACTTTTCTACGTAAAAAGTATGGCATGTCGCTCATTTTGCTCATCCATCATCTTACAAGTCAGGTACGCATGTTATATATATGTTTTAACTATAGAATCAGGTTATGCTTTAGATTCATTATGACACGTTCGATTACGTGTATGTTATTTTGCGCGTTAAAATTAGACTTTTGGTAAGTCTTCGGTTGTATGGTTACCAGTACGATGGCGCCCCCTACAAGGAACAACAGTCACGCACCAGTCAATCCTACTACTGACCCTCCAGCAACTATGGTTGAGATGTTTCAAGAGTTCTTGGAATTGTTAAGGCAGACGGCGACAGCTCGCCCGACACAACAAGTACAACAACCACAGCAAACACCAGTGGACATACAGTTGATACAGACCTTCAGGAGGCTGAATCCACCTGAATTTGATGGCCATTCATCCAATCCACTGCTAGCTGATGAATGGATTGCAAGACTGGAGCAGATTTTCCAGTTTATGCCATGTTCTGAGATTCAGATGATTGTTTGCGCAACATTTATGTTGACACGGGAGGCTCGAAAATGGTGGGAGCTCATACGGAGAACTCATGACATTGATAGTAATCCAGTGGCATGGGATCGTTTTAAGGAACTTTTCCTTCAGAAATATTTTTCGATCACGGTCAGAACAGAGAAGGAGGCCGAATTTCTCAGGCTTGCGCAAGGAGCTATGAGTGTAACTGAATACGAGCGAAAGTTTGAAGAATTGTCTCGGTATGCCACGCACTAGGTGGATAACGAGATAAGAAAGGCCCAAACTTTTGAAAGAGGACTGCGTCTAGAGATTAAGGGTTCAGTGTCACTTCTTAAGCATACCACCTACGCAGCGGTGGTTGAGGCAGCTTTACTGATGGAACGAAATCTTCCACCGTGTGCACTACCTCAATCAGAGCAATCATTTCATGGAAAGAGAAAATCACAGAATTCCTATCAGGGTCATCACAATACAAAAAACAGATGATCAAATTAAATCTCTTATGTGCTACATGTAACAAGCATCATGTTGGTCAATGTTTTAAGGCGATCAATGCTTGCTTTAAGTGTGGAAAGAGTGGACATTACCTCAGACAGTGCCCTCTGCTTGCTCATGGGCAGACCAGTGATGTTGTTGGTGGTAGAGCTAAAGGAAAAGTTTTCGCATTAACTCGCCAGGAAGCTGAGCAGTCGGATACAGTTGTGGCATATACAGTACTTGTATTAGGACATTCATCTTTCACATTGATTGATTCCGGATCCATGCATTATTTTATTTCTAATTCGTTTGTAACTCATGCATCATTGCCTGTTGTGCCTTTGGGTTTTGAATTATGTGTTTCTACGCCTTCTAGAGCTTCCCTCCTAACTAATAAGGCGATAGAGAGTTGTTCAGTGATGATTGCAGATAATGTTATGTGTGCTAGAATTATAGTCCTAGAGATGCATGATTTTGATGTAATCCTAGGGATGGATTGCTTGGCTGCAAATTATGCCAACATAGATTGTTATCAAAAAAAAGTTCGATTCTTACCTCCTGGTAGGCCTAGCTTCAAGTTTAAGGAATCCAAGCGATGCTCAATACCGAAGGTTATATCTGCTTTGCGGGCACAGCGCCTACTTGATCGTGGTAACTGTGGTTACTTAGCTTCTGTTGTGGGTACAACTAAGACACATGTTGATATTGGATTGGTCCCGGAAATTTCTGAATTCTTGGATGTTTTTCCTGATGATTTACCGGGATTTCCTCATCCTCGAGAGACGGATTTTCATATTGAATTGGTACCAGGCACTGCTCCTATATCTAAAGCTCTGTATCGTATGGCTCCTGCAGAGTTGAAAGAATTGGACATTACCTCAGACAATGCCCTCTGCTTGCTCATGGGCAGACCAGTGATGTTGTTGGTGGTAGAGCTAAAGGAAAAGTTTTCGCATTAACTCGCCAGGAAGCTGAGCAGTCGGATCCAGTTGTGGCAGGTACATTACTTGTATTAGGACATTCATCTTTCACATTGATTGATTCTGGATCCATGCATTCTTTTATTTCTACTTCGTTTGTAGCTCATGCATCATTGCCTGTTGTGCCTTTGGGTTTTGAATTATGTGTTTCTACGCCTTCTGGAGCTTCCCTCCTAACTAATAAGGCGATAGAGAGTTGTTCAGTGATGATTGCAGATAATGTTATGTGTGCTAGAATTATAGTCCTAGGGATGCATGATTTTGATGTAATCCTAGGGATGGATTGGTTGGCTCCAAATTATGCCAACATAGATTGTTATCGAAAAAAAGTTCGATTCTTACCTCCTGGTAGGCCTAGCTTCAAGTTTAAGGAATCCAAGCAATGCTCAATACCGAAGGTTATATCTACTTTGCTGGCACAGCGCCTACTTGATCGTGGTAACTGGGGTTACTTAGCTTCTGTTGTGGATACAACTAAGACACATGTTGATATTGGATTGGTCCCGGTAATTTCTAAATTCTTGGATGTTTTTCCTGATGATTTACCGGGATTTCCTCATCCTCGAGAGACGGATTTTCATATTGAATTGGTACCAGACACTGCTCCTATATCTAAAGCTCCGTTTCGTATGGCTCTTGCAGAGTTGAAAGAATTGGACATTACCTCAGACAGTGCCCTCTGCTTGCTCATGGGCAGACCAGTGATGTTGTTGGTGGTAGAGCTAAAGGAAAAGTTTTCGCATTAACTCGCCAGGAAGCTGAGCAGTTGGATGCAGTTGTGGCAGGTACAGTACTTGTATTAGGACATTCATCTTTCACATTGATTGATTCTGGATCCATGCATTCTTTTATTTCTACTTCATTTGTAACTCATGCATCATTGCTTGTTGTGCCTTTGGGTTTTGAATTATGTGTTTCTACGCCTTCTGGAGCTTCCCTCCTAACTAATAAGGCGATAGAGAGTTGTTCAGTGATGATTGCAGATAATGTTATGTGTGCTAGAATTATAGTCCTAGGGATGCATGATTGTGATGTAATCCTAGGGATGGATTGGTTGGCTGCAAATTATGCCAACATAGATTGTTATCGAAAAAAAGTTCGATTCCTACCTCCTGGTAGGCCTAGCTTCAAGTTTAAGGAATCCAAGCAATGCTCAATACCGAAGGTTATATCTGCTTTGCGGGCACAGCGCCTACTTGATCGTGGTAACTGGGGTTACTTCGCTTCTGTTGTGGATACAACTAAGACACATGTTGATATTAGATTGGTCCCGGTCATTTCTGAATTCTTGGATGTTTTTCCTGATGATTTGCCGGGACTTCCTCATCCTCGAGAGACGGATTTTCATATTGAATTGGTACCAGGCACTGCTCTTATATCTAAAGCTCCGTATCGTATGGCTCTTGCAGAGTTGAAAGAATTTAAAGATCAACTTCAAGAATTACTGGATAAGGGTTTCATAAGACCCAGTATTTCACCTTGGGGTGCTCAGTGTTATTTGTTAAAAAGAAAGATGGATCAATGAGGCTATGCATTGACTACAGAGAATTATATAAAGTCACTGTCAAGAATAAGTTTCCGTTACTGCGCATTGAGGATTTGTTCGATCAACTTCAGGGAGCGTCAGTGTTCTCTAAGATTGATTTAAGATCAGGATATCATCAGCTCAGGATTCAAAATGAGGATATTTCTAAGACAACGTTTTGCACTCGTTACGGCCGTTACGAGTTTGTAGTGATGTCGTTTGGATTAACTAACGTTCCAACAGCCTTTATGGATTTAATGAACAGGGTATTCAAGGAGTACCTGGATTCTTTTGTGATTGTCTTTATTGATGATATTCTGGTGTACTCTAGATCGGATGCCGAACATATGAATCATCTCAGGATTGTTTTGCAAACATTAAGGACACACCAGTTATATGCCAAATTCCAGAAGTGTGAGTTTTGGCTTCAACAAGTGTCATTCCTTGGTCATGTGGTATTTCGCAGTTTTCTGGGTTTAGCAGGGTATTATAGAAGGTTTGTTGAAGGTTTTTCAAAGATTGTTGTCTCGCTTACTCAGTTGACCAGGAAGAATACCACCTTTTCTTGGACGGCCGAGTATGAGAAATATTTTCAGAGCCTTAAACAAAAATTAGTGACAGCACCACTATTAACCATTCTAGATGGTAAAATCGACTTTGTGATATACATCAATGCTTCTAAAAGAAGTTTGAGTTGCATTTTGATGCAACAGGGAAAGGTCATAGCATATGCATCTCGTCAGCTCAAGCCCTATGAACATAATTATCCTACTCATGATTTTGAGTTGGCTGTAGTTATTTTTGCCCTCAAGATCTAGAGACATTATTTGTATGGCTGTAAGTGTCAAATTTTCATAGATCATAAGATCCTTAAGTACCTTTTTACTCAGAAAGAACTTAACATGAGGCAACGCCGTTGGTTGAGATTGCTGAAGGATTATGACCGTTAGATCATTTATCACCCAGGAAAGGCAAATGTAGTGGTTGATGCCTTAAGTCGAAAATCAGCTCATTCAGCAGCTCTTATTACTTCTCAAGGACATATCTTGGAGGATTTGGAACGTGCTGAGATTCAAGTGTTGCTAGAGGATACTACAGCACAGCTAGCCCAACTCATAGTTCAACCATCGTTACAGCAGCGTATTATTGATGCACAAAACTCTGACTCGGAGTTGCTTCTGACTCGTAGTGAAGTGGGTTTAGACAAAAGACAAGGGTTTGAAATTAGTGATGATTCAGCTCTTTTCTTTCATGAGAGATTGTGTGTTCCTAAACATGCACTCATTAGGCAGGAATTGCTCACGGAGGCTCATAGTTCACCATACACCGTCCACCCTGGTAGTACTAAGATGTATCATGATTTAAAGTTACATTATTGGTGGAATGGTATGAAGCGTGACATTGCTGAGTTCGTTAGTAAGTGTTTAGTGTGTCAGCAGATCAAGGCTCAAAGACAGCGGCCATCTAGGGTTTTACAACCTTTAAGCATTCCTGAATGGAAGTGGGAACGTGTAACTATGGATTTTGTTCAAGGCTACCGAGAATGATAAATGGTTTTAACTCCATTTGGGTTGTGGTGGATCGTCTTACCAAGTCTGCACACTTTTTGCCTGGTAAGACTACTTTTTCCGTTGAGGATTGGGCTCGGTTATATATTCGAGAGATTGTTCGACTTCATGGGGTTCCAGTGTCTATAGTATTAGATCGGGATCCGCGGTTCACGTTAAACTTTTGGCGGAGTCTACAAAAAGCTTTAGGAACACAGTTGAATTTCAGTACAACTTTTCATCCGCAATCTGATGAGCAATCTGAACGAACAATCCAGACGTTAGAAGATATGCTCCGAGCTTGTATCTTGGATTTCTCTGGTAGTTGGGACGCACACTTGACACTCGTGGAGTTTGCTTATAATAACAGTTATCAGACAGTGATTGGTATGGCTCCGTTTGAAACACTTTATGGAAAGAAATGTCGGTCGCCGGTTCATTAGGATGAAGTTGACGAATGAAAGCTTTTGGGCCCTGACTTGGTTCAGTCCATGAATGAAGCTATTCAGAAAATCAGAGATAGAATGAAGATCGCTCAGAGTAGGCAAAAGAGTTACGCAGATGCCATGAGGAAGGATCTCGAATTTGAAGTGGGTGATCATGTGTTTCTCAAAGTTACCACCAGCTCTTTCAGGTGTTCATAATGTGTTTCACATCACGATGCTTTGCAAATACGTGTCTAACCCAACGCATGTCATTGATTTTGAACCTCTGCAAGCTCGTGATGATCCCACTTATGAGGAGAAGCCAATGAGAGTTCTAAAGCGCAGGAAAGAAACTCTTCGTAATAGAACGGTTCAACTAGTCAAGATTCTTTGGAGAAATCATCGGATCGAGGAAGCAACATGGGAACGAGAAGCTGAGATACGTGTCAAGTATCAAGAATTATTTCTGTAAGGTATTTTCCATTCGGGGACAAAAGTTCTTAAGGAGGGGAGAATGTAATACCCAAGTATTTATTAAAGGGTATTTTTGTAATTTAGAACTCACTCACACCATATGCACTTACACCCTAAACCAACCTATTTGTTTCCTCTGTGTTCTCTCTCAACCATTTTTCCCCAAATCTCTCTTTTGTTATCTCAAGCTAATCCTTATAACCACCTACAACTCTCTCTCCCCTTTTTATATGACTGCACATCTCTACGTCATCTAGTAGTTTCTTCAACAATTATCCTCCATTAATCTTGGTATGATTTCTTGTCTCTCTCTCCCCCCTCTCTGTTCTGTCTCTCTTTCTCTCCCCCTCTCTGTTCTGTCTCTATCTCTCCCCTCTTGGTTCTGTCTCTCTCTCCCCCTCTATGTTATGTCTCTCTCTTCCCCTCTGTATGTTCTGTCTCTCTTTCTCTCCCTTCTCTGTTATGTCTCTCTCTCTTTCCCCCTCTATGTAATGTATCTCTCCCCCTCTCTGTTCTGTCTCTCTCTCTCTCTTCTCCCTCTTCTGTTCTGTCTCTATCCCCCTCTCTGTTCTGTCTTTCTCTCTCTCTTCTCCCTCTTATGTTCTGTCTCTCTCTCTTTCCCCCTCTCTGTTCTATCTCTCTCTCGTCCCCCTCTCTGTGCGTCTCTTTCTCTCCCCCTCTCTATGCATGTCTCTCTCCCTCTTCTTCGTCTCCTTCCCCCTCTCTGTTCTGTCTCCCTCTATCCCCCTCTCTGTTATGTCTCTCTCTTCCCCCCTCTCTGTTATGTCTCTCTCTTCCCCCCTCTCTGTGCGTCTCTCTCCCCCTCTTCTTCGTCTCCCTCCCCTCTCTGTTCTGTTTCTCTCTCTCATTCTTCCTCCTGTTGCATCTTTCTCTCTCTCCCTCTTCTTCGTCTCCATTCAGACCAGGTCATGCCAAACCGGTTCAGTCAAACCAGACTGGACGGAACCGACTCGATCAGACTAGACCAGTTCAACCCGACCAGACCGAACCGGCCCAAAACAGTAGAACCGAACCAATTCAGACCACCCGAACCTTGTTGAACCATTTAAACCATTTGATAATTTCACCCGTTGTGGTTTCCATCTGTTCCCAACCTTGTTTAGTTATTTTAATAATTGTAGATATTATATGAATTTGTTGTGACCTGGGTTCCTTTGATGGCAGGTCATTAGTTACTGAATTTAATTCGTAGGGAATCTAGGTAAGTGGATTTACATAATAATTCGGTTCATATGTTATAAGTGTAGAATATATAATGTGAAATTATTTTTATTATTTTTTTATGTTCATTCTTATGATCAAGTATTTTATTTGATTTCCATATTATTATGAAATTATTTACCATGCTATGTATGATTATATTTTGAGTTGTACATGTATTAGTTATGTGTTTATGTTCATGAACAAGTTATATGTTTACTCATGTATATGTGATAATGTGAAATATGAATATTAATTCAAGTAAAAAGTGATAAGTAAACAAGAAGTAGACTTAGATATGTTCCTTGGCTATCAAGTAACTAGATTATTCACGTCATATTATCAAGTTATACAATTGGGTGTCACCATGTTCATGTTAGCGTCCTTGAGGTCAGATAACCTTAAGTGACATAAAGTTTCAGGACACCCAATCTGTCATGTTCACGTTCATGTTACAAGTTCAAGTTCAAGTTGTGAAACAGTTCTGATTAGGTTGTTAATCGAGGGATATGTCTAGTCGAATTATGATCAAGCAAGTATAAATATTGGCATGTATAAGTAGAAATTCAAGTTTTATGTTAATCATGAAATCGATGTGTTGTTACAAATATTTTATGTGACCTCTGAACGTGTGAAATAAATTTGCATGAGTTATATGTTTACATTTATGTCATGTGAAACTCATTAGTATGTGAATTTACTTAGTGAGTATTGAATACTCAATACTCACTCTCTATAGATGATTGTGTTGCAGATGATGGTGAGCAGCAGGAGTGAAGGACTGTCATAACAAGCATGATCATGATTACTAAATTTAATTATGACTTCAGTTGATTTCAGTTATTTTATATATTTATGTTTAGTCTTTCATGTCATATGAATTTTTGTGCTTCACTTTATTACAGTTTAATGAATAATTTATTTCAGTTTAATGAGTTAATATTATTTTAAAATAATTTTTATGCTTCCGCTATTTAAGGTTAAAAAACAGGGCAAAATTAGGGTTTCTAATTTAGGGATTTTCTTAAATTAGAGTTTTTAATTGAATTGGAAAATTTTTAAATCTTGTAATTTCAAGCATGTTTAACCCCCAGGAATCGTGGCGTTACAATTTGACTTAGTACTTATGACTTGTTTGACTGCACATTTTCCCCCATTGCTCTGATGATGATGACGAGCTTTATGCGCAAGGTTATGCACGTGCATATATTCTACAACTTATCGGAGGTGCCCTTTTTGTGATAAGTCAAACATTAAGGTGCATTTGATGTTCTTGCCTTTACTAGAAGATTTTGCTGAGGCTGGTCAGTATAGTTGGGGTAGTACATGCATTGCATGGTTGTATAAGGAGATGTGCAAAGCCAGCCATAAAAATGCCTATGATATTGCTGACCCACTAATATTACTAGAATTATGGTCAGGGGGACCGATTTTTACATTTGGCACCAGTGAGGTTGCAACGGGCGAGACATGATAATGTCGCGGAAAATGGGCTTCCAATGCCACCTCCTCCTTTGGGTATACGTAAGTCAACTCATTCGATTATATATATATATATATANGATGGAGAGATATTTTTAGTATGACAGAGAGCTCCACACATGTTCTTGAAGTGTGTCGATTTGTATTAGATAGACAAATTTTAGATCAGGTAATGCTATGCTTTTTCACTTATAACATATGTAATACTCGGGTTTTGTCATATTATTTATAATATAGGTTTTATAGGTTATATGACAACCTTATAATGATATTATCCATACGCTTCCTGAATACTGCATCATGCACGGAGATATATGACGGTTGCATGACATAGACTTAAGGGGGATGAATGAACTAAATTGGGGCATCCAACATCAGGCATACATTGAGAGATGAGATGAGCGTAGGACACACATTGCTGAGGGGCATGTCGATGAACATGGATATGGCAGCTCATACATGTTATGGTGTCAGAGAATCACACAACGATACATAACTCAATAGAGAACATATATAGTTTAATGGTAATTTTTTTTTATTAATTTATGTAATTAATTAGGCTTATATGGTCATTTAATAAGTAACTTATATAATGTCTTTTTATCTATGCAGACAGAGAGTCTGGACAATATTAACAATTTGACACTTGATGATACTGAGCCGTCTTGGATAATGCCTCGGATCCGTAATGTGTGAGACAGCTACACACAAGTAATAAGACAAGCAAATGCGGCTTATCAAGCTCCTTTGCCCCGAAGGCGTGGAGTGCACAACTCATCTCAAAGAAGTCAACAAGAATCACACATGTCTCGAGACGAACCATTTATATCTCAGCAAGAGCCATACACGCCGCTGGTCTTTTATACATTTGGAGGTGAGTCAATGACTCAACTTGGTTCTACTTCTGAACCATTTCATCAACCTCAACGGCGTAAAGGAGGAGGGCCAGTGCTCCTGGAGGAGGAGGTAGAAGACGTGCCCGAAACTCGCCTATTGTGGAAGATGCTCTTATTATGGATGAAGACCCACATATTATGGAGGAAGACCCGCCACTTATTGTAGAGGAAGAAAGTGTAGCAACAGTTATTATGGAGGAAGGTCCATCATCACAAGTAACTCAACTACAAACATATGAAAGACGCCCAAGAAGAATGAGAAGACGACCACCGTATGGAATGTGATTGATTTATTATTTTTTTCTATTTGAATTTTTGTAGAATAATATAAAACGTAAAGTCATAAAATTTGTAAAAACGTATGTTGTTTCATTGAGAATGTGTGATCAAGTTATAAAATGTTTTGTGCTGATGATTTTTGTAAGGAGGTAGTATATGCACTGAAGGCGTCCTTTGCTAAAGACGTCTTTTGCCAACTCGAACTCGTCTATGCAAAAGACGCCTTCCGATGTGGTCATTTCTACCGTAATTTTGGAATTAATTTCAAAACTAAATTATTTTCAGAATTTATTTTAAAAATCACATTAAAGTCAGAAAGACCCTGCAATTTACATATATAACCAAGTTTAAGATAGTGTTCAGGTTTTTTAGAGCTTAATAAAAATATCAAGTTACAATAAATTATAAAGATAAATTTAATTTATATTCTTAAAATTTGACTCTCACTAATTTATATTCTTAAACTATATAGATTAATCATTTATACCCCTCATCATTGATTTTATTAAAAACTAACAGAATTTCTTTTAACTAAATTAAAACTCAAATTAAAATTATTAATATCTAAATAAACTAATTTGCCCTTCCCTTCCCGACACCATGGCTCTGAGCTCATCGTTTGTTATGGCATTCGGGTATTTAAACTATTTCTTAGTCTAATATTCGTTTGATCGTAATGAGAGAATACAGCTCGTGTAATTCTACATGGGCGGAAATTCACGTATAATCTTCAATTTTTTAACTCTTCTGTAACTATCAGGCTAGTTTAAAATTCAGAAGTTAAAGGGAATGGGAAAGAAATCATAGACAAACACAACTCCAATGTTTGTTTCGTTTGAATAGGAACAAAAAAAGAATGATTACATGAGTTCTTAGTATACCAATTCCCTTCCCTTTCCATCTCATTGCTTTTTACTCTTCTATCTCTCTTACTATACCAATTCCCTTCCCTTTCCATCTCACTGCTTTTACTCTTCTCTCCTATTTTCTTAGATATGAGATGGTCGTAAAAGCCTTTTTACTTTCTCTAACCCTGTTACTCAGGGCCATCAGAGCTCCAGAGCGAGCTCTTCCAAAATTTATGAAATCTCAAGAAAACCCCAAAAGATTCTCGTATACTGTAGTAGTTATGCTAGACAAACCTGGAGGGGGTGAGTCACGGAGGGGGTGATGATCGTGGGGATGGTGTCGGGAAGGGGAAAGCGTAAATTTAAGGATTGGAGTACTTTTTGAGTTTTTTTTAGTGTAAATTAGTTTATTTAGTGTTTTTTTAGTTATTAGTAATTTTAATTTAAGTTTTAATTTAATTTTTTTTTTTAGTTTTTAATAAAAGTTACTAGGATGAAATCGGTTCGGATAGTTATATAAGTTGTCTCCGTTTAGTTCGATTTGATATTTCTGTTGAACCATAAATTTAGTTCGGTTCAAAAAATCATGTGTTTTCAAATCGAATTGAATTGAACCGAAGAATGTATAAATAAAATAAATCATATATATACTAAAATATATCTTCAAACCCTAAAAGCATTCATTTCACACGCTGCCTACCCTCTCTCTCGAACTCACGTTGCCTCCCCCTCTGTTCGAACTCTCTCGCCTTCCCTTCCTGTTCTCTTCGAACTCCCTCTCCTTCACCCTATGTTCTTTTCGAACTCTCTCTCCTTCTCTCTCTCCTCTTTTCGTACCCTCAGATCTGGTAGAGAGGGTGGTGTGAAGAGGATGGCTTCATTCATCGAGAGCACCCTCAGAGAGTCAGATTTGCACGGATATGTCGAGGTTTGGTTGGAGATCGCGGTTGATGTAACATATTTGTTCAAAGAGAGAGTTCGAATCGAAGCATACCACAACAGATTTGAATGTTACAATGTCTTAGGTTTGTGTTTTGGATAATGTTAGGCCTTTTAATTTCAATGATTTTTATTGCCTTAATTTTTTTTAGTTTTAGAGATTGTTAGGGTTCTACTTATTTTATTGATTCTGTATCCTAATGTTTCAAAATAAAGGTTTGTAGTTAATTTTGATTTGTTTGTAATTTGTTTGGACAATGTCTAATGATTTTAGTTTTACTGTGAGCGCTTATTTTTTGTGGATTTTTCTTGTTAATTAAGTACTAAGTTCAATGATTTTTTTTTCAACTTTGACCAGTTGCGAAACCGAACCGAAACTTTCAGTTAAGTTCGGTTCGGTTCATACGTCATCCACAGTTCGATTCAATTTGATTCATATGTCATTCACGGTTCGGTTCATACGTTATTCACGGTCCGGTTCGTGAAAATAAGCGAACATAAACTTTTGATTTGGTTCGATTTTTTTCTAAGTAACCGATCGAACCGAATCGATTACACCTCAAGTTAGTGGGGAGGGATATAAATGACCATTCTACATAGTTTAAGGATATTTGATGCTAAAGAAATAGTTCAAGGATGTAAATCACTGACAAGTCAAATTTTATGGGTGTAAATTAGATTTTATCTCTAAATTATAACTGTTAATAATTATTGATCATAATGTCATTAATCTATTTAATCTATTTAATAATTTTTTCAAAATAAAAGTAACTTAAAATGCGTCAAAAAGGATAAAAATATATAGTTATTATATTTAAAATATATATACATTTAATTCAAATAATAATCTAAGTAAAGATAATAATATATGGTCAATTAATTGAAAGTCCCTCTTTTTATTTTAAAAATTCCGGGTATGTTATAATATCATTGATTGACTATATATTCTTATCCTTAAAAATATAGAGATAATTAATATTTGTAAACCAAAAAATAATTGTGAATTTTTCTATAGAAAACCGCAAAATACACATTACACACATAAAATTTAAAAGAATTAATTGATTATATTTTTCAACGATATATCAATAGATATCTCGATACATGAGTGGTTATATAATCAACAGATTCTTCATCTTCAACGAATGACTATAGAAAGATCAATCATAAATCAACCAAGTCGTTAATGATTTTTTTTAACTAAACGTATATCCTAGCTAATATCAGTGGAGGTTCCACGCCCGTGGGTTCAACAAACTGTTCCAAATTTCATAATGCAAAATAACTATGGATGAATTTGATACAAGTAAGAAAGAATCGCCTACATTTGGTACTATTAAACAGCAAAATAATTTTCGATAATTAAAAGATTTGATGATTGTTATAAATCACCTTACTTGATTTTTAGGGCACTATTAAATTCTTCAAATGAAGGAGGTTAAAATTAAATAAAAATTACAATTAAAATTCCAACCACAGTAAAATAAATGGTTTTAATGTCTAGGATAAATTATAATTTTACCCTTACAGTTTGGGGTCGTTTTCATTTTAGACTCTACACTTTAAAAATTTATAAAGTAGACCACACAGTTACATTTTGCATTCACGTTAGATCTTCCGTAGCACCTCCGCTTAAAAATAATAATGGTCCGTCACGGTTCTGCCTATGTGGCATTACATGGCAAGTAGTTTAACGTCATATCAGCTTTTTAATTTACCCAGCTATCACATGAGATGGAATCCCTAAAATACCCTTAATCCCTCATTTCTTTCTTCTTCCTCCTCCCTCGTTCAGGAAATTTATTGTTTTTTTTTTGCAGAGTTCTTCTTCCTCCTCCACTCCATTTTTACAGAGTTCTTCTTCCTCTTCGTTTGCGAGAGACCCGAGTTCTTCTTCCTCTTCATTCACGAGCAGACCCAAGTTATCCTTCCTCCTTATTTGCAGGTTCTGTCTTGTTAAAGTTTTCATCTTTTTTTTAATTTCTTTTGAAATTTTCACAAGATTTTCTCACAGGAGATTCCTAGTGAAATATTTGTTTTCAATTTCTTTTGAAATCTTCTTTTGCAAGATGAATTTTATCCTATTTGTTTTAATGATTAGTAATTCTGAATTTGAGATATTAGGGGATTATAAAAAACATAAAAATACATATATTCTTACAAATTAATACATATATTATGGGGTTATAAAAGACATAAAAATACATATATATTCTTAGGGTAAAATGAATTTGGAATTCATCGAGATTCAGGGTAAATTTTTGAGTTCGAGATTAGGGTAAATGTTTGCTATTTCCCATACTATTTGTTTTAGTTGGGGTTATAAATGTATTAGATTATTGGTATGACTTCTTCAACCTTAACGACGTCTATTTCACATGGACACCGACAACTATCACTATGTTAGTGTGGAGTTGCTGCTCAGATCAGAACATCGTTGACACAAACAATCCCAAAGAGGAAATGTTTTGGTTATTATGCACACTTGATGAGCCTATGCTATAATATTTTATGATTTTACTGAACGTTTAGAATATCTATCTAATATTGTATTGTTTTATTATTAGGGTGAGGATGATCCAGGTTGTAGATGTTTTGCTTAGTGCGAAGATGATTTACCAAATTCAAAGGAAATGATTAAGCTTTTGAAGACAAATCTGAAATTGTTGAATGAATAATATCAGCCCAAAATGAAGAGGATGTGGTTGTTTTTAGTATTATTATGGCTTGTAATTGTGTTTATGTTATTAATAGGATGCCCCAAATAATATGTTAGTATTGGTTTATGTAAATTAGGCTAAAGTTTATCTGTTTATCTTGGTATGTTCATGACATTATGTAGTAGTCAACTTATTTGGCACTCTTTCGGTGTAACTGATGTCACAATATGGATTAACTATGAATGAACATTTCTACTTATTTAGTACTTCAATTATGAATGAGAATTTTCAATAAAATTAGGATGTCATTAAAGCCTAAGGTGATGATTATGAATGAGCATTTTAGTCTTCTAAAAGTGGCATGAGTGCCAAAGAACCTTCATACAAGCTACAAAAGAAATAATTCAATCTGATTTCTTATTGTCCATCACAATATGAACTTTCAATTTTAGTCATCCATAATCCTATTTCCACTATCTATTGCATCCAAAAATACATCCAATGGAAGCTAAAATCATATTCAAAATAATAGATTCTGATTATCGAAAAACCATTCATCAAAATACATCTTAAAACATCCCAAAAAGTGTTTACAAAAGTATCCAGCAACACATATATCAATATATTAACATCCCACAAAAGAATTTCAGCACCTATTAATATGCCCAAATCACCCATATTAACATCCAAGCACCCATATCAACATAGAAGCCTAATCCATCACAAAAACAGCACTAGAACCTATTAACATCCACTAAAATAGTATCGAGCAGTATAAAACAGAATCAAAAACACTATCCAATTTACATTACAAAAACATAAAATAAAATCATAAAATAGAATCCCTTCCAACAGCAGCACATCTACCCCTTCCTCGACCTCTCCTAACAGCAGTAACATAACTGCTTGCTTGAGTTCCAGCAACATTGCTTGCTTCAGATGCAATTTGAAAAGATAAAGTATTGTGAAAATCAAATATATATTGAAATGAACATAAACAAAACATATTACATGTAAAGTAGAAGCTCACTCTGATTCTTATGAACCTCTTTACACCCCTATTGGGGCTTATATCAGTGTTCTTCATTCTTGGGCCAACATTTTTCTTTGCAGCAACTAGAGCCCCTCTACATGTCCTCTTATCGTGCCTAATTGTCTAACAGTTGCTCTAGGTTAGTGTCCTATTCTTTCTCTTCAACACCATTGGATTTATTGGCTCATCATTGTCTCTTCTTATTTGTTTCTTTAGCCTCCAAGGTGGTCTTTTGAACTTTGGAGGCAACACCAAATTTTCATCATTGGTGAGTTTACGCCAAGGGTTTGGCCCATTACATAGCTGTATAAAATGAGAATAAGTTACCAACATTGTATCTTTGTGATAGAATTTATCAACATACTCATCAGGGTTACTGCCCATAAAGTAAATACGCTGTATGACATGCACACATGGAATACCAGACACATTCCATTTATAACAGTTGCACGACCTAGCATCCAAGTCAACCACATACTTGTCTTTTCCACAATTAGCTTCAAATTTATGTTCCCCATTCCATATTCTCCTCATCAGAATTAGGAGGAGAATTCAACTCCTCAGAATCAAGCTCCACTTGTGGATCTTGTGGCTCAACCCCTCCAACATCAAATTCATTATTATTAAGCTCATAATCACTGACTACAACATCATCTAAGTAAATATTCCTCACACTTGCATCGCTAGATTCACTGTCATTCCCCCTCACAGTAATCACTATCACTTTTACCTCCTAAGTGTAATACCCCGACCCTTCATAAATGGGTAATTTTGTAAAAATGATTTAAAAAAAATGTGATTTTAAAATTTGAATTTAAATATGGATTATTTGTAATTTTTGTAAAAAAACATTTTAATTAGATATGATTTATTCAAAGTTTGATTTTTTAAATTTTACAAGTGTTTTATTATATTATTTTAAAACACACTCGCGCCGTTGTGCACATACATCCTAGGCCAACGCCAACCCCAACCTTATCTCTTGGTTTTATTCGGCTTTTATCTCTCCTTTCTCTACCTCACTCACATCATATATTTACATACGTCTAAAGAAAAACCCTAAGCTAACATTGTCAATTACCCAAAATCTCTCACTGTTCATCTCTCTCATGCAGCCTCTCCATCAGCAAATACTCTTACCCTCCCTCGATGTTCTCCTTCTTCGAGCCTCTCTCTGTACTTCTTCTTCTTCGTCCATCACGCCTCTTCGCCGTCGTTGGCCGCCACCGCCGCGACGAAGCACCATCTCCAGTGAGCTTTTTCTTTCTTATTCTATCTGTTCTCTGTCTTCTCTCTCCCCTGTTTTGTTTCTTTTTTTTCTCTCTGGTTCTGCCACCCCCGGCTATTTCATCGCCCGTGAGATCCTCATCCCCTCTATGTTTCTGTCTCCTTCTCGTTCTCTCTCTCATTTTTTGTCTCTCATGTCTCTCTCTCTATCTCTCTCTCTCTCTCTCTCTCTCTCTCCCCCTCTCTCTCTCTTTTTCTCCATCTGCTCCTGCGATGCCCCTTCCCCCTTCTTTCTTTTTCTCTTTATTTCCATCTTTCCCTGTTCAGATTTCAACTGGGTGTTATGCAACTGGGTCTTATGACCCAGTTGGTTGCTCACCTGACCCATATTGTTTTGACCCGAAACTGGTTCAAGCAACCCAAATCGGATCTGAACCGGTCCAGCCTAACCCAGACCGAACCAACCTAACCGAACTGGTCTGAACCAACCCAGTCTGAACCGTTTGACCAAGTTTGATCTTTCAATTTCTTACCCAAAACATTGTTTTCCGAGCTCGCTCAGGCCTTTTTGCAGTGTTTTAATTAAATCTCTATTTTCTTTTTATGATATTTAAAATGTGTTTGTATTGAATTATTTCAGAACAATTTAGTGATTATATATTTTTGGATTTCGGGTCATTAATTGTTTAGTTTCTTCTTCCACTTCAGGTAAGTGAATTTGCATCGTAATGTGACCCGTGTGTGATAAATGTATGTGCTTCGTGTAAGTGAATTTGTATTGTAATGTGACCCCTGTGTGATAGGATGTATATGATTTGTGTAAGTGAATTTGCATCGTAACGTGACCCATGTGTGATAAATATCTATGATTTGTGTAAGAGAATTTACGTAATAGTAATGTGACGTACGTGTGATAAATGTAATATGTGTTATTTTCATCAGCTTTAATAAGCATGTTATGTTCATATATATGTTTGTGTAAATTGACTTATATAATGGTGTGACTCTGATATTATAATTGTATCATGTATTTATTATATGTTTAGCCGTTTTTCAATAATTATTATATTTCGTTAACACTCTGGTAATTGTTTATTGTTCAGTTATTAATTTGATTATCAGGAGATAATTATTTTGGTATGACTGATTTTACGTTAGTATATTATCATGTTTGATTCTGTTACATGTATCAGTATGCATTATATGATTAATTATTATCATACGTTGGATTATGTAATTTATGAAGTTAATTCAGTCAAGTGGTAATTAAGCAAAATTTGAACTTAAGCATGGCCCTTAGTTAACAAGAAATCAGGACTGTTCACGTTTTGTTCTGTTATACGAACGGGGTGTTATCTGTTCATGCTTTCATCACACATATGGTGTCATCTGGTCATATTTTGGTCATACATTAGGTGTCATCTATATATGTTTTCTGTCACTCATGAGGTGCCATCTGTTCACGTTTTTCATCACCCGTGACTGTCATCTGTTATGTCGCCCAATGTGTATCATCTGTTTCATCGCCCGATGTATGCCATCTGTTTCATCGCCCAACGGGTGTCATCTGTTTCGTCGCCTAATTCGTCATCATGTGTTTCAGTTAACGTGTGATCAGTTCTGATTAAGTTGTTAACTAGTGGATATGCCAAGACAATATATGAATAAGTTTGTTATATGATTCTGTTTGAGACACGTGTTATCTATGTGCTATGTTAAGCCATGCCATGATCGAATACATTACTTTATTTCATTTATGATATATGTCAAGTTCAGTTATATTATGTCATGATTGCATTTATGATATGTGGATGCATGTTATTATGTGAGTTTTCTTACTTAGTATTTTAAAATACTCATCCCCACACAGTTGTTTATGATGCAGATGGTGATGGCGAGCAGCATGAGTGAGAGACTGTCATAACTAGTTGAATTAAAAGAATTTATGTTTTTTAGTTGATGAATTGATTTAAAACTTGGGAAAATATTTTCTGTTTAACTCAGTAGTTTATTTTACGTTATGTTTTTCTACGAATTATGATTAGTGAAAGTTTCATGAATTATGGATTTCAAGTTTTGACTTTATTTCAATTTTTTGAGGTTTTATTAATTATGCATTTAAGACACTTTATCGCTTCCGCTATTTAATGATTTAGATTTTGATCATGGATAAGTTAATGCTTCCGCTATTTAAGGTCAAGTTTTTCTATCATGGGTAAATTAAGAATTTCAATTTGGGAATTTTCTCAAATAGGGCTTGTTTCGCGTTGAGGATTTCAAAATTATAAAATTACATGTATGTTAAACCCTCGGGGATCGGGACGTTACACTAAGTATCCTATATGAGTGGACCATTCAAATTGACCACTACGATGCGCATGAATTGAAAATGGATATGGAGCCATCTCCGCAATTAAAAAAACCTCAATCACATGCATATACAACATAATATAAATTAAGAGATGGAATCAGATGCATTAATTCACTAATGAAGGGATGTGGATGAGATTTGATGGCAGATAATGAATAGAGCACATGGAAATAGTTCCAATTCATGTTAGATGAAGTTATTATCACATTGACCATAATAAGTTTGGAAGAAGCAAGATTGCCTCCCAACTACCAAGCATATTTTGGGTATAATTACTTGCATTTCAACATTGAATGTAAGTAAAACTAAGCGCTTCCTTCATAGCAAGAAGATGAGATATTCCAACACATGGTAAAAATAGAAGTTTCTAAAAGGTTATGTGCAAATGTAACATCAACCCATTTAATTTGAAATACTAAGAAAAGACTAACACTACTATTACAATTTTAAGATAAGATTTTTTTAGAACTCCATAACTGATTGTAGTTACTTCAGTCTTCATGAAGTACAACTAGAAAAAGAAAAAAAAACTCAAAGTTGAATATTAGGAACATAAAAGGAAGGTGACATTTCTTAAGGGAGCAGATGACCTTACACATAAATTAGAGGACATGACTCGATTTGGTAACTTAAGCAGAACTCGAAACCCTAATTTCTAAAAATCAACGAGCAAAACTCGAGGAACAGAACTCGATTTGGTAACTCAAACCCAAATTTTCTGAATACTCGAAGAACAAAACAGACTAGAAATCGAATACTAGACTTGAAAAAATACCTCCTCCAAACAGAGAGCCCCAACCTCCTCAAAGTCCTCCGATCACCTATAGTAACTCGAGCAAAACTTTGAAGACTGCGATTTGGTAGGTCGATTTCGAGCTCAACAAGCGATTTGGTAAGGCGATTTCACGAACCCTAATCGCCCAAGAGAGGAAGACTGTGTTTTGGTCCAACTTTTGGTTAGGGGTGGTAAATTTTCGAAGGTGAAATTTTTGAGTTTTGCTTTTACTTGGTATTAATTTTAGGTTAGGTTAATTTTAACTCCACGTCATTTTACCACTTGTCAACTGGGTAAATTAAAAAGATGATGTGACGTTAAACTACTTGTCACATAATGTCACATAGGCATACCGTAACGGCCGTTATTATTTTTAAACGTGGGTGCTACGGAAGGTCTAACGTGATGCAAAATGTAACTGTAGAGTCTGCTTTATAAATTTTTTAAAGTATAGGATCTAAAATGATAATGACTTCAAACTGTAGGGGATAAAGCTATATTTAACCTAATGTCTATTATTTTTTATGGTTAATTGATTGATGAGGTGACATTCAAAGTTGTATAATTTTGTAAGTAAAAAAAACTACTCTATCTTAATTTGAGATTTAAAACTTAATTATTTAGTGTAATTACTTCTTTTATTTTACCTCATCTAATTATAAAAATTACACATGCATAAATATTTTATTTTACCTCATCTAATTATTGAAATTACACATGCATAAATAAATTAATTACGTTAAGCCTGAATAATTGAGTAACTAAATTTATTTACTTGGGTCATTTCTGCTAAAAAGAAGACATTTTTACAATTCACGCTTGAGCTATGTTCATCGCTCTCAAATTATTGTTTTGAGACTAGGATTTAGACCTTTTACTTGAATTGTGTGTTCTATATTTGATTGGTTTTGAAATATAAATAACACAAACTTTTTAATGAGTTGAGAACGAGCAAAATATATCAAGTCATAATTGAGCAGCTTCAAATTCCAAAAAGAAAAAATCTTACTAAATTATAGGTCAATATTTATTATTAATTAATTAAAATTAATTTATGAAAGATTAACAAGTCAGTTAGTCAATTAAATTTAAAAAAAATTTACTCTTAAAAAATTTAAACATACGTACCCATTAACAAATAGAATGTCCAATGGAAAATCTCACTCCGACCAATTAAATTATTTACATTGTTAAAACAGCTCACATTTCCATATTGAGAATGTAAATCCTAGTCACCCCACCTACTAGAACACAAAAAATTATAACTTCCGAAGATCTAAGAGGCTATTTTCAATTTTCTAAAAGTGGTAAAATTTAATTCATCATTTTTCCATCATTTTGGATAATGGTTTATAACATTATCCAAAGTGTATGTTCCAAAGAATCCAAACACAACAGTCAAATACAATTCTGGGATACTAGTTTAAAAAAAAATTCTGGGATACTATTACTGATGGAGTCGAACCAACTTTGCTTCCTGATCTCAATCTTTTTTCGAAACACAAGCTCAATAATATTTCCCATCCCATCATTTCATCATCTGTGTCGACTATGATGGGACTAACTCAAGGAAGGGTTAATCTCTTCCGAAGCATGCAGCAGGGCCACTCATTCGTCTTAACCAGTAGTAGAATCTTCTCTCGGCGATTCTATTCTCCCATAAGAACCCTTTGGCAACCAGCCTGCTTGATCGATTTTGTAAGATCAGCTAATTCAAAGGGGTTAATCTAATCTGACGTGGTCAGTAAGACGCTAAGACAGTTACATTTAACAGTTGTAAAAGAAAAAGAACTATTCTATTACATGAGTTATACCTAAAAGGCTACAACAAATAATAAGAATATATAAGAGATGTGATTTTTCTAACCATAGAACCAGATGTCCAAGCTTACCTTCGATAAACAGTTGGGACATTGGGAGGAGACAGAGAGAGAATATACTAATTCTGATAAATTACAGCTGTAAACGACTGAGTAACTCACGAAGGACACTACTTATCATCTTTATATCTGATCGGGGGTGTGGTTGCTAGTAGTAGATGGTGATGTGGTTCTACCATTTTGAATCCCATTCTCCGATGGAGGAGTTGTTCCCCATTTGCCCTCTGTTTCTGTGGGTTCGATAACTTTAACGGACCCGTCCGTCATCCCAACGGCTATTTGATTTGGCTCCAGCGGATGTGCCGCTACCACGAGCGGGTATGCAGCTTGGCTTCTAAACGAGTCAACGCAAAAAAATAAGCTAGAGTAAGAAAGATATATTTCTGGGTAAATGCATGCATATATACACAACTTGTCCAAAAATGCTAATTTAGTTTCAAGATACGAAAATATATATTTTTGGGCAAAAGATCACGAGTGTGTTTGGGAGTGCTTTGACTAGAAACACTTTCAGACATTTTTTTTGGTCAAAAAACACTTTCATACATTGAAATAACACTATTTTAGCTAAAAGTGATCTCATACACATCTTTGTATTAAACACTTGAATAGGTGTTTACTAGTGTTTCGATTGAGCATTTTAGAACACCTGAATGTGTGTTCTTGTAAAAGAGTTTTTAAATACCAAAATGCGATTCAAACAATTAACATTAGTCAAATAAATGTGACTTGCCATAATGTCTTTTAAGGCATTTAAGTGTTCTCAAACAAAGCACTTCAATGCAATGTAGATCACATTTTTTGTCAAATGTTGTTGCTTGATACATATTTTGGCATTTAGAATCACCAATCTAAGTGTTATCTAAAATGCTTTTAATACAAACAAATACGCTTTACAATACATTCAAGTGCTTCATGCAAATAAGGATATGAAATCATTTTTGACAAATATATTGTCATTTCAACATATAAAACTGTCTTAGTCACAAGCACTCCCAAGCCACAAACTCCCTACTTACCCATTTACCGCTGCCTGGGACAAGTATGCTGCTGGGGCGATACGGCATCTTAATCTTAGCGTGTCCCCATCAAATACCCCAATGTTACAATCACAAAAGGTAGCATAAACTAATAGGCTATTGCAGGAATATGCTGCATAAGATATAGGTGCAGGCAATACATCTTGTGGAAGCCACTGCAAAGTAAGAATAGAAATTAGATCATGACCAAATCTCTCGCACAGGATCAAAGATGTTAGATCTATTGCTAAGATTTCTACCTGTCGAATACGATCCATCTTAGAGGCATCATATATAGCTAACTGTGTCTCATGGACAGCCAACAAATGTATTTGATCCGAGTGAAACTGTACTCGGGTATCGCCTACAGGTGCCTTTCCAACAGGCAACTGGATTATTACTGATTTCCTCTTCTCCCAAGTGTCAATGCTCCAAACACATAGCTGCAGAAATTTACCACTATATTTTAAAAAATAAAAAGAAATGATAACATTAGTTTCCCATAATTAGCAAGATTATGACCTAGAAAGTGGATCCTAACCTACTTTGCATTACCCATGAATTAAGTCCAGATAGGGGGGGGGGGGGGNGGGGGGGGGGGGATCTTAAGAAATATGTGAATCAAAATATCACTCAAAGGCCGAACTGGTTTAGTGCATAGTGTGAAATCACAACAGAGGAGCAGCCGTGTATAGTGTAAAGAGTGACACCGTAACTAGAGAAAGCAAGCAGAAAAGTTTTCGTATGAAAAAACAATTATCAACGTGTAAGCAAAACTATAGGATCAAGCAGATAAGCACAAGCCAGAAAACAATTATTTCTATGATAAGGAATTATAAACAAGTAGCAGAAACATATATGGTTTTCCGGGTGCAACTGCAAAGCCTACAACTAAAAGTATCCATATCCCCTTCCATTATATTACACAGGGCAACATATATTATATAACAAGCGTGATAACAAGATGATGTCCTTTAATGTGTTTATTTACTTTGTGTGGTTAGAAAGGAATTATAGGTGCTTTGAGAGTGTAACTAGAGATAGTGATACTGATTTCTTGTGTAGAGTTCTATTATTAGAGAAGGGTTTGGTCTTTTAGGAATGTAGAGAAATCTAGTGTGAACCTTCGGCTTCAAGATTGTTGGGGTTTTCATAAAAATATTTTTGGGTGAGGCTTTGTAGGGTCTTCGTTTAGTTTGTTTTTTCTTTGTCTTCCTTGGGGTAATGCCCCTTGAAAGCTGTTTATTTCTTTGGTTAAAATACCTTTTAACCAAAAGAAAAGATGAGCTTTTCCCCTTTCCGGATCAACTTCAAAATGATGATTAGCAAAAAGAGTCCAAAACAATCTTTAGAGTTTTTTTTTCCACTCCCTTAGCTGCAAGAAAAATCAACTATCAAGAACAAGGAAGAAACCACATACTTGGGCATCAGCACCAGATGAAACTAGAATATTAAGATTGGTGGAAAAAGCTAAACCAGATATCCGCTTCTGGTGACCCTTCAATTTTGATTTTACCTAAAATCAGCAGATAAAATATGTTCCATTTAATCATTAAAGAGAGTGAGTAAAATTCCCAGTGGGTGTGGAGGAAGATAGAGAACTATTCAAGGAAAATAACTAATACCTCATCGAACCTGACATTGTAAATGTGGATGGTTGAATCTTCCATACCAATGGCAATGATGTTGTTATCTTGAGGATGGAATGCTAAGAAGGTTGAAGTAGGGGGAGGAGGCATAAAGGTCGTCATCACCTACGACTCAAAGGCTATTACAAAATGGAGAAATCCCAGACTAAACAAACTTCAAGGCATACTGAAGAACATACACACCTTGAAAGTCATCATGTTGAACAATGAAACCTTCCCGCCACAAGCTGACATTGCATATGAGTCATTTTTTGAGAGTGCTATACATGGGACGGCTTCCTCAAGGTTGACACCTGAGACATCATTAGTCATAAGAAGACCACTGTTCGGTTGCCAGTGCTGTGGAACAACACTGGCAGTGGCCTTTAAACATCCATTAATTCAGTTAGTTTTTTCCAGAGAAACAAAAGGAATATTACAGTAACAAAAATTGAGTGAATACATTTACAAAAACTAAAGATCTTATAAAAAGTTTCCTACAAAATTTTTCGAGATAACAGAGTGAATACTTTCCGAACAAGTTATCACCTTTCCATTCGGATTCAGTTCATTCCGTGTCCACATCCAGAGCTTTTGAATACCATTTGCTCCAAGAGCCAAAACACCAACTCCGGAATTTGTATAGAGAAGTCGAACAACCTGACCGTGGAAGTAAAATTTACAAAATAATAATTGTGAACACTTGACGAGATTTTTGCCATACACACACACCTTGTGAGAAGAATCCACACTGTCAGGCATGGTCGCCAGACGGCAATGGACAGAATCAACAATTTCCGCTAACTGCCATTTGGCTTTATCATTGATATCCTCTGCACTTCTTGGTTTGTCTATACTTCTTGTCATACTATCCACGCCATTCTTAAAATATAAAGCCAAAACGGTTAATCAGTACTTCTGATAGTAACTTACTTATCTAGATGCCATTCTTTAAAAGGTTCAAATAGAGGAAGACGGGCATCTCTACTAGGAAATGGGATTGGGGATGCTGATGAAAAAATGTAGACATCATATATAGATAACACCCTCAAGCTCTGGATAACTATGACATTATTAAAAGTATCTTACAAGAAAATGTTGTTCATCGCATGCCCATCATAAAAGGGGACCTTATTTTATGACTGCGAAGAACCGGCTAGATGACTGAGTTAAGGTTTCTTTTATAAGAAAGGGGGAACTATCATTAAAAAACATAAGAATACAAAAAAGGTGGATAAGCAATCGACCAGAAACAAAACATAAATCAGTCTGAACAAACAGCAGACCAATCTAAAGAAATCAGGAATAAATGAATCACACACGGCCTCAACATCCTTAAACAATCTCGTATTACGTTCCTTCCAAATAAACAAAAAAGTGGCCAAAAGAGCCATAACCAAAGACATTTCTTTTTCTTAGAAGCAATCCAATAGAGCTTCACAGCATGCAGGAGCTCTCCAACATTTCTTGGAAAAACCCAGCTGACGTGAAAAATTTCCTAAAACTAGTGCCAAACTTTACGAGCAAAAGAGCTATGGAGGAACAAATGGTCCATATCCTCATTGGTACAACCGTACATCACACAATGTGAAGGTGACTAGAAGTTAAGGATTAAACTTAATTATTTACAGGCGGGCCTGCAGCCAAACAAGAAAGCAAAGGACCAGGATAATTTTAAGGTATGCTGATGTATAATTGCTGCTAATTTTATAAACCAATGCAATTGCTATTAACAAATGAAAGTACATATAACAATGCTTCAAAATTTTCAAGCCAAAAAAGGACAACCTGACTTGCAAGAATCGGAGGAGGCCTGACTGGTGAGCTTCTATCCACTTTACAATTGACTGGACTAGCATTCATAATAGCAGAAGGGCCAGATATCTGAGCAATAAGACGAGTCACCAAAGATAAAAAAATTATTAAGTCAAGCATATTAAGACGAAAGAGAGAGCGGACTAAAATATTAACCTTCACTGAAGCAGATTCCATAGGTGACCTCAGTGCTTCAAAAGATGGTGGCTCAATCCCTTTCACGGATCTGAGTCCAACAGAATTGGCAAGTATTTTGAATCCATTGTCTACTGTAGTAACAGCAAGAAGATTTCCCTCCTTGTTGAACCTTAAGCGGGGAAGACTCTGAAGCACATAACTTTATGACATGAGGCCCAATTAAAAACCAAAAATATCTCCACATGAATGACATGGAATTTAATAACATAATACTGACCGGAAGTCCCCCTTCTGCGTCAGTGCTAGTGAGTACGTTAATATTGTCCATATCCCAAAACTTAATCTGACTATCTTCACCTGCAGCCAAAAAGTGACTCTGTGTAGCGTCAAACTGCACTACGCCAGCTGATTTCTTTCTAAATCCAGAATATGTCGTCTTTACTTTTCCCTCACTTTCATTCCATTCAACCAGATATGTGTCTCCATCTTTACTGGTTCCACAAGAGAACAACCTTCAAGAAAGGAAAAGTAAAGGAAAGATCAAATATTAATAAAACTACAAAACTGAGTAACACTAATTGCAGAAAAACCATAAATAAATAGCAAAATGATATATAGATTAAAGAACAGACAACAGGATCAAAACACAGAGTACAAACTGAATATTCCATATCCATTGTCTTTTTGCTATGGTTTACATTTCATAAGTTTTACCTAGTTCCATCATCACTGTAAAGCATCGTAGTACACCATCTTCCAGGAGCATTATAATCTACTCGAGAACCCATGTTGTCATACAACCAGGCTTTTATCTTCCCATCAAGGGCTATTGAAAATATGAACTGCAAATTGAAAAGTGAAATTAAGAAACTAAGTTACATTATTAGCTCGTAGACATTCAATTTTGAACAACTAATGCCTTGCTGGTTGATTGCAGTCAAGCTAGTTGAAAGCTAACCGTGTGTCTGTGTGTGCTAACCTCCTAAGAGCCTATCAGGCTTCAAAAGTAAATGAAAGAGACGAGGCAATATATCCCAGAGACTCACTAAACTAGTTTCTTTTTGTTAGGAAGCAGAAAATTATATTAATAGAGAAGTACAAGAAGCAATATTTGGAGGATGACGAACCCTCCAAAAAATGAAAATTAAAAAAAAAACAGAACAAAACATTACAACCGAATTACAACCACAACAAATTCCAATTGTCAAAAAAAGAAGACCAAGACCAAAAAAAGAACTCCAATTGGGTTCTTTGGCTTGAGAGAATGGGAAGAATTTTTTAATACTTATTCGCTGATGAGTCAGTTTTATGGAAGAAAATTATTTTTTTGGCTTCTTCTTGGTCGTCAAAATCAAAATTTTTAAACGATATCCATTTGTCTTCTTCTTTTAACAATTGGAATTTGTTATGGTTGTAACTCGGTTGGAATTTGTTTAATTTTCTTTTTGTTTTCAGTTTTTGGTGGATTCCTCATCCTCCAAAATCTGTTCGTGTAAACTTTTTATTTTTCATAAAACTTTTCTGTTTCCTATAAAGAAAAGAATTCATGGCGTATCCTTAAAAAAATTCGACTTGGACGACCAAGAGGAAGCCAATATAATATAACTTTAATCTACAAACTAGTTTCTCGGTTATTAACTGTAATTATTCGACTAAAGAAAATTAATCCAATGATTGAGATCAACTATTACTAGTGAGTAATGACTGAGGCTGACTTATATATATTAAATATTTAACCGAACCATTTCATAGAAGACACTTAAAAGTTCTTACGAAATAACTTGACCATCAGACATAATATGTTTCTCTTTCAAGTACATTGAAAGCCAAACAACTAAAGAGATGACTGCCATCTCATGAATGCAGACAGATTTTCCTAAAGTAACGGACATAGAGAAAAGCAAATTACAAAAGCAGCAAGAGTTTAGATGAACAAAGATGACCATTCTCTTGTATGGGCTCACCTGAATGTTCTCCTTGTGATGAGGACAAATAGAATATACCGGTGCCCCATGGCCTTCAAAGGTAAACAGTTTTTGTCCCGCTAAATCCCAAACCTGCTCCGTTGTTTCCATTAGAAACGCAGAAAAGTTTATCAAAATGAAAATCCGTCATGAGAAATTCTTCAAATTGTGAATTTCTATGGCTTTACCTTTATAAGTTTATCTTCACCACAAGTAACCACACAAAGTTGTTTGTTTGGATGAGCAAAAGCCAAGTCATTTACACCACCAGTATGGGCATCAATCTACAATGATAAAGACGTGATTTTCTACAACAAGCTATTTTATCATCTACCACTATTTGACAAGCATAACTCATCATCTAACCTCTAAATGATGGTTTAGATCGTTCGACCCAGGATAAGCATACAAATGAATCAAATGTTTAGTAAATGCAACCCCTGCAACAAGAAAGAGTAAGATAAACAAAACGAGTACCTGTAAAACTTCTTTTCATATATCAAGATGAACATACCCACAAAATTTCCATCTGGACTCCAAGTAACACGGCTGACAGATATTGGTGCATCTTTAACAATAGCAGCCTGCAGAAAGTTGTGTAAAATTCCAAATTTTACATGATGGCTATCATCATGGACCTCATGGTCATAAATTAGAAAACCGCAACAATTCCAAGAAAGGAAACTAGATCTAGGCCTTTCTACAAACTATCAGCAACCAGAGTAATATAACAACCTGAAATGCCAACGAGCGGGTTGTCATATCCCATATCTTGAATTGCTTTGAAATCTTCTCCCGCATCCGAAGATCCCATAGTGTAATATCACCATTACTACAACCAACTATGCAACAGAAGAGAAAGGTAAAAAAAATAGAGCTAATGGAAACAAGGAAGGGGAACCTGTCAAATTTCACAGGGGAGAAGTAGATGGAAATTTCCTTTTGACAAAGTAAAAAGAAGTAGATGTATTTCCAATCTGAATCAACCAGGAAGATAAGAAATCCTACCAATGAGTAATGTATGGTGGGAAGGATGAAAATCCATGCTTGTCACAGTGGATCCTTGATGCATGGTCAAAGCAACTGTTCTTGGCAGGTCCTCAAGAGACCAAGAAGCTTGCTGACGAGGCATTGGATATGTAACCTGAAATCCATAGCAAATATGATATCAACTCCAGTCATCACCCAACGGATCGCTATAAGAAAAACAAAACAATGATATGATGACATAGCGCATCTTCTACCTGACTAGTCATACCTCCCATACTTACATGTAGAAAACAAATCTCATGATTACCTCATCAGATTGAGCAGACCGCAGACGTTTCAATAGCTGCTCATGTTCAGGACTCTGATAATCAAGCATCCCTGGAGCTGCTGGAGGTGTTCTTGGATGTTTCAAGATTGAAACTGCTTTACCATGAAGTGGATAATGTCACGACAATGAATAGGTGTATGAAAGGCAGCTCAACATGCAGACTCAAGCTAGAAATCATGCCGAATATTAAGTTTACATCCATTTGAAAACAGAAGAAAAACATTATGCTAATGCACCAAAAGAATGGAGAATTCTAGACCCTTCTTGCATGTTGTGAAGCAGGATGAGAAACTAAAGAACAGAACACATACAACTAAAAGAGAAATGTGTCCCTAAATTCCAACTCAACTTAAGAACTGACCTTGATTTTGTTGAACAGGTATAGATGATGCAGTAACCACAGCTGCTTGGACAGATGAAGAAGCAGATGCATTTGCCATCCATCCTGCTAAAGCAGTAGCATTAGAAGTTGCTCCAGTTGGTGGAAAGGGCTACATGATAATGAAAACCAAAGCAGTTGTCAGTCGAAGCTATATATTAGGTGTTTAGTTCAAATCAAAACTTCGATGATCAAACATCTCAGATGCACAATATCATACACCAGGCGCTCCGAGTGAGGTATAAGCAGCAGGTTTTGCAACTGCAGCAACTGGAAGATTTACAGGTGTGGGGGCAAGAGGACCATTTGAAGGATGACAAGTATGGTCTATGAATAAGGTCTTGATATCAGGGTTTGGCCTTGGATTCTTACATAATTGATGCTGCCAGTTCAAGCTGCAAAGACAATCATGAATGAGATTAAAAAAGGTCAAGAAATATTATGGTCTGTTCTCATGGAAGTACTTTTCTTTAAAAGGATGAGATATAATGAGTATAACTATCAATACGCAAATGAATGTAGCCAGTTTCACTTGATATGCGGTAGTAGGAGAAACTTCTAGAACATTTTCTGCTCAATATATCTAGAAACAATGTGAATGACTAGACGGATGCTCTAACTTAGAAAATATTTACTTGAGAAGAGAAAAATATTTCAAAGCCCGATCTGGAATACTAAACTGCAGGTAACGCGAACTGGCAAGCAAGATAAATTTGGAAATATATAAAGAGAGTATTATTTAAAAAAAAACGTTTGCTCAAAGGATGTAATTGCGTCGATGAACCAACTTCAGATTAAACCTGATTTCATGACAAAACCAAAATATACCTTAGTTCTTCGTTTAATTCACCTAGCACACCTGCTATGATATTCATACCTTTGATTGATGAGAGTCCGCAATCTTGATGACCTCAGTGTAGGGAAAACAAGCTTATCACGAAACAGGGGATTTGCCTCTATAAGCTTTTTCAGCTCTATCAACATTATGCTACGAGCTGTTTTGGTGTCACCATACTTGGACAGCTGCTCATTTTCCCTGTTATTGGAGATCAATGAAAAAAGTAGTAATCAGGTATTGATGGCTTTAGAGGTCATCGCCTCTCCGTTATAAATACTTTATAATTAACTGTTGTTATCTCATACTTTGGTCTTTTATACAAGCTTTTTCATTTTGAATAGCCAAAAAGGATGATTTAACATGCTTGATGGTATTGCCTGACAAGTTAGATTGTCATGATTATCTATCTCACATGAAATCATAGATCGCACATTTGGAAATAAAACTTGAAGTTCAGTAACAACTTATCAGAATCAAATGCCACATTCGTTCTTTGATTTCATTTTCTCTTATAAATCAATAAACTTACAGTCTGAAAGCAGTGCCATATAATTGCCAATCCTTATATATCATTAAATTTCAAATTTATAAGAGATTACCTAAAATTGCCAAGCGTTAAAAGCTGTGTAATTTCTTTGTACAATTCCTCATTAAATGTTGAGAAGACTTTCAAGTCATTCACTAATATATCAACAGCTTTGGCCTTGTCTTGCCTACATATAAACCATAAAAGAACATTAACGATGTAAAATCTTTAGTTTTCTGTAGCGAAATTAACTAAAAAAAACTGAAGCAAGGACAAGAGATTTGAGACGTGTATGTGAATATAATAAAGTATACCGGTCAAGGGCTTCAAGATATTTCTGCTTCCTTATTTCGAAGAATATCTTCATGGAGTATCTATTATCATCAACTTTTGTGAAACCAGATAAGTACTTTTCAACTTCTTCCCAAGCACCAGCCTGAACTGTCTCCTCAAAGTACTTCATATTGAAGAAAAACGCAGATTCTTTCTCAAGCCTACAAAGAACGACATCTCTAATTAGGAAAAAAGACGACCAACCACTTTGTCACAGATTGAGAAGGAACTCCTCAACTATGTCAGAATAAGAAGAAAACGCATAAATTCATATAATGATCTCTTAGTCCCGGTTTTTCTCATGCAGCTTTGTATAGTTACCGGTTATAAATACCGGTTCTGGGATCCCTTTGTGATTTACACCTCCAATATCAATATCACCTTTTCCATGTCAATTGTCAAAGTTCAATTACGATTCGGGGGGGGGGGGGGAATCGAACCCATTCCACAGTAAAATAGGAGGAGAAGTTGGTTTAAACCTCACTTGTAATAAACGATTACTAATTAGATTCCAAATGAAATGATAACTTAATTATCCGATAGTTATTTCCTTCCATCTTCAAAAAACAAGCAGAAAGAGCATATTTAACTCAGTATTTTATACTTTTCTGCTTTAATGACTCAAACTCCAATGTCTCGGAAAAAGAATTACAAAATGTTGAAGAACATACAATATATAAGCATGCTCCTCACGAACACCTTCCAACTAGTCCAGATGAAACTAACACCAACATGCAATTATTCAACAGACGCAGAGAGAGAGAGAGAGAGAGAGAGAGAGAGAGAGATGATAAGAGGCTTACTTGTGCACAGATTCCTTGAACTTCTCCTCCTCAAGGAATTGGAGTATGAGAAACACCAGTTCTCTGCTCAAAGACGACATTTATGCCTCTAAAATCCCAAACTTAAATCCAAAACCAGATATTCCAACCTGAACCTCAAGCTCAGAGCTTCAATTTCTACCAAACAAACACAAATACAACCCAATTTTCTAAACCCAAAAATCAGAATTGATGCTCAAAACTGCTCGGATAACCTCAAAACACCACATGCTTCATTGGTTTTTAAGAATTACCAGCACAAATTCCAAGAAATTCTAGGGTTTCAAAGGCTGCAGAAGAGAGAGAGAGAGAGAGAGAGAGAGAGAGAGAGAGAGAGAGAGAGACTCGGTCTCGCTATCTTCTATGCATTGCACTTTCTACTGGCCTACCAGTGATCATTGATACATAAGTTTTTAGATAAGCATATCTACTTATCACTTATAAGTACTTTCACTTATGAGCTTACCAGAATTGTCCTGATTGATAAGGCATAAGCACGTAGACAGATAGTATTGCGGATTCGAAACCACAAATTAAAATCTAGTGAATATTCGTTACACACGTCCACTCGTAGTCGTACCGCACACACTCTCTCTCATATCTGTCTTTTTCGTACATTCACTTTCAACTTTCGCTTTGCATTAACTCTTTCCGCCGAAGTTTTTATCGCGGTATTATCTATTCGATTAGCGGGTCTCGCGCGCGAATGGAATTGACAAGGCAAGTCCACTCGCGCGCTTCTCCTCACGCACGACAATGAGCACTGAGGGACCTACTTTGGTGTCTTTATGATCCGGTGCCTAAACAGTTAAACTGTCATCTCAAATTTAGTATGATTTTCGAGTGACTTACACTACGCCCTGAACTTTTGAACTTATTCATACCAAACAACCACTTATCTTTACAATTTTATACTAATAGCATGATGTTTATTTCTTTTCACCACCATTCTTACTGTCACTTCCATCTATTTTAAGAATGGATGAGCAATTTAATACTCTAAGCAAAATTAGGTCGTTCCATATATTTTTCTTCATCTTTCACTTGAATACCATATAGTTTTTAGTAAGTAGTTGATTAGTAATCATCCGATCATAACTTATTCGAGAGCATATGTTTTCTCATTTAAATATAAAAAATTATCTTATTGATTTATTTGGTGTAAAACGATATACGAGTAATCTTTTTTTATCATGTAAATATATATAAGTACTCATTATTATGTTTTCGTTATTAATTACTATTGCTTTAAAAATGAAACAATTTTTGCATTGGTACATGAATTATCAATATGCTTCTATCTTTTTCGTGTAATCATCTTTTAGTTTCAATTCACATCTTCTAACTCTTTCTTTCACCATAAAGATTACTCATTCTTCATTTTATACCTTTGCTTTGATATATTTTTATTAGTATTTTTTTCATTTCATTTCATTCTATTAATTTGAAACAAACATATTGAATTAATTTTTCTACTTAGAGGATGATATATATATATATAGTAGGATGCAAGAATTAAACACAAAAATAGTATAAACTTTAAATCATCTTCTCGATCATCCATTAATAATGATCAAGATATTAGGATTCCAATAGAGCAAGAATAAAAAAATATTCCCTAATTTAAGAATTAAAAGTTTAGAGCCTAAAAGAATAAGTCCCCAAAGAAGTCAGACAAACCTTAATAATAAATAATCTAATAAAATTAATTATCAATCTTTTAATTCTTAAATTAGGGAATATAGCTAGTCTAGTACCACTAGGAGTTCCTTTCCTGAATCATCTATTAATAATCAAAATTTTATAATTCAAAAATTAGAACAAGAACTAAGAAATTCAAAAAAATTTAATTCAGATACCCTGAACCAAGAATATAAACCAGATTGAGAAAAAATACTCAACACAATGATGACACATCCAATCTTGATAGATGTAATATGTTTAGAGAAAAATATAATAATGGAAGGCATTCATGCAAGAATTTAGAGTTGATATATTTTTTCTTAACTATATCGATGATATATATGAGAAAAATATTCAAGTAATTTCAAAATATAAAAGGTTCAAGGAAGACTTCAGTGTGGTAACTACTAGTCATCCACCAAATGAAAAAAATCCTAATTAATCATAAAAATTCTCAACCCAAAGAAGAATTTATTCATTAGGAGAAAACTCTTGATGAAAAATAACTAAAAAAATATAACTTTTGAAAAATAATATCTCAGAATCAGATAGACATAGGTTAAAATCTACCTATGAGTCATCTACAATTTATGAATCTTCAAAAAATACTGGAGAACCATCCAAATGTTTAGAAATTAAATCATCTGCTAAGGTTATTGACCAAGACAGTACCTCTGAATTAGATAACCATAGGATAGAATCTACCTATAAATTTCCCACAATCAATGAACCTTCAAATATTAATAAAATTAAAAAAATATTAAAGAATTTAAAAACCAATGACTCATCTTATTCTGGTAGGATTGATAACCAAAACGATTATTCAAAATTTGAAAAATTTACTAATAATAAACTTCAAGAATTGAAGGACAGTAGTTTAAATTCAAAAAGTCATAGAATAGAATCAACCTATGAATCTTTCACAATTGATGAATCTTCAAACGTTAACAAAATTGAAGAAAAATTAAAAAATTTAGAAATTAATAAATTAATAAATCATTCTCTGTTAAGGACATTAACCATAAAAAATATTTAATCACTGCTTCTCCTTTCAAGATTGCAAAGGAAGAATAACCTAATAAAAAATTAGTTGAACAACTCAATTACAACAATAAAAGTCTAATTACAATAGTAAACATTAGACAAAATTAAGAATAAGGTTGATGATCTTCATAAACCTAAATCTAGTGAAACTCTGGAAGAAAAATCTTGAATTAATCTTTCAGACAAAACCACTCTAAATATTGTTCCCCTTAATAAATAGATTGATGAAATGCTTCGAGAATTAAAAGCAATCAATCAAGATTCAGAAAGCTATAGGTCAGAGCCCACATAAAATTGAGAAAGGAAAGTCCATAAATTGTCTGAAAGATTTATTAAAGGTTTTTCTTCCAGAGTTTTATTAGATTCAGGTTTATGAAAATCATCAACCTTATTCTCAATTTTGTCTAATTGTTTGCCTATTGTAATTAGACTTTGAATATCAGGAGCAATAAGCTTTTTAGTCCATTTCCTTTCTAGTTTATTAATTTCTAAGTGATTCTTCAATATTATTAATGTTTGAAGATTCACTTATCGTGGATGATTCATAGGTGGATTGTGACCTATGATTCTTCTGAATCTGAATTATTGATTACCTTCAATTCTTGAAGTATATTATCAATAATCTTTTCAGACTTATAGTACATGACAATGAGAGCTAACAACTACATTACCTCACATAGTTTGCCTCACAATGAGGTAATCAATCTCTTAGTCACATGATTTACAAGAATACTTCGTTCCTGGTGGAAAAAATATATCACAAAAGAATCTAAAAATATCATCCTTTCAGCAGTGAAGATTGAACATTTCATTGGAAAAGATCATGAAACAATGCATGATACTATTAATACATTTCTCTACACAATAATTGAACACTTCATTGGAACATCAAGTAATATTACTTCGTATATTCATGATCAATTCACTAATTTTAGGTGTCCAACCCTAAGTGATTCTCACTGGTATAAAAATATATTTTTATCTAGAGTAATGACAAGGGATGATAGTAATCAACCCTTCTGAAAAGAAAAATTCATTAATAAATTATCCAATTTGTTCACACACAAAATTAGAATAATAATTAGTACTAACCTATGTAATATAGACTATAATAGTCTTACTTACGGTACAATAATACATAAAGAAGGTCTAGAAATATGTATTGACATAAAAATCAATAAACAAATTAAAAAAGACACTGCAAAATATGAGTTAAACAATTTCTTTAAGCAATATGGTTTACCCATTATTGCTCCTTCCCAGAAAAATAGGAAAAATTCTCATTTAAGCCCTAGAATGTCTCTCAAGCCTAATAGGAGACAATACCATAAAAAATAAGCATATAAATTTTAACCAATACTTTTCAAGGAGTAAAAATTTTGACAAATGTTTCTCTAAGAATAAAAATTATCCTAGAAGAAAATTCAATAAAAAATTTATAGATAAAATTAAGTGTCTTAAATGTAACCAGAGTAGTCGTTTTTCTAACACGTGTCACGTCAAAAATAAAATTAATCAATTCAAAATCTTTGATGAAGATAAACAAGAATTATTTAGAATTATAAAGTCAATAGAAAACTATGAGAGTGATATTGAATATATAGGAGAATTTGTATACCCTGAATCCTCAGAGCCTAACTTTTCCAATACTGATAATAATTCTCCTAACATCTCAATGAGATGTATGGACAATCGTTGTTAAAAAAAAATAATGTCTTAAATAAAAATGAGGAACGAGAAAACCTCTTGTTAGACTTAATTAGCGAAACTGAGACTCCAAAATTAAAATAAAAATTTCTGGAAAGACTTAAGAAAATAATCCAGAAGAAGAAAAATTCTAAATCTAATAATAATAATACTGCAAAGTTTTGAAAAATTCAATAAGGTTAAAGGAAAAGAAAATAAAAGTTACCTAGCACGAACTTCAAAAAGAAATAAAAAATACTAAAATTGAAATAAAAGAATTAAAAGATTCTAACACATAAATAAAAGAATAATTAAACCTTTTAAAAATAGAAAGCTTAATTAAATCTAATGAACTAGGGGAACCTAGTAACTTCCTAATTACTGATAATGAAATTAAAGAACATATTATCAACAATCAAGATTATGATAACTTTATCCAAATTTTTAATCATATCAAAATAAAAAAATGACACATAATGATCAAAATAATTATTCAAGATTTTGATTTTACAACAATAACTCTTGTTGATTCAGGAGCAGATTTCAATCGTATGCATGAAAGACTAGTTCTTACCAAGTACTTTAAGAAGATGAGAGAATATTTGTCTTATGCCAATAGCACTCAAATGCATATTAATTATAAAATCCCCAAAGTTTATATTTTTCAAGATAATATATGTTTCAAAACATCATTTATCATAGTAAAGAATATAACGGATAAAATAATTTTGGGTTTACCATTCATTTCTTTGTTGTATCCTTTCACAATAAAGTATGATGTGATAATTACTTATCTCATGAATGGACCTGTTAAATTCAAATTTCTTTCTTTTTCTCACAATGAGAATTTGAAAATTTTAAAACAAAATTATATTTTTAAATCCATAAGTTTAATCTCTTGTAAAGAGAAACAATTGTGTTTTTTACAAGAAGGAATAAAATTGAGAAGAATTGAAGCACAGTTTCAGAATCCTGATCTTCAAGTTCAAATTAAAATCTTTGAACAAGGAATTAATTACAACACCCTTAACAATGTTTTGGAATGGATAAAATATTCAATACCAAACAAAAGGAACACAATCAACAAATTAAGAGATACATTTCAATCAATTCACTGATTTCTTATTTGTCTGCATTCTTATTAAACAATATTGGTTGAATTTTTTGATGGTTTACATTAGTAACATTATTGTTTTCTCTAAATATTCTAAACAATACTGGAAACTTTAAATTATTTGCCAAAATAATAAAATAAAATAGTTTAGTTATCTTTGCAAGGAAAATCAAATTGTTTTGATCTAAGAATAAATTTTCAGGACTTGAAATTTATTCTATTATTTAAGGCAAGTAATCAAATCATACAATTTGCTTTGATTCAAAAATATCTTCTAAAAATTAAATACGAATCTGCAAAACATGTTTTGAAGTTACTTCCAAATAAAGTTTTGCCAAGTAATAATCTAATTTTAGCAATTTTGATTTTAATACTTAATACATTAGCAATTAAATGCATGACTTCTTTACTTGTAAACTTTTACAGGTAATCATTCCAAAATTCTACAATGGAGGAAATTTGAAGGTTCTGGCCTCCTAGAATACGAAAATGTAAATCCTAGAATACTCAATCAAAATTCTTTTAAAATCAAAAAGCTCAACGGCATGATAACCGCTTTTTGTTCAAAATCTTCATTCATCAATTATGGTCATAATTGATTTAAATATCTAAGAAATGCATGGATTGATGAATTGGATAAAATTTTAGAAGATGTTGAATTAAAAGCATGACTTCAATGCAGCATTAATTCATTGGTTTGAAAAATGTGGAAAAATAGGTTTTCGCAGATATAATGAAATCTGTTTCGATAACAGAGAAATTCTAATTGTGAACCTCTTGGGGCAAGCAATTTTTGAAATTGAATTTTCAAACAAAACAATAAAAAGAATTTTTTATACTGGAAGGAACCTTCTTCGTCATGCCTGACGGATTCCAAATAAGTCATAGGCATGCTGTGGAATCTTTAACAAAAAAAATCAGTATCACTTTGAGAAAACATATGAGAATGATGAATGATTCAAAAATAGAAAAGTTTTCGACTCAACAATTGGCCTTTAAGTCCCAAATCAATGAAGAGTCTTCTACTCTAAACCAATCTCAATCATTAATACTTGGATCCATCAGACCCAATCACCAATCAATATTGGTCAACCGATTTGACCCATTCTCAATATCTTTTGATGTCCAATCACATTCAAAATACAAGAAATCATCATTTGATTTTTTAAAAATGACCAGCGAAAATCTCTTTCATATTGAGCCTCCATTTGCTCATACGAAGGATCCTGCTCAAATTTTCAAAGCTCATTTCATTCCTAAATTTCATTATGTCCCAGGTGACAATAACAACAATTTCAGTTTCTACAGAGACATTCTCTTAGAAACAAAATCCATAAAAATTACCCCAATAAAAAATTCCAAGGAAATAATCATTTATCATTCTTTCTCTATTCTCAGGATCATAATTTTGGAGGAATGAAAAATCCATCCTTCAAATTTCAAAATACTTTTGAATAAAAATAATACAATTATTTTAACCATGTTGATGCACGACACAAGATTTTCTTGCATCAAAATAGTAATTTTTCTCACTTTTGGTTTAAAAATTGTGATAACAATTCTAAAATTGATTTTCCCAAATTGGTTCTTAAAATGGTGGTTCATTCATGGTCCTACCTTAGAAATTTTTCTAATTGATTTACAACATTATTTCAATTTACTTTTAAAGGTCTAAAGCCCCCGCCAATTGCGGTTTCTTTCTTCAAATACTTTATTTTTCAATAAAATATTGAATACCTTGGATTTTGAAATGGAAATACTCGGTTGAAAATGAAATCCTCACCAGAGAGCGTTATGTTAAATGGTGAGATAAGCTAAATACCCAAAAATTAATTGCGTCCATCAATTATGAATTTACAAGTGTCCATCCCATTATGAGACTAGCAAGTCCTTTTATCCAAACTCCGTTAAAAATTAATGAGCTCGTTCATCAAGATCTACAAATCGAACCATCTAGTCCAAATCCATCCAAATCTGGATTCATAACCAAATCAGAACCCTCTTCAAAGGGTAAATCAAAGGTCATGAAGCCAAAATCCAAATTGAAGAAAAAATAGTTCAAAAAATGCTTCTCCTTTTGACAAATATGACTCTTAATCATCCAAAGAGTCAAGTTACTAATCATCTAGAAAGGTTACTCTTCAGCAATTAAATAATCCAAATAATGATGAATAACTTTAGATCAGTCAATGAAGGAATCAAAGAATTCACCATTGGCAGAATGCCAATGTTTGAAAAAATTCATAATCAAAGAATCAAGGTAAATTTGAAGATGTATTATGATGACAGCTCAGCACAATGCAACGGTAATAATGATCCTCAAGACAAGCAATTATCAATAACACTAGTCATAATGACTTTTGCAGACAGTAATTATGATTTCTCCAAAATCAACAATCAAAACACAAGAATCCAATGAATCTAATGTACAACAGTCTCAATAACATTTCAACAACAATAATCATAGCGAAGCAATTATGAAGACACGAAGATCAAGATAATGATTATCAAGAAATCTTTACATTTTGTCTTCTTCTGTAATAATTGTACCAGTTGTCAAATAATTAGGCAACTATTCGTGCTTTTTCTATTCTTAGTCAAAAGTAGAAATGTAAAATATTTTTACTTTTGTAGAATATAATAGTTCAGGTAAGTAATAGGTTCCCGGTGAAATTCACTTTTCTTAGCTATAAGTAGGTAGCCCTCTCTCGTTTGTTCCTCAGAACTCATTTTTTGACTCTTAAACTATTTAAGAGAAAAACTGGTTTTTGAGAACAAAACTTCTTCCTCCCTCTTATGTAAATATTTCTTCTTATTTTTTTCTTCAATATTAATTAGTGAGCGAGAGCACTAATTAATCGTACTTCCATGCTTGGTTCTCAAAACATTATTCATGCTTGCAAGCATGTAGCTTTTCGCCTTGTTGTTTGATATGATCCAAGCATCATATTTGTCCCTAATAATCTTAGGGGCATTAGCAGCGGGCTTCTCAGGACATTTCTCAGTAAGAACGAACTTATGGTTCTCACAAATCAGCATTGAGTTCATATATGATTTCCAACGTACAAAATTATCACCATTTAATTCTCAAAAGCGAGTAAAGTAGTAATATGGTTACTCACGGTAGACATAATAATGATAACTGAAATTTAAAAAATGCAAGATTCAATGTAATTGATAAATATCTAGAATCTAAAAGTAAATGTGATGCATGAATGCAACATAATAAACACACAAATTTAACATTTATTAATCACGATAAAATAACCCAACGATTAATGTGTTGTCTTAGAGTCAATCAAATTAATCTTAGACTATCTATGAGACATTTTCATCCTTATTAATTAAGACTTAAAATATCTCATATTTTCTCTTTTAACAATAATGTATCGTTTGCTCATTCATGTACAATGTGCCGCCTTAGGATCGGTCAAAACTAAACTACATCACTTCCTCATATCTTCTTAAGAAGTCCAACCTTGGTATTGGTACAGCTCGAAACCTTCCTTAAGGGGGATGAAAACAAAGCCAACCCGAGGCCCTTTATTGCATCTCATGGTGTTGAACTAATGATGGAGACCATAAATTACATTGACATGTCAACCCTTTTCCCACTCACTATTTTAGGATTATGTGTTTCAATTTTAACTAATCAATTAATTCCAAATTAATCACTGGTTAAAATAATAATCCTGTGAATATTTAATAATCAGTTATGTCAATCTCATATGTCTAAATTCATTTCACATTCTAAATCGTCTAAGTTATAATTAGGTGAACTTAGATTAACTAATTAATTATATTAATCAAACTTTAATAAAACTTGTTTTACTAAAATCGGTTATCCGAAATGTTACTATAGCCCTTAGTGTGATGTGATTACTAAATTTTAACTAATTAAAATCTAACAGTTTACATGCAATTGATTTCATAAAATAATACATATAAACATATTAGAACAATCCTAATAAATCATGTTTCTATAGATGAGATACATGATTAAATAAAATTATGTGAGATTTTTATGTATGACATATGATCGACTAATGTATGGACATGTTATCAAACATAACAATTAAATAATTATTTAATAACTAAATAAAATAATAATGGACCGAGTGACAATTGGGTGTTTTTAAATTACAACCCTTGAAATAAAAGAATAAATTACAAAGTGGACTTCAAGAATACATATTCCCCAAATATTGCGTTATTCTCCTGATGTCCATCTTCATAATCTTCAAACTTCGAACAAAAACACTTTCAATTAGGAAATATAATTTTTCTTAATTAAAATTAATTTTTATAATTATCACTTTAAAAATAGTTGATTTTGACTCAGTCAAATAAATATTTGATTTGATTTGGTCAAACTTGGATCAAACTCAATCAATCTATTAATTTCTAATTTTCATAAAATTAAAATTAATAATTAATTTTAAAATTATATTAATTTCAAAATTTACAAGGATAAGTGATAGATTTTGGGTTATTATCAAAATCTACAGTGATAGGGTTAGTTGGTATCGGGGTTTCTGCGAAACTTCTCTAACTGTGACAACAGTTGCCACCACCACCCACCACCGGATCTGCCGCGCCGGCCACTGACCACCGCTGGCCACCGACTACCAAAAATTCTGGCCCTCCCATCAGTGACGTTGTTGAAACAGTAAATTCCGGTGACATTGCCTGTTTTCAAAAATCGGCGGCGCCAGCGCCAGATTTTTTAGAGAATTTCTATTTCTTTTCTTTTTCTTATGTCGTTCATCTCGTGCGCTTTTCATCTTCTCGCGATCGGAATAATTACAATAAATGTTCAAAATAAAGTTACAAAAATTCCTATGCCTCAAAACGGCTTACACGAGATCTAAGAAAAAATTAAAGAACAAAGTTTAGCCCAATAATCACCATATAATTAACGATCCATTATTTTCCATACATTAAAAAAATATAATCATCCATTCATTCATACATATCTCATATTATATGAATAATGCAAGAAAACTCACACATCATTTAACATATAAATATATAAAAACTGTTCTGATATCAATTGTTGGAAAATGAGGTGCAGGCGTAGCGGAGGCGTTTAAAAAAAATTAATTAAAACAATTTTTTGATAAAAAGAAAACAAGCGTGACGCAATGATTTTCAAAAATAAAAACTTTTATTGAAAACTTTTTTCAATTAGGCTCTGCTATATATATATATATACACACATTAAATTTACAACATACAAGGTTAGGAATCATATACTTCGTGTAATCTATATCAAGCGTCCTTGCAAAACCGATCAATCATCTAACTCACGAAATTGTTCTAACAATCAATAGACTTCGAGATTCACACAAAGATATTCCAAGTCAATCCTCAACGCACTAGGACGCGTGTGGGTACGTAGAATATTACAAGACATTTTTTCTGTTTCTAGATGTTCTCAACATATGAGATCTAGAGATTTATTGAGAATGACTTTTGTGAGACGATTATCTAAAAGAACACGATGATTATTCTTTAGAGATTTGATTAACGTTTAATTGCAGAGAAAAATCAATAGACTCCGAGATTCACACAAAGATATTTCAAGTCAATCCTCAACGCACTAGGACGTGTGTGGGTACGTAGAATATTACAAAACATTTTTTCTGTTTCTAGATATTCTCAACATATGAGATTTAGAGATTTATTGAGAATGACTTTTGTAAGACGATTATCTAAAAGAACACGATGATTATTCTTTAGAGATTTGATTAACGTTTAATTGCAGAGAAAAATCACCCTGAACAATTGCGTTCATAACTCAATTTTCTGATCGAGCAACTGATGATATGATCAATTGATTGATCTGATCAACTAATCAACTAATCCATCAACTTATGACATTCGAATAAACTCTGTATCTTATTCTAGATAATGATGTATCAGATATTTAAAAATAATTATAAATTAATTTCAAATTGTTCAATACAGTGGGACCAACTATATAATGGTGTATAACTAAATTATCTGTTATTTCACAAATAATAGATTTAGTTGATCCAAATTATTATATAATAATAATTTAATTATCTAATTTCACAAATTAGATATTTTGTGTCACTAAACGATAATTAAAAAATAATCGATAATTTTTTATATATAATTTCTGAAAATTATATTAATATTTATAATAATTCAATTAATTAGTTCTTAATTAGTCAATCACACATAATTATCTGATAATTATATACTTACCGCATAACAAAAAATTATTTGCAAGTCAGTCATTTTCTCATGTCCTGAAGTATTCACACCCTATACTGCGTAGTATAAAAGTGACTTGGAGATTATGAACCTATAATCCTAAGCTCCAATAAACTATATTATTAATTAAATTTTTTAATTAAATAATCTTATTTTTTAATTTCATTATTATTTCACTAAAAATATAGAATTGCACTTTTAGAGATTATAAATTGTATTTACAGAGTATTTTCATGTATATAATCAATTCATGTAGTTATGTCCTCTAATTATTGGTTCGTAAATTAGAACTGATCAAAATTACCATTTTACCTTTCTAATTACCTCTTGATCCTTAAGTACCATTAATCCACTAGTGAATGACTAATTTATAATCTTATTACAAATTGGAGCTCAATAATCATTCAGTTTCAGAATTAACACTCAAGAGAACCAATATACGATCCGTTAGGAAAACTTGCATTCCAAATCTTGTAAGATCATGTTCTCAACCATCCATATCACTGAATGTCCAAAATAAAAGTCACTAGTCTATTTTACAAATAAATATTAACGAGTGAATCAAAAGATCTAGTAGATATGTATAAGAGTTCATGACTACTCATGATTCAGACTGATCTACATATGATTTTCAAATTGATGTGTATTAAATCTTTATTATAAACGCTACGTTGATAAAGATATTAACTCACATCGGTCCAGTCATATAATCTCATTGTATAAAGTATCTTCACTGAGATATTTATCCAAGTCAATGATCCAAATCTAGATAACACGCATTCATAATGCTTAGTGAACCGTACTAGCAATCATTCATTAAAGATTTCTTACTTTAATATGTTGCTGACAATTTTATTCATTATCTATGATTTTATTGCTCTCGTACTAATACAAGATCGTAGTCTCATTAATGAATATAAAATTTTCATATATTTATATAAATTATTCAACAATAATTTAATAGAAAGAATCATGAGAAAAATATAATTCTCATTAAATTTCATATCAAAATATCAATACACATACTTTGAGGGCATAACCCCTAATACAAATGCTTGTGCTGTTTTAATCATTAACTTCATTAAAAATCTATATGTGATTGAGGGAAAAGCTTAACTTAACTTACTCAATAATTAAGTCTAAGTAAAATAAGTCATAGTCAATATATCAAAAAATTATATTATTTTTTACTAAATAAAAGAATCTTGAATTCCCTAGACTGGTTATGCCTAACCCAAAAAAAACACAAGTTCATCAGATCTATATCATCCCAAATTTACAGTTATTTCCAAACCTGTTATTTGCTCTGTGTTATTTTCTAGTCAAGTTCATTCTTCATTTGACTCTTCAGGTTTTATAGACAACTACTACCATCCGAGACGGTTATTATTTGAGAATGATCAATTTCTACTCATCTGCAACAACAATAACAAAAGACTACAATTTCGAAACAGATTATTGCTCATCTGCAATCTGCATTATTACTATTTTGGTGTGGATACAGGATGAACTTGCTGATATAAAGGGGAAGAGTGGAAGAAGAGACAGATTGCTGATATATCATCCATTGCAATTCCTCGTCTTTTGCGTTTCCATGCCCGAACAGCACACTCAACCAGACGCATGGCTGATTTTGCTCTGTCGGGTGTTGAAGCTATTACCTGTACTGCTTCTTGATTCGAGATAACATCCCATACCTGGAAGGCCAATATACAGTATTAGTCTTTAGATATAAATATCGAAATGTGTATCGTTTTTTTTTATACATGTAGGCGGCTGTTCGACTTGTCATTAAAACGAATATAATGTAAACTACTAGATGGTTGTTACTTTTTCCGGCCTGTCGAGCAGAAAACTGATAACTATCAGTTTATGATAAGGTCACATTGTTCTGTTTCAGAGCATAACAAGGCTTACCCCATCAGTTGCCAGGACAACAAATTGGTCTCGGCTGGTTATATTTCTCTGTGTCACTTCAGGCACGGAAATAAGTCCGAAATCTTTGATGCAGTAATCGCCAAAGGCTCTTGACATTGCAAGTCCTGGTGATTCCACATCAGGCAGCCACACCCTGTGAACGCCTGGTTCGTCCTTTAAGCAGAAGACCCGTCCATTGCACTGAATTATCCGCTCAGCCTCCTCTGTCAAACAATAAACACCAAGAATGAGGAAATTGAACAATTTTTTCCATTTTCTTATCAGAGAGAAAGCGAGAGACTGACGAGGTAAATTGGGCTTGAAATCAACAGTAAGCTGAACTGGTATTAAGCTTCCATCATCTGAAGTAGTAGCCAACACAGCACGGGAATCACCAACATTAGCAACAATAATTAGTTCACCCTGCAGAGAAATATTAGGATTATCCCATCAGTACTAGTGGAATCCTCACTAGATATTTTTAAAAAGTGAGAATAAGGTGAACGACTGATAAAGTTTACTTGTATGCAAGGTCTAGGATCCCGACCAAGCTTAAAAGCTTCTTTTTGTACTATCCTATGAAATTGAAACTCCTGTAACGTGAAAATAAAAGCTATTTGTTTTCTTACCAGTATTCACTAGGCCAAATGATTGCTTAATTGATATATGAATATTTCAATTCTATAACCGACTACACTGAAATGTTGACTGCGAAAAGGAATCATCCACCCAACAGACTTGACATTTTGCTTAACCTTAATTTACCATTGGGAAAAATGGAAGTCTTCTCTAAGTTCTTACCTGTCTGACAATAGAAAGAGCCGTTGTTCCGCTGTAGAATGAATCAATTCTACGGTGCTTCTCTAGTTCATGATCAATGGCAGCACAGGTTTTTATATAAGAATGCTTCCATATGTTGAACCGGTGATGCTTTTTCTCCAAGTCCAAGTCCGAGTCAAGGGAACTTTGAGCGAGTGCCTCTTGCCAATTGCACAGAAGAGATGATGGCATTGATTCTCGAACTGTTTTTGCAACAAAATGCCCCCATGGTCCATGCCCATCAAAAATCCCACAGAAGATCATGTCTTCTTGACACCCAAATTCCTGACAACCAGACAATCACTTCCTTTTACCAAATCACAATTAAGGAAATAAAAGAAAAGTAAAACTGGAAGATGAGGTAAGAAATTGCTAATATAATATTTTCGCGTACCTCCCACACAATGCAACAGTCCTGGTTAACACCTTTCTCACCCCTCTTGGAGAAAACCGAGGCAAAGTTGTTCGAACCAGCGACATTTACGATGCCAGTAGTTCGCAGTATCAAATCCTTCTTCTTCGCGAGCTTTGCCATGGCTTCTGCAGCTTCTTTTCCATCACCACTATTCTCTGTATTCTCATAACTCCGTCTTCTTATCGAAAACGACCTTGCCAGTCCATTGAATATGGTGGAGAAATGCCCCATCAGATGTGCAATTCAATTCCCACCACGGACCAGTACAAGCTGAGGAGATTACTTTTGCTGGGCCAATATCTGAACATTAAAAAAGTTATATCAATCTGATAGAACCCAAATGGGATCATAGAGAGAATACTTAAAAGATAAAGAAAAATGCTCAAACATTCTCATGAGAAGAAGCATATCATATATCTAATTGTTTTACAATTACTGCTGTTATGTATTCTTTTTATGGTATTGTTCCCGTTTCTTTTCCAAACATTCTCTCTCTCTCTCTCTCCTGAGAACCAAAAGGAATACTTTTACTGTGGAAAAGACATAATCTGACTGGAAAGGCTAAGATCTCAAGATTTAAAAACAGTAAAAAACAAAAAACTGTGAATCTGAAAAACACTAAACAGAGAATATTCAGTCTTACACAGAATTCCATCATCGCACCTAGAATTGACCATGTACAATGAAGTAAAATACACCCTATATATTAGCTTTACTTACTTTGAAGGCTATTCTATAATTTCCTTGTTTGGCTGCTGAGAAAAGGTAATCAGAAAGAAAATCATTGAACTATCTACTAAGCCAAGTATTATCATTTCTCTAAGATTCTATTTCTTGCAAGCCAAATTGAAGATTGACTCGCGGATTTAGTCAGGAAGAAAGCGGAAATACAAACTAGTTTTCTACTCATTCAACCATTAGCCAATGATCGCCTATTGGAAGAAGACCGATAATTAAGCATATTAAAATTCTGGTTCCTACACTTTCTCGGTTTCCGAATAGATTAGCATGCTCTGTTTGACGTCTAAGAAACTAAATATGGAAAAAAGTAGTAATTTTCTTTTTCCATCATTTTGCTGTTCAAATATGGACATCTCAGGCGAACAGAGCTCAACATGCGTAAGCCTATTGTCCAGCTGAACTGAATCGAGCACCTCAGTATTGTCAGAGGTTTTCATCACGAAACCGAACTCAGAAGAAAACATGAGAAAGATTGACAACGAAAAAGGGAGAAAGGAGCTTCATGTTCCACTCGAATTTTCTCAGCTAAAGGGAAAAAAATCCAGAACGGTGTTTACATTCAATTTTCTCAGCAACCAATCAACACATGGAAGTGAACTCGAAGAGAGTACATGAGAAATAGGTTCGGTTAAGCTTTCCCATCCACCATAAACCAAACCAAATCCAAAATCCAAATTCTCTTCCTTCATTTCTCAGAAACCAAAACAAGAGCCTAAAACAAAACCAAAGTCCAAGAACAACAAAATAATTCATCAATTCAAAGAAAAAACCTTAGAATTTCCCAGAAAATTGCGAGAGGAAAACGAGTAGCTAGAGAGCTGAAAACCGAAGCAGTCGCTCAAAAACAGGCTTAGTTAGCCGGAAGCCAGCGGAATTCCGACGAGCCAAGGTAGGAGTGGAAGAAAGGAAAGGACAGGAACGATCGAAATCCATAACAAACGCTTGAGCTTTGGTATTGGCTCTGGTTTTTATCTGAGAAGAAGAAGAATACAAAGACAATTATACACACACCAAAGACTCTCACTATACGTGAAATCTTCGAATAAACAAACAGTGCGGGCTTTATTTAAATTAAATTCTAATTTAATTTGCTTTCCATAAATTGGATTTGTTTTCATCAACTGCTCTCTTATTTTTGTTATTTTCTTTTCATTATTGGAGAAATTATCAAAAATAAGCAATCGCATTTACATTTAAGAAAATGGGGAGATAATAGATATAGTATTTCATATTTAATTTTTCGTTTGTATATGTTATATACTATAGACTCATAAAACCATCTAATATATAATGGTTTTAGTTTCTTATTTGTAATATGATAAAACCACAAGCTATATAAAAAATTACACGTCTTTTTAATTAGGAACAAGATTTAATTTCTGAATCTCATAATCATATTTACTAAAATAATTATTGATCGTGATTAATGAATATTTTTTCACCCATAGAAGATTTTTATTTAGTTAACAAAATACAAGATTTCTTAACTTGATGTTCATTAATAATTATTGTAAATATGAAAACATAAGTAATTGCTACTAAAAGCTCTAAATACAAAAAAAAACCCTTCAAGAACAAAAAAACGTTGAATACATCATGATTAAAATACAATTTAAGACAAACAATAGGTAGCTTCCAATGAGAAACTATGATTTATTATAAAATAAAACCACTCAAATCCAAAGTTTAATAATAATAATAATGACCCATATCAGATTAGTTATAATAATACATAAAAACTAAATATATAGAATATTCCATAGATATGATGACGATAATGACATCCAATCACAAAATACCACCTAATCAAGGAAAACGTTAAAAAAATTGCGTGGTTGTTAAGAGTGCATCATTTGGTCGTTGTTAAATTTGGTCTTCAAAATAATTTTTATGTGGAAAGGTCTTATAAACTTTCTCATTCCGTCACATTCGACAACAGTATGCACACATTGCCAACTTCTTTTGAGTTAAAAATAAGAGCTTTTCTTATGTGGTAATGTTACGAACCTATTTCGGAGCTTCAAATTTAGAGAATTTAATATTATTATTGTAGTTATTTTTGTTATATTTTGGGTTAAATAAATTGGCTCTAGCTTTGCACGGGTAGTTAGTTAACTAGGTCAGTCATGTTTCTTGATGCTTAATTCAGGCATATTTAGATTAAGTTAGTTCTTAGAATTAAGCAACCACTAGTTAAGTATTTGTATTATTTAACAAGTTATGGATGAATGAAAATGGGAGAATTTTTTTTATCAAACACTTGTGTTTGTGATGGAGGTTTTAGTTCGCCTCGAAGAACTAAGCGGAATAAGTCCTCCAGACTTTTGACACATGATACATAACTCCTCTTATTGGGGAATCCAACATGAGGGTTATGATTGACTGATACGAATTATTAACTCAGGTTTAAATGATCTAAATATGTCAAAAGAAAAAATCAAAAAGAAGGGTCTGATGTGATTTTTCCTTTTTTTTTTCTTTTTAATTTTATAATTGATATGGGCTGTCCATTTTTAAGATGGACAAACTTCGTGAAACATAAGCTTTTATGTTCAACATAACAAGAGAGAGTCTACTTCACACATATTATTTAGATTGAATATTTGTACAATTAGTTTAGGTCCACACTAATCACTTAGTGAACGCATTTTGAAAAGAATAATTCACATTTCATCAAGATATAAAGTGATAAATAAAAGAGTTGATTTCACAGACACCCCTTCAATTTTGACTAATTTTAAATAGACCCCATCAACTTTGACTTCTTCTTAATTTTTCCTTCAACTTCACGAACTATCAAATAGACTCCATCAGTTAAATTTTCTATATTTCCGTTAAGTTGATCACATGCCTAGCACATAACCAAAATTTTGACAAAATTGCCATTCCCTATACAAAGCGCACGTCTTGTCATAAATTAAAAAAATTCAATAAACTTATTGTTTTTCCCGTTTTACCTTTTCGCGAACCTTTTCCTAGTAAGTTCTATTAGATGGTTGATTTTTTTAACGAAACCGAACTGTTCATGACAAGAGGACCGAATCGAACTGTGAGTTTCGGTTCGATTCTCCGGTTCGTTATTATGAATTAAAAAATAAATTTTTGAAAATAATACTATTGAAAAATAATAAATATCAAAGTTTTGATTTTGGTTCGGTTCGGATTGATGTGAAATTATCTATAAAAAATAAAAAAAATAATAGAAATTTAAAGTTTCGGTTCGATTCTATTTGAAAACCATCGAAATTTTTGTCTTGAACCGAACTGAAAGTATAAAAAGAACCGACTGAACCGATTATTTTTAATTCGGTTTGATGGATTCAGTATAGAAATGTTCATTTATAAGCTTTTGAACAAGCCTTTTCAATTTTATTACTCTCCAGTCATTCCCTAATTTCACTTTCCAATGTCTTTTGCATTGTAATTGGATAATGGCATATAAAGGCTAAAAACTTCCATGCAGAAACTACTATAATATATTTTTAAATTTACAATCTAAAAACCAATAACATAAAATATTTGTAAAAAAAAACATAGAGAGAGAAGGTAGATATTAAAAATAGAAGGTATATAGCCCTTACCTAAACACAACAATCTAGAGGGGAATTATGAATTATTTAACATTTAACTTTTAGGATTCAATATTATGCAGGTGGAGCCCACCGTAAAAGGTCATGATCAGGTGAGTCCCCAGTACCCACCAAGAATTGGATGGTGATTTGACCAGGTCCTGTGGTCCGTGCTTTTGTTTGACAGTGCAGTCATCTCCTGTTTTGTTGAACAAGAAATCCAATGGTTTTCGCATCACTTAGTAAAAGAAATTATCATAAACTGCAACGACTAGATGAATGGTTTAGGTATGAGAAACGGTCTAAATCTGACAAACATAATCTTCCTATTAGATCCGGACAGAGGGGATCGTTTCCTTTGTTTGAGGGGGTGATTGACAATTGACCAGCTTGTATTTGGTTTTGAGCCTCATGATTTTATTTGTTGGTGTGGTCCAACAGTCCAATAAAAGTCATGCACTCCTTTTTCTGCCAGAATTTTGCCTCAGATTTTTTAGTCGGCATTCGGCAACACGTACTTATCTACCTCACAATTGAATCCATCAGATTTTTAGGACAAAACATAAAAAAAAATAGTCATTCTTATGTTGGTGGAACTTTCAGGATACCCTTTACCTTTGTGAGTGGTACACCCATGTAGGTGGGGTGGACTAACATTTTCTTTACCTGGCTAGTTGGGGAATAATGGTTTACACCCGTGTAGGTGGACTAACATTTTCTTTACCTGGCTAGTTGGGGAATAATGGTTTACACCTGTGTAGGTGGACTAACATTTTCTTTACCTGGCTAGTTGGGGAATAATGGTTTAATTTGTAACAACTATTCCTTTAGTTTTTGGTTATTTAATTTTTGTGATTTTATTTTTTAACTTATTTTTATTTAATTTAAATAATATGTTGACTTAGAAGTATGGTGTTAATGAGGTGTCAAACTAATTAAGATGTCTTAGTAATGTACTTTCTAATGTCTTTCTCCAATAACATTTTATTAAAAAAAAAATAGATATGAGTTTGAAGAGTTAATTATATGAGTCAATTCAGCTTGTAAAAATACTAGTACATATAAGATATTTAAAATAATCATTTTGATACAGATACATTAGAAACATTTTACTCATCTAGTCATATGATTAAGAGTTCATCACGTACACAAACACAAACTTGCACTAAAAAAAAGTTCGTAGTCAAGTGGATAACATGTAGTGATGAAGCATGTGAACCAGAGAAAAATCACCATATAACTCCACACGCACAACGCATGATCTGTCGGTGCATAAAAGGCACGGTGAACGGGACCCATGAACGGCGTAAATTTTAATCTAATCAAAAGCAGCCACGTAATTTGCCCAACAATCACATGTGGGGCGGCGCACCTGAAAGCGACACTCTCAAAGCTTCCAGAGAAAATAATGGGTAACTTTTTTACTCCCTCTTTTACTTGCAAATCTACCCATTATTCAACCATAATATCTCTCTATCTACACCACTCTAGCTAAAAAAATTTCACCATTATCGTTCAGTATTTAGGGGTCATACATCGGTATCTATTCAATATTGAATAGACTGTAAATGAACCATTAAATCATTTAATCCTAAGTCATATGAAAAATAAAAGATTTAATAATGAATCACCTTAACTTTTAGTACTGATATTTGACCAAAACGGCAAAAGAAATTTACAGTAGATCCTACGTTTTAATTTGGAGGATTCAAGTCAAAAGTAAAAAAAATAAGGGATAAAATGTTCTTATCTTCATCTAAGTATCTACATATCAAAATGGACGGCCCAAATAAAAGAAACTGTCTTTCAACATTTATCGCTATCTCAAAGGACATCAGAATTCTATTACTGATTATCTCTCTCGACCTCAGAAAGATAGCTCATCTTCTTCTCAGACCCTCTTTATTCTTACTATTTCTAATCCTCACTCCAATCCCACTATGTCGATCAGCATGCCTGCTACCGTTTTCCCTCTAGGCCCTAAACCCGATGGTCCCATTCCCTTCTAGCCCTTAAGCATCCTCCGAAGCTTTCTCATCGGCTTTACAGGAGTACCAATGCTCATTTATCTTCAGTGAATTGTCTTCTCCTCACCCTCAGGATCCATATCCATTTGAGTCTCAAGATCCCTATCAGTTGGACACCCAATTCAAACTTGACTGTTTTTCCCCCGAACTCAGCCAGCTTCCTATTCCACCATCCGAACCAGATGACCATCATGATCTTGATGACTCAACTCCACATACTTCCAAGACCCACCGTATGATGAAGACTATACCAACCTCGGGTCTGATCATGAGCCTATTTCCAAAAGCAATTGGTAGATCTGTCACATGTCTCCCACTAACGTTGTCATGCTGTAATAATTCTAACTTTATCTTTACTGTCACCTTTCTAGTTTTTGTCTCATCAACTCTTGTTATCCCAGTTTATTGATCTCATCAAACATTACGGGATTATGCCTCTCCGCCAAGTAGGCCGAAATTGGTGCTACCCGTATTGAATTTATGGGTATGATCTTTGAAGATGGAAGATTCCAACCAGATCCTCATATTGCCATCAAATTGCTCAAATTCCCAAATACTGATTTAACAGTCAAACAAATCCAACAGTTTATTGACATCATTAATTATCTCAGAGATTTCATCCCTCATGTAACCACCTACACCAGTCACTTGTCCAAACTTCTCAAAAAGAATCTCCTATCTTGGGACCCTACCCAGACTAAGGCGATCCAAGCCCTTAAAGACCTTGCCTTCTATAAATTATATGGTTTTAAAATGACAATACATTTACTCTTGTTTTTATTCTATCAAACTTATAATAGTAACCATTATCGTTCTTATGTCACTCAATGGATAAAGCCTCACGCCTTTTATACGTAAGCTTAAATCGTTTTCTCATACCATCTAATCAATAAAGATCCTTTCTCATACCTCCAATCTTCCTTCCCCACCACTCATCACCATAACATATTTAAACTTTTAAACATATCTCATTCATTACACTATACTTGATTTCATTTCTAAAAGAAACGAAAGGTTGAAACAATTTAACTATCCTTGATTTCATTCATAAGTTTGAATGAAACTTGAGAATGAATTAACCTTCTCCTTGTTCCATTCCATTTATATTTCCTACCAACCAAACACCATCTAAAAGTACTATAGACTTTTCTCGCCTAAAGAAGGGTGGCTGATCGACTACAAACGGATCATAATTACATGGAGATAATTAAGATATATGAAGATTATTATTGGCCGCTATTGTTGACATTTTGTATGCTTGCTAATGGGGTTTGGGCACAAAGCTATATGATAATTTGCATACTTTGAGTAGCATTTGGTTAAAGGCTATCAACATATAATGGGTATCTCAATGATACCTATTAGTGTACATTTCTTTTCTTTTAATAATTTGGTTGCCTAACCCACCTATGATTGATCAAATTTTGGCTTGGGATATTGCATGGAATTTTCAAGACTTTATATGATGAATTGAATCCAAGATTAGGGATCATGCAATGGTAGAAGGGACCAATACCATAGCATCATTGTTTCTTTAGGATTCGGTGGTCCAGATTCTATGGTATCACTACTGCTCAGGTACTAACTGTTCTGCACAATTGAGAAAACAAAATAAATTTGCCCTCATATGTCCTCCATGGGGGNGGATAGGGGGATTAAGAAGCAAGGTTAGTTGACAAGACCCTCAAGCTAAGATGGCTTTTATACAACCTATGGATGGCTACTCACAAGCTAAAGTAAACAGAACAAACAGTTCAATCAGCAGAATCAAATTGATTATATAATAATATTAACTAGATATCTAGCTCTTCAAATCTCAAGTATGAGTTTACAGTTGGCAGATATCTATGGTACTACCTCTTGGAAGTTTTGTTCTGAATTGGGACTAAATTACGTTGTCATCTCATTCATGAGATCAGCTTGAAATTGCCGTAACAGCTGCAGGGACTGATGGTACAGATTGAGGTCAATGCCATCGACATTTCGTCCCACACGTGCCTGCAAAATGGCCTGCTTAAAGTAGTAAAGCAGAAAAATATTAGCACATTTTCGTTTACGCTAATGAGAGAGATAAAAGAGTGAACAATCCTCGATGGGATGATATCCAACCTCTTACCACGTTATCTGATTGGATAAGCAGTTCGCCAATAAATTGGTAGTCAGAGCCAACATGGAAGCTTAAGTCTCTTAGATGCTGGGTGTCAATCGTTAGGTTAAAATTCCCATCGGCAATTATTGCTATGGCTGTGGCTACAGAATACTCCTGTAACCTGGATTGGGATAAGAGGTCATATCTGTTCCATTATATTGCACTACCGTTTCTACTTGAATGGAATGGAAAAAAAACAGCATGCTGCACTTATCCACCTTTTCATGGGGTTAATGGTTGCATTAGGACTGGTAATTATTTGAATCTGATTATCAAATATCAATACCTCATAAACTAGAATGGTATTGACAGTCACTGCAGGGTTTCATGGTTATAATTTGAAAAGGCTCATACAAATTTCTAACACCAAGATAGTTCATATTCACAAGTTCAGAGAACTACTAAACTAACAGGATTTCTGACATTTTCAGAATGATGGGCTAGATCAGATACTGTAAAATTATTGCATGTTAGAGAGATATCATACAGAGTCTGCTTGTGCATATACATAATGAAATCATTTTTGTGCATATATTATTTAAAATCATACATACTGACTGCAAACTTTAAAAGAACCATCCAATCAAAGAGACCTATAAATATCGTACTCCAACGCACACAACCAACATTTCTTGCGAACTAAATTGTGAACTAAGATTTTAAACCCTTAGAAGATCTAAAACAACTTCTGGAGGAAAGTTAAACCTAATTTGCAAACACGTATACATCTCAATAGTCTAACTCTTTGCAAATGAGTGCACATGTCAATAGTCTAACTCTTTGCAAATGAGTGCACATGCGACATACATATTCTTAGATCCGTGAAGTTAGAAGTTTCAATATGATGTACACCAACTTGCAGCTAAGAAAAAAAGACGGCCTATTAAAAGATGTCATGGGGCATGCAATTACCAGGCCGGTATGGTACCAGGGTACCTCAAATATGTTGAATAGTGTTTGTGTGGTACCAACAACACATTTGAGGTACCTACAACACATTTGTGATATCCCATTGTAGGTATCTCAAATGTGTTGTTGGTATCTCATTGTTCAACACATTTGAACCTCAAAACCATATTGGCCTGGTACTGCAGACTTTCCCGAGTTATTGTCATATCTTACAAGAATATATAATTAATCTTGCTAATAAGTGCTGGGACTTTCAACATACTTAGATAGTTGAGATTTGGCACAACCCTTGAAGAGCAGCATTGGACTCTGACATATTAATTCGTACACATGACAAAGTACTTATAAGGGCGAAAAGGTCAAAAGTTTTACTTTCCAGTAACTCTAAGTGAAGCGCCTTGCTTAAAGTATGGAGAAGATGGCTGCATCTCCTGCAACGAAACCAATTCTCCTGATTTTATCGCAGATGATGCCATCAAGTCAAATCCCCCTCTTGAAAAAACAGGAAAGATCGAAACTGTTGCTTTCCGTTGAGTGCTGCAAAGAATGCAAGTGCCCAAATATAAAGTCTTAATAAATCACTAATTGAGATGTGATACGAGAAGTTTCCACTTCTTTTTCCTGAAGAAGATTAAAATAGATGGATCAAGAAGAAAACTTGTTCAGATACTTTCAAACCTAAAGAAGATCTCCCTGCTGAACTATGAGCTCATATCATAAACATATAAATTAAATATCTAGTTGAGAACTAATCATCCATTTCGTCTAAATAGCTTTAGCACTTTCAGCTTGTGGATAGAAGGACTTAGCACAAACAGCAAGCAGAAACAGTAGCTCTTTTATTAATTTCCCTCGCTTTCGATACTCAATGTAAAATATATTCACATAAACTAAAGCTGACACACATTACGTCCCTTCTGACCAAGTGTTACTCAAACATAGGTAAAAGGATCAAAGTTTTATATTCGTAAAATTTCCATAAACTTCTTTACGAGTACGAAAATTTACACCAAATTGCCCTTGAGACAAGAAGGTGCACCTTCACCTTTTGTAGTTATATGATCAGAACCAACCTAATCGAGAAATTTCAAAATTAATTTGGTTTATTTTCACTTCCTCAATTTTCTAAGAAACAAAACAGAACAAGATTTAACTTTGAAGCCATGGATCCATCACTATCCATCCACGAAAAATATACTCACACAACACTAATCAAAACAACAAACCGAAAATGAATTATACATATGCAGCCATTTTCAAAATGCAGAACGCATTTCCTTCTCGTCCAAAAAGTAGCAAAGCGGAAACAATAGAAGATGGCACAACGCATGAAACATGATCTTCAGTCTTCCGATTATGTTAGCTTTTCACGCTCAAACTCCAATAGAAAGTAAAAAGTACCAAAATCGTAATGTATACTAAGTAGAGTCTGATCAACAATAAAGCTGAAATTGCATATGCAAAATACGGAATTGCAGGCTCATTTACCTAACAATATTATGTCGGTTTGATCAGAAGCTGGACAGAGAAGCTGGACAGAGAAGCTGGACAGAGAAGCTGGACAGAGAAGCAAGACATACCGGGCTTGCGCTTGCCTGGAATCGGGTGCAGAGAAAGAGAAACACAACAGGGAAAACAAGAGGGAAACGATGAGTCTTTCTTCTTGTTTTTTTGGTGGGAAATTTTCTCCTTTCGTTGTTTTTAAGGGAGCCCGAGTCCTTTAAAGGCTTTGATCCTAGGCCTATCAAATCTTTTGAAATTGGGCTTCGCCACTGTAAGACCGTCTTCATGTTGGTGTTTTTTAGGTAAATATGTCATTTAGTAACAATAATAATTGAAAATAACAGTTTTACAGAAATCAACAAAATTATAAACTACTTTTATCATAATCCCCCTTAACTATATGATTTTTTAATTTTAAATTATCGAAAGATTGAATTATTATATCAATTATGCAAAATACAGAGATGTATTTGCAATTTAGCTATGAAAATATTAATTTCTTTCAACAAATCACACGTGAGATGATCCAATAGTGGATAAGTCCCAGTACTAGTATAATTACCGGCCCGATACCATATGATTTTCAAAGATTTGGATATTAGGAAAATGGTTAATTATAGTGGACCACTCCACCTTTGAGCAACTATATTATTTGGCCTTCTAACCTTTAAAATTCCTCATAAAATCCCCTCACTTTTCATTTTGTTTCACCAATACACTCCACCATGATTTCTGTTAAAAAATTTGACGGAAGTCAATGCACGCGACTCACACGTGAGTTTGTTAATGGGCAATGATGTAATTCAAATTTGAAAACCCGATCCAACAAAAAATTAATGTCATTTCTTATAGGGAAATTGACGTCATTTCTTATGAGTTAGTTGTTATGGCTAGTACACTTTTTTCTTATATGGATTTTCCCAAGTAGAGTTTTTTTTAGTGAATGTTTTAACGAGGTTAATCGGGGGGTTAATTTTTGAGATTGTTGCAGGTGATTGATAAATAAGTAGGTGCCAACCTAGTTGAGATGTATCTAATTTATAGTTATGCAACTCTCAAATTCAATAAATAATAAATAATAGATAATAAATTTATGATACTTAGAATCTTCATAATTATCATAAATTTTTATTTAAATGAATATTATATTGTGATGTACTTAATTTATAATGATGCAACTATTTAATTCCATGAATAAAACAATTATTTTACTTAGTATGACAAGTTATTCTATTGAGATTCTAAAATAAAAAAAAAGAAATTATTGAAAGAAAGTAACAAAACTTCCATATAGTTTAGTGGTAATCTATACACTTCATTTATTCCCTAATAAGGTTCAACTCTCCTCATCTAAATTTTTTAGAATTAAATCACATTAAAGGGAGGAAAAACGGGCCGGTCCAGTTATTTAATCGGGACCAGCCCATGAACCGGCCCTGCCAGGCCCAGACTGTCACAGGCTCGGCCCGTGAGGACACATGTCAGTTCAACGGTTCATTCCAAGTCTTCCTAAAATTCCACCGGCCTTGCCCGGAATCGGCCCGTGAACCTCCTAAAAAGGCATGAGACCGACCTGCGAACCTCTCGGGCCGGCCCGGTCCAGTCGCCACCTCTATCATGCATGGCGACTAGGGTTCTTGAAACTCTACGCGATAACAATTAGGGTTTAGAAAGCCCTGTGATATTTCGCAAAAACTCTTATTCTATCTTTTATCTTTTAAATTTTAAACAGATAAAAACTAATTAAAATTTAAAAAATAATCTTTTCAATTTTGAATTCAAAACATAATTATTTATTTCATCATTTAATCTTTTGAAAAAAGATAATATCAATTTTATATTTTTATCTTTTAAATTTTAAATTTTGAAAAGGATATTTAATAGAATTATTTAATTAGAAAAATCACCTGAGCAATTGATGAGTTATCACTTTTAATGAAAATCATTTACGGACACCCGAAAAAAATAAATCATCTTTCAAGATTTAAGTTCACGTTTTGCTGAAGATATAGTATATCCCACATAGAAGAAAAATGATCAGGAATCATGATGTCAAACCTATTTTCCTAGGGGAACTAATAATGTCATTCACATGATTCTATAAAAATTACACGAGATCCACACGAATGACCAGTTATTGTACGAACTCATGAAAGTATTGGAATGTTTCTCATCGTAGCATATAGTTACATGTATACAAAAAAATATTGTAAAATGTAAATATTTACAGCTTGCAACTGGGCCATGAATACTAAATTAATACTAATGCAGCACTTAGTGCTTACAAAATTTTATTTTATTGTTTCTCCCTCCTCCCTACTCCCACCTTCACTCCCCCATTATTGTGGGATTATCCAGACTAGAATGTAGAATAAGTTAAGTAATGGCTTAATCTCCAGTTATTCAATGCTTTAAGCTGCCTGTCAAATACAATAATATAGTCAATGAAATACTTGAGGAGCAGCATAAAACTCACTCTCATTGAATACAGGTCTCAAATCTTCTTGACGCATAAACTCTAATGGGAAACAAACAAGATGTCCCCTCACAGCCTTTAGTCTCTCTATTGAATCTCTTGCTTTGAGTTCACCATTCTCATTGGTTTCTATCTTCTCAGGTGCTATGCCTAAATCAATGGTGGTCTGTCCAAGTTTGTCCTTCCAATAGGACATGCTGTGTCTCAGAGCAGATCTACATTTGATGCAATATTACATTAGTAAAGAGCAAAGAACACTACAGAAATAAAGGGCGATATTGGTTGTGGTATTCCGTCTTACCTTGAGTTTATACCGTCGTGTGGGATGCAAGCAAAGATATCTTGATATATCATTGTGTTTTCCTGTTTCACATCAGTAGTTCGTTTAGCAGCTTTTAGCAGTAAAATAAGTTGGTAGAAAAGAAAGAGATTGAGTTTCATATACGTAGCATCTCTTTCATATGCATATTTTTTTGCACAAAAATCTCTGGTTCTAAAAGCAGCTATGGATGAGAAGCATAAGCATGCAAAAAACTAACTTGGTTTTTGGGAAAGATCCATTAAAGCACCAGATCAATGGACTTATGTGAGTTATGCATAGTATAGGACTAACGGGAATCGTTTGGCTAAAGATCTTACCTTTGCAGTTGCTAACCATAAATCTTTGTATGTTGTTTCTGCTATAGGATCACTGATTTGGGAGATCTGAAGCAATTAAACAAGATATCGTCAAATGATCACTATAGAATCACAAGTTGATTAGCTGATAACAAACGGCAGAAAAACATGCGAGAAAAAAGTAACGTTTGTCCCATTTTTCTTTTTCTCTTTTTCCCATTTAAAAAGGGAAAAAATGAGACAAGTGAAATTAGTTTTACCAACCTCTTCTGCTTGAAGACCAAGGTGCTCAGACCACAGGGAGCATCGAAGACTATAAGAAAATTTCCCAGCCTTCCAAGGTTCTCCATTCATAGATGACTTAATGAACTCTTTATCTTCAATGAGTACCCCAATCTGAAATGACGAATTTTGCATTAGTATTTTCCCTGGCCCCTATTATCTAGAAACAGAATGAGATAGTCTACAAACATAGATCATTTTAACGTTTCTCTTTTTCAAAATATCGATATTGAATCTTTGTCGCTCAGACATCCAACATTCTGTTATCTGGGGAGAAAATTCCTCGCCTATTCAATGAGAAATTATGCTTGACTCCCATTTAAATATGGTCATGTACAAATTAATTCCATCTTGACAAAAAAATGGCTCATTTCTTCGAATATACATCGCATAAGTTAGCATATTGAAACCAGGATAGTTGCATTTGTGCTTACTGCTTGGCATTCCTCGAGAAGTTTATATATGGGGAAAGCAATTTGATGCTCTATGACATGTTCAGTACAGTAAAAAATAGCTCGAGTTGGCTAGAACTCTGCTTGATCTATGGATTTCAACTTTAGGCTGTTTTTTAACACTATAAAGATTCTCAAACCAAAGGTGCTTCAAACTGCTATCTCTATGTTACGTAGTCATCAAGCAAAATGAAGGAGATACCTCAGAGTCTCTGGATCCAAGCAAACTCCGATCGTTAATATTGGAGGATCCGATCAAGGCAATACGATCATCAATTATCATCAATTTGCTGTGCACATAGACCTGCAAAATGAAAATATATGCTGTAATGCAATCTCCATCTTTTCGCCAACATAATAGAAAATGCGTCTTTACAAAATTTATGCCAAACAAGAACCAGGACTCAGACAGGAACAAAGGCTTCAAAGGAATTTATTTATTTCCACTTCAGTTCTCGACAGTTAAAAAGCTAAGTTTAGTCCACTTCTTCACTCGGTTAGGGGAGTATCAAACTCTCCTACCTCTGTTGGCTGGCGATATTCTTCGCGGCATTAAACGTGTAAATATGCAGCAAATCACGTGTGCCAAGTTTGCTTAATTGCTAGACTTTGCAAGTAAATACTAGTAATATACCACTACTAGTAGTGCTAATAATGCGTAACCAAATAAACAAACAAAAGGTAAATACCTGACTTGTGGCTATGGGACCACCTTCAAAAAGTCTACCATATGATCTAAGGCCAAAGAAGGAAATATAGTCATGTGCTTTCTGACCAAGTATCGCGTTAAGATTATGCAATATTGAATGCTTTGCCCAGCTAATAGTTCTATACTGCCAGTGCATTAAGGCTCTAACAGTTGCTGCGCCATTATCATCCACACCACCCTGCCAATGTAGAGGAAGAGAAAAAAATAACAATTTAATTAAATTTCACTACCAAGTATGGGAATATTGAAACTTAATTCAAAAGTAGATATAATTGGTACCTGAAATCCAGGGATGAGTGGCAAGACAACAATAACTCTAAAACACTGCTCTGTTTTGTGAGCTTGCAAGATTCGTCTATAAAGTGCCTCCAGGACTCGATTCTGTATGATCTCATCCCCTGTAAGACCTGATATAAAGAATTGATTCTGGAAGCGGCAAATAATAAAAGAAAGTCATTTGATATCATTAGTTGTTTGGCCCAAATGAGAATGTTAAGGACCACTTTCTTCCTTAACAGTATTAAGGACCAATTTAATGGTTATAAGTGACGCACTTATAGGAAATTGAATTAAATACAGACTAGTCAATACAAGTGTATTACCTCAATATAGATAAAATGTTCCGCCTCTTCAATGAGAGAACAATAAGTTTTATGAATGCTATCTTCTGGTTTACCAGTTCCAGCTGACCATTGGCTGACACTTCTGACCACCTGCAGATCAAATAAATTCAAGTAGGCAGGAGAAGAAAGGTTCCACAATATACATACATACGCACATGTGTGTGTGTGTGAGAATAAGAAAATTGTGCATGAGAGAGAAGGAAAAAATTCTCAAACACTTAACTATATGCCTTAATCATTTTTCTTGTATAGGAAACTTCTTAGGTCACTATATAGAAGACTAAATCATTACAGTCTAGGGCCCGACTCATGCTTGTAATTCTCAGTATTGTTAAATTTTAATTATAAGACATTTTTCCTCCTTCCAAGTTCCAGCACATTCCTTAATGTTAACTCATGTGGGCACTAAATTCTAAGGAGGAAAGAAAATATGTGTGTGGCAGGCCTCACCAGATATTTATGGCTAAGGAAATTGAGAAATAATTATCTTTGAAGCTCCAAAACACGATGACGTGGATAAATTATGTGGCATCAGAATCCGGGAAGCATAGCAAACCTGACAACGGCATGCAGTACGAGGACCGATTTGTCCAACATCATCAGCAGCAAGAGCATGCTCGCTTTCCTCTGGTGCTTCTGACCATTCAATCAAAGTATTCGTGGAGTCAAGCTCATCTCCAAGACCATTCGTCTGTGCATTTGGAGATGAGCCTTCAATTTTGGGATTTTGGAAAGAAAACAAAAAGTTTTCTTCAACTTCAGCTGGCTGATCAAGAAGATTATGATTCTCAGGCTGGCCATTTAAGTTTTGGTCTCCATTGGAAGCTATCAATCCATCAGCTTCCTGAGGCAAAAGCAACGGAATATCTTGCAAAGGTGATCGTGAAGAAAAGGAGTCATGTCTGTTAATATTTGTTTGACTTTGTTCTCTGTTCTTGTTCTGAATGTCTATCGTAGTGCTTCTTCCCATGTAATGAGGGAGGACCATATGATGATGAGGCATGAGTAATGGAATTGTTTGCTCATTAGGGGCTTTGTTTCTCTACAAATATTTTTTATGTTAGAAAGAAAATAACTGAAGGGAAAGAATTGTATTGCAAATGTACATCAGAAGATTTACCTTAGCATGATTCCAACGCTGAACAAAGTGCCTGGCGATATCATGACAGGGTGGTCCCCAAAGTGCACAATGAACATCATGCCATGGCATGCGAGGGAATTTTTCACGGTCAAGTTCATCTTTCATTGTGTCTTCCCAAGAATTTGGTTCAGATTCTCTAGCACATGGGGAAAAGTGCATCTTTTAGTACCAAAACTCTTGAAAATTGTACTAACTGAGAATCTGCTTAAAGGCATGGAAAGCTGGAAAACTTTTATTCCTTTACATAAACAATAGTCTGCATTGCGCTGATGTATAAGTTTTTGGAACATTTTGCTTTTTGAACCAATTACTATCACTACTCTGCACATACTTTCTTCAAGCTTTATTATCAAATAAACCACAGGAAATGGTAGATATTGCATTTTTCATATTGTAACCAAACATTCCATATCATCTATCTTGTAAGAAGTACAAAGAGAACACCTTGGGTTGTAATAGTCCTTTCCAGGCCATATTTGAGGTGGGCAGTCACCCACTTTATGTTCCACGGTGTCATAGCGGCCAAAGCATAGATCTAAACCCCCGATAAAGCATATCTGGTAATCAACTATAACAATTTTTTCATGGTGTGACCTGTATGACAACAGAACCAATAACTGATGATCAGCAAAAATGAGGTTTAGTAAACATAACGAGAAAAATTTACAGCTTCAATTTTCAGCATGAATCGTGCAGGATCACAATCCATTTTATTGCATACCAATAATAAACTCCAGTGGAAATGTGGTCAGGGTAGCGCAATACCCTCACATTATCATGAATATTTAGGAGCCTCTTCTTACTGTACATGCTGTTAATTTTCAAAGCAAGAGGGACTTCCTTGTAAAGAAGAATGTATATCTGCACAGGCATAAAATTTAAAGTGAAATTAATTTTATCATAAAATCCGTAGAGAAACTATAAAATGAAATATCTAAAAGCTAAGCAGAATGTATTCTATTAAAGTAACGTCCTAAAGATAACAATCAGAGACAAATGTCAAAAACACCAACAATGAAAATACATTCTCACGAGCAAAAGAATTATTTGTTTCTGCACCTTAACTCCTTCCTTTGCTTTGACTTCCAGTAATGAATCGAGCCGTGAGGAAGAGTGACTGTGAAAAGGACGTCTCAAATACAGTTCTGGGCAAAGCCACCAGCCAGTCATGAATATCTGCAATTAACGTACAGTAATATGAGCTAGCAGAGAAAAATCCAAAACATCTTTAAAGGACTGTTGTCACTTTTCAGCACAAAGATGAACTAACCTCTGACTTTGCACCCTCAATAGCAGAAGCAATTGCTTCAAAGGATGCTTCACCATCTATAAACCACTGAGCTTGGCTCTCATCGTTGCAAAGACCTCTTTGAGGAGCAAAGGAATCAAAGCGGTGAGGACGACACCAACCCTCTTGAGGCTTCATACCAGCATCATTAATTGCCCCCACCCATTCTCTAACTTTAGCACTGCTTGAGGTTCTCAGCTTTATGCTCCCATGTCCACATGCAACCTTTCCACATCACTAATTCATCATCCAAGTTGAATATAACATCTCTACATACCTTGATTCTTCAATAAATTATACTTTTTGATGGTCATTTTTCTCAATATTTGATGGAATAATTGAGCAAAAGACACAAAAGGAGTTCTCTTGTAATTCAGCATTTCTTTGAAAAACAGTACACACTTACAAGCAGAAAATATATCAAAAAGGTAATTACAGTTACATGTACTCTTAGCAGAGCCAAGAAATGGTTAAACAGATTAACTATAAACCATATTTTGCATGAATTCATTTTTAGAAACTCTCACTAAAGCTGCAATAGTTTTATGTATACCTCTGAAACTCTCACTAAATGTTTTATGATTTTTATCTAGGCAAGACTCCAGGACAAAACGGTCACAGAAAACTGAAATGAATAGCTCTATGGAAGAAACATAGAGATCAGTGAGCTCAGAATAATAACGCTAGAGCAAGTTAAAGAGTTAGGGGGGAACACACCTTAAATGAATAACGTAAAGGATTATGCTTCTTGACATGAATTGCTAGACAAACGTGGGGTGAATCTTTTCCATCTGTCGTTGGCACTGGTAGTACATCAAAAATAATTATATCTAAGAGTTTAGTGTCAAAAGGATCGTCCAGCAGGGCTAAGAAACCCGGTTTTAAAACAGCCCAAACCTGCAAGCAAAAAAAATGACAAAAGAGGCGTAAACCACTTGAAAATATAAGTGAAAACACATTAATCAATTTGCAAATAGACAAACTTAGGGGCCAAAATAACCAGGGACTGATAGGAAAATTTCCATTGATAAAATAATAGTGCTTCATAGACATCAATTATCATCTATAATTACTGATAAAGGTATAAAAGCATGGAAGTTATCCACCTACAGCGACCAAGTCTTAGATTGGAAGATGTCTTAGGATTATAGAGGATTCTGACACATTTTTTTAGTAGTGAGAGCAAGTGAGAAAGCCCCGTACGGTTGACATTCAATTCTATCAGTCTTATGATCTATCTATGTAGTGAATCACCGATGAGTGATTTCCTCAAGTTTCACACAGAGAATCAGTACCGGATTAGCTAATCTGCAAGAGGAGTGTAGAGAGAGGAACTATTGTATGTCTATCAAAATTTGTGTATGATCACTTGCATTGGAAATGAAGGCTCTTCATTATAGAGAATTTCAGTAAAAATGAAAATTAATCTATGGGAATGGCGAGGCATGCTTAAGTGAGAGGACATATTCTATGGCACAATATTTTCCTTTTGTTTCTATCCCAGGCTTTCCATCTGCCACTCGCATCTTCACTCAGCTTGGAAATATGACCTTATTTACATAAAGGAAAATAAAACATCAAAGGAATAAGATTTTATCAAACCTTTGACCAACTGTCCTCACAGCAACTGAAACAAAAGCATGGGCAACATCGTATACCAGAATCTGCCCTCGCAAGCTTTTTTAAGTGCTTCACCAGAAGATAACCCTCCTTCAGCTTCGAACCATATTCACGTGAAAATGACATCTTGGAGACCTCTAGGAATTTGCATACCTGTTTTCAAAATTAGTTTCAAATACATAGATCACACGCGAAAAGAGGTAAACGAAAACTGGGGATTTGCAAGAGAAAACACCAAGCAGTTACAGAGTTATTTTACATAAGAGATAATTATAAGAAGGCATTGTTTATTGAGACTTTTAGAAATCCAACCAGCTCACTAATTCACAATGAGTGGTTCTAGTTCTTGAAGTTCAATTAATAGGAAAAAATATCACAAACTGGTTATGTTCTCATCTCACTCTGGAGAACAGCAGCTCACCCATTGTCGTGAGAAATATTTGTGTGCTCACCTCACGAGAATTCACAATGTCCATGTTTCCTAGAAAGTGATTCAGGTAAGCCTGCATTGCTATCTTTGCTCTGTCTGAAAGGTACTGCTGCCCACCCAGAGATGGCCGAAAGATTGATAAAGCAGCCATGGATGGAACGTCTCTGCATAATGAGAACAAGAAAACTTATTAGAAATTTAGAATCCCCTCCCCTCCTTGCACATCCGCACAAAAGAAAATGATGACCATCAAAACTCTCGTATCATATAAATCACGTCATATAATTTTCAGAATACATTTAACAATCACCTGTTTCTTACACTTTCTTCATTACTTAAAGGAAAAGCTCCATCATCAGGTTCATCATCATCTTGAACAACTGCCGTTTGGTCTCCTATTCCCAAGCTTTGAAGCCATTCTTTAACCTATAACATAAATTTTAAATTAAGGAGGATTAAAGCTAAAGAAGACCTTAAAGATTGTCATGATCCCATTTTTGAAACAAATACGTTCAGTATGCAATAATGGAGATGATGAAGACAACATCTTGGGCAAGTTTATGGTCCAGAAATTATACAAAAGCAGTTTGAATGTGTTATAGGTGAGGGACAAACCTGCTCTTGCTTCTCATAAAACTCCTCAATAAATGCACGTTTTTTCAAAGCAAAATGTAAATAAAGAACTTGTGATGCTTTCTTCACCAAGCGCCAGCTATACTGGTAATAGGAAATTTAAAAAAAGGTCAGTACATCCGGAAAGGAAATGCAGCTTGTAAATTTACAATAAATAATTTAAACATGTTGTTGTTTGTGTGAGAAGCTCGGCAGTTATATGGTATTAGTGATAATAGAAAGGTGGTACAGAATCGAAATAAAGAAGAAACGGAATGCACGGCTAACTAAACCTTTTTACCTAAAAGGAAATATTCGTTCCATAACTTATGTCATAATAAGCTACAGATCATGCAAGAGTTTTCATCCCGCTACTGGGTAGTACAGTGATTTTGTGAGTACAAAGAATGCAAGTAAATGAGCTTCCATATTCATTAGGCTTGCACTTAATTAGCAAGGAAAATAAAAATGTATAACAAGCGTCTGAGATGTGTACAGCATTAACAAAGCCAAACTATAAAAGTACTCTTAGAGTGCATTTAATGAAAGCAAGTGGCTAATCATACCAATTAATTCAACATTAATTAATAGAAATAATCATGTATGCATACAGGTCTTCTCAGTTATGTAACCATAACACTCGTCATGATATGGGAATTCTACATAGCAACTGTGCTATCATTCAATCACCATTTCCTTCAAGGCAATTTGAGCAAAGAAATTAGCTCCCCATTAACCAACAGATTCAATTTCGTAACACAACCATCTACATTAAGCTAAATTAAATACATAAAGACCCAAAAGAGAACCCAAAAGAAGAAAAGAGACCACGCAATGCCTATTAAGCTATCTTTCTTCTCACACGGCATTTTCTCATCAGCTAAACACAAACACAAGAAAAAAAAAAGCAACAAGTGCATTATCAGAGAGAGAGATACGGAACAGAGTTGATGCCTGTTTGTACTGAATTTCAATGGTGTAAGACAGGAGCATGGGGCTAAAATCTCCGGTATCAGGTCTCGACACGGAAACAATTGTCGCCGTCGGTAGTTCCTCGAAAATCCACGTCGGTTCGCTCCATTGTCGGAACGAATGTGACGCCGAAATCGGCCCCTGAGATACTGCCTCCGACTGAGGCTCACCTCGCGCAATCAACCTCTCCAAAGACATCCGTTAATCGCAATTAAATCCACCGCTTTCAGCGTTCCCGGAAGTTTGGTTCCTGCTTGCAGAAACAAATAGAAAAGAGAAAACTCTGAAAGAGAAAGTGAGCGGTTTTTATAGTTTTTCCATGCCGTACCTGTTTTTCGAGGCTTGTACAACCGGGAACGACAAGGAAGTGAGTAAGATTACAAATGGTTGAGCATAAGTTTCATGACTTGCAAATAGGTTATTGACATCTGTCCCGGAAGTAGGGGCGACGTAGTCAACCGTTTGTTGATTTCCCAACGATAGGTTTTTTATCCCACGTGGTAAGATTGTGAGCGCATTGCACGAAAACTGTGTCCCACTACAGGTTACTGAGAACGAATTATTTAACTTAATTATTCATCATTTATTTTGTGGGTTTAAAGTATTAACTTATTTAGGAGATGGCTTATTGTTTGGATTTATTGGTGGCAGAGAGTTAAGTTTGTTTAAAAGAGTTTAGGTGGGGTTAACTACTCTCTTATTAATTAAATGTCTAAATTACCCCAACATAGGCCAGTCAAAGTTCATTTTAAGAGATGAAGTTGAGGGGTTATTTGGTCAATTTAATTAGTATAACAAGTCCCGCCAGATCTGGGAACTGGAAATTGGCTATTTTTTATGCTGGTATATGCCATGGCAGAATCAGTTAAAGAATATCCAGCTTTTTTATGCTTGCAACAAAGAATATGCCAAAAGGGCTATGATTAGACTCCTTACATTTATACTCAAACACAACCTTAAAACTTCGACTAATTTAATCAACCCACTTCTAATAATTGACGTATTACTCCGTTAGTCACTTATAATTATTTACTCCATCCAAAAACGGAAATATCCAATTCCAAAATAAAACATGCTCATGTTTAATTGTTTGACGTGTATAACTTGAATTATATCATAATACGGAACTGTAAATACTTCTATTTCATATTTTGATAAATTCAATCATATTATTACTTTTATTTTGGATAAATATGTTACTTTAAAGAAAAGAAACTGACTTCCATTGTCATTCCAAATATTATGCAATATCTATAAAAATGTATGTAATTTACGTTCAAATCTATATAGAAACTTTTGTGATGTACAATTGTACCATAGAATTACCTTTATGGGTCACAACTAACGGCATTCACGGGTCAGTTTTCTAAAAAAAGTTGGTCTGAATCAAAGTTTTAGTTCGAGAATATCTCTAAACCAAATCGAGCCTAGGGGTATTTACGGTTCGGTTCGGCGACAAAACCAAACGGAACCGTGAATACTAAAAGAGCCGAACCAAACTGTGAGTTTCGATTCAGTTCAATATTATTAATTAAAAATAATTTTTTAAATAATTTTTAAACTTTGAGAGCACAATATAATTAATTTAGATTAACTATGTTGAATTCTCTGTTGAAAGATTCTAAGAGGGGGATCCAAAGTAAGAAAAACAGGAAGGCAATCAATTTGAAGTTAATGTTTTTTAATAATGATATGTAGACCAACACTTCAACAGATTTTCTATAGACAGTGCCATGCTCTATGAAAGATTTCTCAATATTCATAAGAAGGACGTCTGGAAAAGAAACCAACTTTATAATAAAGAAATATCAAAGTCTCTGAACTAAGCAAACATTTTAACTGAGTTTCCATTTTCTACAGAGGCAGTGAACCTTGGCAAGAGAAGCCATGTAATCATCAGACCTGAAAAGAGCAATTATATGAAATAAATTTATAAACGATGGAAATCAATTTCAGATTCTGAAGAGTTACAGATCTAAACCTTTGTCCATAGGGAGACTGAGATGCACCAACAATATGTAGTTGGGCAGAATCAGGTAGCTTCTGCATGGATATAAATGGTGGGTGATCAGTGATTTTCCCCCAAATATGTCATGGCAAGCTTGAGAAATTGTAAGCAAGTAATCCCAGCAGAGTTCTTATTATATAATCATTTTGCATTGGTTAAGATTAGGACTATTTGTGCCAAATAAATGGTAAGGGCCAAAATAAACCTGAGATTCATTATATAGGCCGGCGTACAAAGACGCATAGAAGTACTCATTCTCTCTGCCACCCGAAAATGCAGCAACAAGCTATACATCAACAACAGCTTGAGTCAGATCAAGTCTTCAATTGCCCAGATACGGGAAACAAGCACATTGCTTCCGGAAGTAATAACAATTTTCATTGTCTTCCTCAGGATTTTCATATAATATCTAGCTTTGCATTTCCCCTTCTAATCCAAGTAATATTTCCTTCATCGATCCAGTAAATGTTAACATACCGTGCCGGCATAGTTTGTATGCATGAATGTTTAGAAAATAAATTAATTGGTAGGCATTTTGCACTGCATATATAAATACCTACCTGATTTAATAATCTGTACAACTACCTTATATAAGACTGCTACTTTAATTTTGGGGTGGAAGAGTGGGGGATGAAGGAAAGGGAAAAGTAAATCCAGTTCATACTTTATCTGGATCACCACCATCTTTGAACATATTATAAGCTTCTTGCATGACTGGCCTTGGATCTCTGCCTACCTGCAGTCATTTAGCAAACATAATATGATATACTTTTAGCACTCCTTATTCATTTGAGAGAAACACATGTCAAAAGTAGGTCATGTACACTATGCAACTCAAGCATCAGGAACTCTTAATTGGAAACAATTAGTTCATTCCATTTAATCCTATGAATAGTCACTTCATATCAACTAGCAATCTAAATCATCATTGTGCAGTTTAACAACCTGGGACCCATTTTATAGATCATACAGTAGCTTCCAACAAAAGAAGTTCACTAACCTCGAGAAACCGTTTTCTTGCTTCGTCAACTCCATATAATTGAGCTTCACATAGAAAGCACCATATAGACTCCTCTGTGTCATTTGGATTCTGTGCAACATCTAACCTAAACTGCTCCGCCCCTTCCCGGAACCTATGAGAATAGATGCTCACTTAAAATAAAATTTCCAAAATTATTTAGTACTAAGTTTTCCTTTCTTTAGATGATGTTCTGATTTCTGAGGTTGAAGTTCAAAGTCTTGGAAATTATTTAACGTTTGATTATGTTTTGCTTCCAACGTTTCCGCCAAGATAAACATGAAGAAATTGAAGCTAGAAAAGATTAGTACCTATCAAGATAGTAGAGTGATAGCCCTCTTTGCCAGAGATCTGGACAAAAGCACGCCAACTCTGTGTTACTTTTGATGGAACTGTGAAGTGACTATTCCCAAATCATATGAATGTATAACTAGAAATTTTGAGGAGCCCTACATGCCTTTTGACGAGGATCCAACTCGATGGCTTTATCGAATTCAGCTAAAGACCCTGAAACATCACCCTTACATCCCAAAAGATCCCAGAATTAGTTCAAAAAGCTACCACTAAACACATTCATACATATTACACATGTGCGCGCACGCACAGAGAGATAGAGTTTATTAGTAACTAAAGTGAAATCAACCTGCCTGAACAGAAGCATTCCACGACGAATGGCGATAACCGCTTCACGTGGATTTTTACCACCAGTTAATGCATCCCATATTCCAGAAACAGAAGGGAGAAACAACCTTCTTGACAACGATGGTGGTCTAATAAGATGGAGTTGAATCCTAGGAGAAATGGTACTCAGGAAGTGAGAATTTAATGAAATTGGAGGTGAAAGTACATAGGAAGAAGATCTCCGAAGTGAAGGGGAGATGGAAATGGAAGGCTTAGAACAGTCTGTCAAAGCCATGGATACAGAGGCATTGGTGAATGTCTCAATGCCTGCCATTCATGTACAGAGGGAGATAAGGCGCCAAACAGGAGCTGAAGAGATACTTCAGTGATCGTTATGAACTATGTTGGAATGGGCTTATGGACCATGGATTATCGACCGAAGTCAACATAAATTTGGATTTGACAAGGCTTGGGGTTGTCTACAAAGATTGGAATATGGATTATGGATTCAAAATCCTTTACATCACGTTAAAAATTTTAGTAATAGACAACTTTAAAAACATAGCAGATTTTTAATAGATTTAGATAAATAATAATTTTGTTAATTAGTTAATAATTTTGAATTAAATTGATCATCATTTATATATAACATATTAGTTTTTGAATATATTATCGGTAAATAGTTGATATACCTAATTGATAGACCCTATAAATTATGAAGTAATTAATTGGCATTATTTGAAAATCAAATATGCCATGACTGTTTTTAAGAATTTCAACCATACCGATCAAAATCCCTTGAAAATCGCTAAATACACTAACTTCCATTTTAATAAATTATTTCTGAAATAAAAAAACTAATAAAATCTAAATTACATCTATCAAAAACAACAATAAACACTTTCATCATATATGAAAGTTTATTTCGATAATGATCATTGAAAAATAATTCTTCAAATATATCAGTGATGATACTAATATAACTCCATCAACAGATATTATTTAAAAAATCTCTCAAAAAATTTATAGATAATGCGTGTTTTTTAAGATGATTTACTCATTTCAATTATACTATAATTATGGAAGTAATTAATACTTAGCTTTTAAGATCATATTTGTCATAACCGTAAATCAATTAACCATCGAAAACTTAAAAAAACCTAAATCCTGTCCAAATCAACCCTTGGAAATCACTTAGATTATTTACTTCCCTCCAATACGATTTTAGCGAAAAAAGATTAATTTCCCATTGATTTCAGTTTTATTTGATTTTAATTATACGTCTATAGATGATATATTCATTTCAACTATACTATAATTATTCTAAATAAACTATTGATAATTATTGATTAACCAATAATTTTACTGTTTCAAAATATAAACTAATTATTGAAATATATATATGATAAATTACTAAAATAAAAAAGACTTTGAAACAGGCACCATGAGATCAAAACAAAACAAAAAATTGAAATTGTTGATGTCAATAATGATATAGAATATTTTTTAACGTAATTAGCTAAAATGAATGTAAAATAATCAACTATAAATTTGTCAACAACTAGTTGATGACGTCGTACAAAAATCTATGATTTACCTATAATTTGAAAAAATCTGAAATTTCTTAAATTGACATTCAAAACTTGTATATTTGATGCAATTACTTTTAAAAGAAATGGAAAAAACTTTTAGTATAGATGGTTTCATTATTATATTTATAAATAAAAATGATCACCAATTTATTAATATGAAAAAATGACATTTTTTAGGTTTGGAAGTTTTAAATTAGTTATGAACTTACTATTTTACCCTTTCATTTTTTGTAACCACCAAAAGTAACTTCATATCACCTTTATTTTTTTCTTATATTTGTTTATGATATTTTCTCACTTCTTTTAAATAATTTCATTTAAAGCATTGTAAATGATTTTTCCAGTAAGTGAAGAATCGATTACGAATGAACAGAAATAATGAAATTTGATAGAGTAAAAGAATGAGAACTCAAAAGCTTAGGTTGGCGTACATTGATTGATCTTTTGAGGTGATTCACGCCACTATTTATACATGAATTTTACAATAAAAATTACAACAAATTCCCCATATTATGTATATGATAAAGGGGAACTAACAAGCCTCTAAAAAAAAATATCCTCGAATTAGATCCATTTCTGAACCGCATGATAGATCCTACAGTTATCGTTCCTTTTTCCCTCTACATTGATGTTGGTCGTCGCGGCGCGTGCGCCATAGAAGCGTATGGCACGTGACTATTTTAAAAATTAATTTTTTAATAAAAATCAAACATTATAAATAAAACAAAATCGCGCAACGCTACGATAACAAAAAAAAAACTTTTTATTCAAAACTTTTTTCAATCAGTCAGGATTCATTATATATTTAAATATTAAATTAACAACATACAAGGCAATGAATCATATACCTCTAGTAGTCTAAATCAAGCGCTCTCGTGAAAGCAATCGATTCTCCGTTCCCACTAAATTGTTCTAACAATCAGCAGACTCTGAGATTCACACCAAGATCTTCCAAGTCAATTTTCAACGCACTAGGACGTGTATGGGCGTGTTGAAATATAACGAAGACACTTTTCTATCTCTACGTGTACTCAACACATGAGATTTATAGATTTTACCGAGAATGAGTTTTGTGAGACGATTCACTGAAAGAACGTGGCGATGATTGTTTTAGAAATTTGATTAACTCTTAATCGTAGAAAAATCACTCCTTGTTATGGGTGAAATTCGATCTAGTTCTAGGCATTTTTGTATTGGAAGGGTTTTTCTTGAGGTTTCTTTTCACTCTCAATGCAAGCACTAAAATGCAAATGATTTTTCTGATGAGAGAAGAAACGATTACGAATGAACAGAATTAAAGAAATTTGAGAGAGTAAAAAGAACGAGAACTCATAAGCTCAGGCTGGCTTGATCTGTTTCTTCAATTTTTGGAAACTAGAAAGCCCTTTGCCACGCACTTAAGAAAAAGTCTTGCATTGATTGACTTTCTGAGGTGATTTACACCTTTATTTATACATGAATTTTACAATAAAGATTACAACAAATTTTCCCTATTCCGTGGATGATAAAGGGAAACTGGTAAGCTTCTAAAAAGAATATTCCTGGATTAGATCCATTTCTTAACCACCTGATATATCCTATGGTTCGTTCCTTCTTTCCCCTACATTGAATCTTCGGTCCAGATCTTGCCACGTGTAGGATAAGATTTCGTATGTTCAAACACCTTATACCAAAAAATACTCTACGTTTATTTTCTTTGTGCGTCTCCTACTCTCTCTCTCTCTCTCTCTCTCTCTCGTAAGATCTTCCTCTCTCGTAAGATTTTCTTCTCTCGCGAGATCTCCATCTCTGTTTTATTTTTGAGTGAAATAAGTAAAAATGGAATAGGAGATCTCCAGACCCCTTGCTCGTTCAATTTCATTTATCTGATCAATAGGTAAACATATAGTGTACTTGTCGTTAGTAACAATTTTACTTACTGTCACGCTATATTCTAATGTATCATATTTTTCATCATTCCTCTATCTTTGTTACGTTGGCCAAAAGATAGACATGATATTTAGTTTTATAGTCAATCATCTATGTAGATCAGAATAAAAAAGTAAATTGGAACGACCTCCTGTAAAGTAAATAATTTACTAGCCACGATATTTACCTATTTCAAATTGTGGGAAAACAACTTGTACGCTAAACTAAGAACATAAAAGAATTTTCAATGATTTTTGTAGATTTATTGTACATTGGACAAATTTGTATGAAGTAAGTTGAATAAGTTTAAGTAGAATTTGAGAAAATAGCATAAACAAGCATTAAAGAAACGAAAGTGATGGTAAGTTACTATTGACGGCTACAAAATAAGTGAAAGGGTGAAGTAGTAAAATTCATAACCAACTTAAACTTAAAAATGTTATTTTTACAATTTTTCTTAAAAAAATATAAAAAAAAATCATAAGTATAAAAACATAAAAAATATTCACTAATTTTATTTTTATTAATCATAAAAAGCTGGTAAGTATAAAAAACCACAAATAGCCACTGACACGTTAACTCACGCGCTCTAAAAATTATCTGCATGTCCTTACCACTTTCTCCAAATTTTAGTAATTTATAGAATGCATGATATATATTAAATGTACTTTTTATATAAGTATATATCATATAAATTTTGTGGAGATTACACATGAAATTCGCTGACGCCGCGGGGGAATAGCTTTGGCATCAATTTTTTTTTTTGAAAATTTAGGTTGACTATTATTTTTTAAATTTTTTTTGACTATTTTAAATTTTTTATTACAAGTAAAATATTTCATATTTTATCTTTGGCATATTCTTGATGTTCTGCGGATTGCCTTGGTTCTCATGGGCCTACTACCCCATCTATTATATGTAATAAAGTATAAATTTGAGTGTAAAGTACACCAACTTCTCCTTATAGTTTGTTTTAATTATATAGATATTTTATTTAATTTTAATAATTATACAGACTCTCTTGTCTTAATGCAAGATGATAAATATCATTCTCTAATTAATATCTTACTATTTTTATCCAAAACATTTTAAATTCAACCAAAAAGTTAAAAAAATTGTCGTGGAATACACAAGTTACAATATATGTAAGCAAATAAAACTAATAATCTGACAAATAATAATGACCTATAAGTACGAGTTTTTAACAAAAAATATCTATATGCGATGGCATTTTAGAAAGAAAGTTTTATATGGACTTATGTGTTGGCTGAATAAAATTATAGGGAGTATCAGTGTAGGTTTTGAAACTAGAGTATGTGTTCATGAAATTAAAGCAAAATACAGGGTAAGTTGGTGTAGATTTACCCTAATTTCAATTAACAAACACCAAACAGAAAAAAAAATATTTACTATGTTTCTAATGTCTATTATTATAAGGGTACATTTACTAAAATTTTGGATTGATGATTTGAATTAAGGATTTGGATTCATGATTTAGATTGGAGGTTTAGATTTGTTATCTGTAATATTATGTTTACTAAAAATTTGAATTATGTTAGATTAGATGATTTAAATTATGTTAGATTAGATAAATTATTGATTTCAGTGATAACTTAAAAATGGGTAGTTTTGACTTTGCACATTAAATCCAACAAATATTTGAGTTTGGATTTTGAATATCTCATTTTTAGTTGGATTAGAAATCCATAAAAACTTAAATTTCAAATCTAATAATGTGATATGTCCCACATAAATTTTTGAATATTTTTTTAATAAACATTGAATTTAGATTATGAATCCAAATCCAACAATATAAATGTGACCTAAGATACTAGCGCATAGAGCAGATCCCTTCGATCTATTATTCATATTTATTTTAGTCCCTAATCGCTTATACTTTTTGTTACTAATTTTTCCACTTTAGTCATAGGCGTCAAAAAACATTTCTCTATGATAAGGGTTTTAGTGAAAGAAAATGAAACATTAAGATTAGTGAAATCTATAATATATTTAAAAAGCGGTGAGGACATGAAAATCATATTTGAATAATTTTATCCACTTATTATGGAGCATTACCCAACATACCATTATAGTTTATACGTGGCATTTAATAATTAAATAATTATAATAAATTAATCAGGTAGGTATTCATTTTAAAATTCGATCACATATTTAATGAACTTTAAAAAATAATTTAATAAATAGTTTTAAGTTAACTATGAGTTGATAACTTGCAAATTATTTAAGAATTTATAGAGAAAACCATTACTTTGTACTAGATTTAATTTTAAAATATAGAGAAAATTAAATTATCTCTATAAAATTTAAATAACAGAATTTAAAATATAATTCAATTAGAACACACATTTAGAAACTTTATATATGCTACATTTTATGTTAATATGATCAATATGTTATATAAATATAGTGGCACAAAATTTACAAAAAAAATTGTAATATAAATAAAAAATGAATATCAAGCTAAATATAAAACATGAAATATATGATTTAATTCTAATGACACACCTTTTCTTTTAAATTATGAGAACACATTTCTACTGTATATTTTTTTTCTTAAAAACATGCATGATATATCAAATAAAAATAATATAACATTGTCTTGATCTTACCTACATAAACTGAAAATAAATATATGGTGCTAAATACATTCTCTTTAATTCAAATAAACAAAAAAGATTATAAATAGTAGTCATAACTAAAAAATATTAAAAAATTAACTACATGTATATCGTCCATGTGTAATGACTAGTATTTTATAATGTCTTGGTGTATTTTAAATATATTAGAATAGTAGCATTCTAATCTAATTGATGAATCAATGAAATAAATATATTAGAATAGTAGCATTATAATATAATTGATGAATAAAAAAATAAATATATTAGAATAGTAGCAGTTATTACGTGACATGGTAATAGTAGATAAGGTTCGGAGCTTTATAACCAAAAAATGCTCCAAGAACTTTCTGGGAAAATACAAAGTTATGGTTGAACAAGTTGGTGGGTTTCAAAATTGGAGTCATTTTTCAAAGGCATCTAATTAATACTAAAGTCAATGGTCTAAATTTTTCATTACATTCAATAAATTGGATTGACGCAGTTGATTAAATCTCACATTCATACTCTAAAAGTTATGGATTCGAGTCATATTCATATATTTCTCTTAAAATTTGTAATATAATTTTAAAAAAAATCATTACACTGCATCAACCTTTTAGCTTTAGATGTATGTAATGCAGCCAAAAGTGACTCAATCATACAATAATATACATCAAGGTCGTCCTCAAACGCAAAATTAATATACGACAACGTTTTAAATGGTATACCCCTACACAGTATAGAGATTTCATCTGGTACATAGCCGAATGCATACACATAATATTATTATGTTAAATTTTACAATACATAAATTAATATTGACCCTTGAATCATCGTTTAAGGACCCTACATATGAATGGTCAAATTCCTCTTAATGGTACAGTCCATTATGTAATATGACCTATTATTATATCATGATCCGTTGAACAATTTGTAGTATGTTGTTTGTGGTTTTCGTGTATCACGATCAACACTCACATTTTTCTTCTCTACTTCCTTCTCTCATTTTCAATTTTGAGCAATGCTATTTGGCTCAACTTGTGATACATCACAAGTTTACGCGACGAAAATAGATTAATTATAATTTTTTAATTTATCAATATACATCAATCTTATGTGCCATATAGACTTGTGATGTATCACAAGTTGGATTAAATTACATTTTTCATTTTCAAAATTAAATTTGTTATGAAGTTTCGTCATTCGTCAATATCAAAGTTCTCGTTATTATTTTAAATTAATGAACTTTCACTTATCTATAGTGCTATTTAAATTATTATTTTAAAAACAATAGTTAGATGCATAACAAATTTATTATAATGATACCTTCAAACAACACTTTTGAAATTTTTATTACATATTTGAGTATTGCACACAAATTTTTTATAAAATGTTAAGGGGCTTAGAGAAAAAGATTAAAAATAATGGGTAATTTTAGACCAATCAATAATTAGGCCGAAGTTTACGGATTAAGAATCAATTATTGATAGTGTCTTACCAGTTGTAAATAATTTGAAGTTAATAGATTAATTAACATATGATTGACTGATACATAATTCAGCATATTAAAACGTGTTCTATGTTCCAAAAAAAAGTTATAAATCTCATACTAAAAAGAAATAGTGAATCTAAATGTTTATCATTTTGTTAACTCCCAACTTTTTTGTTGCGAGCATGATAAGTGAGGATCTCTTCTTCTACCCCAAACGTTAGGTGCATGATAGGGCTTGACTCTAGTTTCGTGCGGACAAATTGAAGTAGTCACCACACCGCATCGAGATTAAACTTCTCATATTTAATCACTTACATTTGGTAACAAGTTCATGCATGCTACTTAACTCGACGTCAATTCCCCTACTTCATTAATTGTATACCTTAATGTTGTTTTATTGCAGCTATTCTAAAAAATAACTGCATATTTTTAAATTAATTCTTAAAACTGCTCATTACATGTAGGCTTATAATTTTTTAATGGTCAAGGGTCAAGACATCATACTTTGATACCATATTAAATTATAGGGCATCTCAAAATTTTAACCTATTTTGTTAAAGCTAACATATATATTTATTTAGTACATCTTAATATACTTTTTTCATCATGGTGGTTCTGAGTCTAAAACTTGGTTCAAATGGATGACTATTCAACTGATCCATTTTTCTTACTCTACTCAACTATTCCTCACTTTCCTCCCTATTTCTTATAATGTTTTTTTTTCTTCTCCCAAATAGAATAAAAATAAGCTTTTTTTGTTGTACTTGAAAACCAAAGCTTTGAAGGAGACATGATATAAAAGCAATAATATAAAATTAATTTGATCATTAGATAAAGCAAACTCTTCCCATTACTTTAATCTCAGGAAAGAATAAACGAGTCACCCAAAAATAATTATGGTAACACATAAACCCAATCAATGTAATTAAAAAAACTAATAATGAAATGGCTTTGTATAAAATATTCATATTTTTTTAATTTCTAGGGAACTCAATAATTATTTATGTACAATGATTTTATGATGTGAAAGTAGTTAAAATCAAACCATTTAAGTTTGTTCAAATAATAGTTTAGTAGTCAATGTTTTTTTCTTTATTTCCGATTTTAAATATAATTCAGCAGTCAAAATTGGAGAACTCTGCAAGTTGATAAGTAAGATATCCGTTAATTAGCCTACAGGCAAACTGAAGAATAAAGCATTTATATATACAAAATTATGCTTAAAGTTAAACAATTAGACATGTGGGATTTAAAAAAAATGTCATGCTTTGAATAATCTTTGAAAAGCTAAATCTTATAAATAAGATCAAGGCATCAGCTCAAAAACCCACAAGCAGATAATTCACTTTTCTTCTCTCTAAGCTTTCGATTTGATTGAGACTCCATTTTCTGTTTGGGTGAAGGGAAAATTTTGGAAGAGAAATGGAGATGTTGCCAGAAGGATGTGTTTCAACAATTTTATCACTAACTTCACCATTAGATGCAAGCAGAGCTTCAATGGTTTCTTCTAGTTTTTGTTCAGCAGCTGATTCTGATGTTGTTTGGGACAGATTCTTGCCTTCTGATTACTCTAATCTTCTCTCTATGTTGGATTTTCCTTTCTCATTTTCCTCCAAGAAAGACCTTTTCTTTTCCCTCTGTAATCCACTTCTCATCGATGACGGTCACAAGGTATTACTCAAATCAAACACACACTTTCCTTTACTATTTCCCACACTGAATTCGATAGTTTCTTGAAGTAGTAACTAGACGTAATATGTGGGTTTTCGATCACGATTCAATATTTTTTTATAATCAATTAGTCTTATGAAGCTGACTTAAATATTAATTAATTTTTCCAAATTGATGCAGAGCTTTCAGTTAGAGAAGACAACAGGCAAAATATCATACATATTGTCAGCAAGAGAACTCTCAATAACATGGGGAGATGATCCAATGTGTTGGAGCTGGAAACCTGTTTCCGATTCCAGATTCAGTGAGGTGGCAGAGCTAAGAACAGTGAGTTGGCTAGAAATCCATGGAAAAATCAGAACCCAAATGCTTTCTCCAAACACAATTTACAGTGCATATATTATAATGAAGATCACTGACAGAGCATATGGTCTTGATCTCATGCCAACAGAAATGTCAGTCCAGTTGGGAAATCAGATATCTAATGGAACAGCTTATTTAAGAAGTGAAGACAAAAAGAAGCAGCAAATGGAGTGTTTGTTTTATGGGAATCGGATGGAAAAGCTGAGAAAGAGAGTGACTGAAGGAGATTTGAGGGCACCTCAAAAAAGGGAAGATGGTTGGATGGAGGTTGAGCTGGGTGAGTTCTTTAATGGCGATGGTGGTGATGAAGAGGTCAAAATGAGTTTAATGGAAATAAAGGGTTATCAATTGAAAGCAGGACTAATTGTTGAAGGCATAGAAATTAGGCCTAAAACACTAAATTTCTATTGATTTTTTCTAGTAACTAGTTTGTATATTGAGCAGAGTTTATTCTTACATTGGTTTTATTGGTAAAAAAAAAGAGTGTAATGAGGAGCACTCAGCACAAAAGAAGATATATATGATTGTTTTTTTAATACAGAGAAAAATAAATGGATATTTCTGTAATTCAATTATTGTTTTACACTAGTATTTATTTTTCTCTTAACAATAGGATTTGACCTAGAGAAATTATTTGAGGAGGACATTTCTAGGTGAAAAAACTGATATTATGACCATTTGACTTTTTTGTAATGAAAGTTGTCTTTTTGTTAATAGAGAAATTTAAAATACTCATGTGTTAGATTCTGATATAATATTCTGTCATTCAAATTTATATTGAACGTTAGATTATTGTCTAGATTTTTTTTTCGCTAAATCACATAAATTTTAACTCAAAAATAAATTAACAGACACATGCTACTTATTTAACGACGTGTAAACCAAAACGAAATGATGCCATTACATGGTTATAGTTATTTTTTTATATGTTGTCATTATAATGGACAACATATAAAAAACAGAGAAAATAGAATCCAAATGGAGTAATTAAACACACAGAATATACGCTTAATACTCAAAGTAATGAAAGACTTTGCAGAGGACACTTGTAGTAACCAGTGAGAGAAGGTCTCTCATGAGGACGCATTACAATTAAGGTTACATCTATCAAATAAGGCAAAAAACAGTGTTCTTGTAGTCATGCATTCAAAAAAGATATGTGCTGTAGTTTTTATCCCAGAAGTACAAACAACACATGCTGAATCAGAGGAAGAACACCATTTGATCGCATGGTCCTTTGTTGCTGAATTCTCAAGGATAGCATGCCAGGATATAAAAGAGTATTTTGGAATAAAACCTGGAAACCATATAAGCTTTGACCATGTGAAACTTTACTTGGGGAAATATATTTATTTATTATTTTTTAAAATTTGATCCCAACTGTACTGATCTATTTAGACGGTTGAGATTAAACATCCACTCTACAGTTGGACTCCAACAGCAGAGAATCCACTTCCTATTCCCACACCCCTCATGTTGTTCTGAGTTAATATACTTTCATCACGGTGGTTCTGACTTCTAAGTCCTAAAAATTGGTTCAAACTTCAAACAAGCGACTATTCAACCGATCCATTTTTTTACTCTACTACTCAAACCAGTTCAGTTTCCTCTCTGTTTCTTATAATGCCTTTTTTCCTCAAATAGAATAAAAATAAGCTTTTTTATTTCAAAAAGCATTACCAATCTTAGAAGGCGACATGATATGAGAGCAATGATATAAAACTCATTTTATAGTTAGATAAAGCAACCTCTTCAATTTAATTTAATATACATTTGTTTATTATGTACCATCACCAAAAATACTTCCAGTAACAGATAAACCCAATTAATGCGATTAAAACAAACCGATGGAATCGATTTTGAATATTCATAGGATTTTAATTTCTAGAGAGCTCAATAAATATTTATGCACGATGATTCTCAATTTGTGATGTGAAAGTAGTTCAAACTGTTTAATTTTGTTCCAATTAATTGTTCAGCAGTCAATTTTTTTTCTTTTTTTTAAATATTATTCGGAAGTCAAAATTGGAGAACTCTGCAAGTTGATAAGTAAAATGGTGATAAAATAATGTGACTATATAAAATTATGGCATAAACAATTACACATGTGGGACATTAAAAAAAGTCACGCTTTTGAATTATGTTGAAAAGTTGATCTATAAATAAGATCAAGGCATCAGCTCAAAAAAAGTCACTTTTGTCTCTCTAAGCTCTGGATTTGATTGACTATTTTCTGTTTGGGTAAAGGGAAAATTTTGAAATGGAAATGGAGATGTTGCCAGAAGGATGCGTTTCAACAATTTTGTCACCAACTTCACCATTAGATGCAAGCAGAGCTTCAATGGTTTCCTCTAATTTTTGTTCGGCAGCTGATTCTGATGTTGTCTGGGATAGATTCTTGCCTTCTGATTACTCTAATCTTCTCTCTATGTTGCTCTCTCTTTTTCCTCCAAGAAAGACCTTTTCCTTTCCCTCTGTAATCCACTTCTCATGGATGGCGGTCACAAGGTATTACTCAAATCAAACCCATCCTTTTCTTTACTCTTTAGTCTTTCCCCCATTGGAAGATTGTATTTTCTCGAGAAATTAGGAAATGATTTTCCAGGAATACTAATAAAAATATATTAAAATTGGAAACTCATATTTTTTTAATGATAAAGTGGTAATTAGACGTAATTTATCGGTTTTTGATCGGGTTTTTAATATGTTTTATAATTTGTTAGTTTTGTGAAGCTGACTTAATTTTTCCAAATTGATGCAGGGCTTTCAATTAGAGAAGACAACAGGCAAAATATCATACATACTGTCAGCAAGAGAACTCTCAATAACATGGGGAGATGAACCAATGTATTGGAGCTGGAAACCTGTTTCTGATTCCAGATTCAGTGAGGTGGCAGAGCTAAGAACAGTGAGTCGGTTAGAAATCCATGGAAAAATCAGAACCCAAATGCTTTCTCCAAACACAATTTACAGTGCATATATTATAATGAAGATCACTGATAGAGCATATGGTCTTGATCTCATGCCAACAGAAATGTCAGTCCAGTTGGGAAATCAGATATCTAATGGAACAGCTTATTTAAGAAGTGAAGACAAAAAGAAGCAGCAAATGGAGTGTTTGTTTTATGGGAATCGGATGGAAAAGCTGAGAAAGAGAGTGATTGAAGGAGATTTGAGGGCACCTCAAAAAAGGGAAGATGGTTGGATGGAGGTTGAGCTTGGTGAGTTCTTTAATGGCGATGGTGGTGATGAAGAGGTCAAAATGAGTTTAATGGAAATAAAGGGTTATCAATTGAAAGCGGGACTAATTGTTGAAGGCATAGAAATTAGGCCCAAACACTAAATTTCATAACCAAATTTCGTGAGAGTTAATTTTTCTAGTTACTTTTTCTAGTTACTATTTTGTACATTGAGCAGAGTTAAATTCTTTCATTGGTTTTGTTGGTCAAAGAAGAGTGTAATGGAGCACACAGAAGAGGGTAATGGAGCACACAGCACAAATAAGATATGTATGGTTATTTTTTTGTTGAACACAGAAAAATAAATCAATATTTCTATAATTCAAGTGGGGTTCTCTCCTCTTCACGAATATGAGATTCATTTTTTTTTTTTGAAAAATTAGAAACTTAAATTAGTTTAAGTTTAACTTTTGGTTAATGTTCTTTATTTTGTTATTTTTGTTATTTTACAGATATAGCCGATTTTAAGTAAAGTTAAATTAGTTAGTTATGATTCTCTATATTAGATTACTTATATGCTTTTGTGATGGAACCTGATAGATCGATGATCGAATTCCTAACTCACGGTGTTAAGAGACGTAAGAATTTTTCTTAGAAAGTACTTCATTCATTAAGCATTCAACAAACCAAAGCACTACATTATATAGCAGGCTACACAAAAGATCTTCTACAACTAACTAGTCAATCAACTAACAATAACCGAAAACTACCAATAACCAACCAAAATAACCCAACTACTAATCAACTAACATAGTTCTTCAATCAAGCGTTAGTATGCTTGACCCGAGTACCGCGTCGAGGCACACCATCACCGTCTGATCCATCAATACTCCCCACCGGAAAATGAACATTGTCCTCAAGGTTCAAATCTGGAAAACGTTGACGTAGTACCGAAATAGGCTCCCATTTCTTCGGTTTAGTACTAATATAATATTACAAATATTGTTCTAAGCAACGGTTCACCACCTCCGTTTGCCCATCGGTCTCGGGATGATAAGCGGAACTATATTTAATTTTCGTACCTTGAAGATGAAAAAATTCCTTCCAAAATGTGCTCAAGAAAACCCAATCACGATCACAGACAATGCTTTCCGGAATACCATGTAGACGAACAATTCGCAGAATAAAAATTTCAGGAATAGTCTTGGCTGAATAAGGGTGGATAAGAGCAATTAAATGAGCATACTTGCTTAATCGGTCCACCACGACAAGAACCGCATTCTTTCCCCCGGATAATTGCAACCAATCGATGAAGTCCATCGAAATATCAACCCAAACTTGCTCGACGAAATACTTAACATCTCGACGCGTGCCCGACTAAACAAAAGATCGCCTAAGCCTTCGATAAGTACATAATTCACCTGAATGACCTCCCATTATCGAATCATTTCATATATCAAATCTTTCATTATTCCCTCATCGTTCGAAACTAGAGCACAATCTCGCTGAAAAATACATCGTCCCCGAATTATTCTTCCAAGATTATCCCGATGATCTCCATTCTTTAATTCAAGAATCAATTTACCGAGAATAGGATCAACATTGGTGGCCGCTTTCAATCGTTCCCATCCTATAAAGACTTGTTTAGAAATCGTAATCAAATCAACCAAACCTTCCCTTTGGGACAAAGCATCCACCGAATTGGTTTCGCGTCCGGGCCGATATACAATACTTCATTGATCACTAACATGCTTAGCCACCATAGCCCTAAGAGCGCACACACCAGCCCTCCCACACATGAAACAAACATCCCTAGAAGTGGAAGATGAATTTTCACAAGCATTGACAATCATTCTGCAGAGACCAATATCATTAACATTCTTTGTGAGTTGGGACGATTTGAAGAGCAAGAAAGCGGTGCCAAGAGCGCCAGAATAAAACATAAAATTTTACACTCTTTGGCCGGTCATGCCCAAGTCTCTATCACAATCTCCACAATCATGTACTTGTAGTCGGATATAATTGGTCCAAGATCCGCTAACCATTGAACCCCTAAAATGAATCTAATCCGGTAATGGGTAAAAAATAAAGCAAAATAAGCTTGTATCCTTGAATAATAAGCTTAACCCCACCATACTGGTTCCGACACCACACACGATCTCCACTAATCACCTTTACTGTGAACGACGCAATTGGCGTAACAACCAACTATAAACATCTCATAACTTGATCGTTAACAAAATTGTGGCTCGATCCATTGTCCACTAGAACACTAAAGGTCTAATTACATATCGTTGCTTCCATTCGTATGGTATGTTTCCCTGCACCCCCAGTTGTAGCATTCAAAGAGATTTCTGGCTCCGGCTCATTTAATTCACTTTCTTGATCATCCTTTTCCTCTTTTTGGTTAGTCTTTTCATCCTCACCCATCACACCGATCAATATCCCTTGAGTCGCTTGACATTGATGGACAAGAATAATTTTTTCGTCACAATCAAAGCAAAGGTTTTGAGTCCCCCCTGCTTCATTTCTTGGATCGAAAAATATTGTTGCGCCCGGTCTGACCATAACATCAGGCCGCGCTGAATTTTTTTGAAAAATCCATTTGAACCACTGCATTCACTTTTTGGACTTCTTAGAATGAGCATTGCTCGACGTGTTACTAATTTTGTCTAAAGACATCTCGTTCGTTGGATTCTTGACATTTCTTGCCGAAGAAACCGATTGGGCATTCGAAGAAGAACTCTTTGATTCCGACGTGTCATGTCCTTTCTTTCCTTTCTTTTTGACAGCGTTATCCTGAACTGGCTAACAAGTTGTCGAATTGATTCTTGGTTTGATGACGATAACTTAATGAGCGTATGAAGAGTCTCGCAAATCTCGTATATCGCTCTTTCAATCTGGTCGAGGCGCTCGCGGTTAGTCATGTCGCAACGTTGGCACTGATACCAATTGATGAAACTCGATGGATAGAGGATCGAATTCCTAACTGACGATGTTAGGAGACACTGTTCTTAACTCATGATGTTAAGAGATGCGAGGGTTTTCCATAGAAAATATTTCATTCATTAACATTCAACGAACCAAAGCACTATATTATAAGGCAGGCTACACAAAAGATCTTCTACAACTAAATAGCCAATCAACTAACAATAACCGAAAACTAACCAATAACCAACCAAAAAAACCAAACTAACAATTAGTCAGTAATCAACTAACATAGTTCTTCAATCGAACGTTAGTATGCTTGACCCGAGTACCGTGCTGAGGCACACCATCACCATCTGATCCATCACCTTGTTATAACTGATTTTGTCTTTTAGGTTTTTTCTTTTTCTTCTTCATTTCTCCTCCCACAGCTCTTCGTTCATGCCTCTCAGTGATGCAATTTTATAACATATGTTATTGGGTGATTTGTAACACAAATCATGCGTTATTTTTGAAAGATTTGTAACACAAATAATAGGTTTTTATTGTTGATTTTGGTTACTATTATCGGCAAGTTTGTTAGATTTTGCAATTGTGTATTGAGTGAATTTGATGAATCTATTAACATTTTTCTGTAGCAGTTTTATGTGGGATTGCTCAACAATTGTCCATAAGTACATTATTCTTCATTCCTCTTGTTTCTGTAATAGAGTTTTAAAGCTTTATTGATTTGAGTTTTCTTCTTCATCTCCATTCGTTTTGTTTTAAGAATTCTGAAATTACAATAAAGGGTTTTATCTGGACTGAGTTTGGTTATATTCTCGACAAATTCGAGCAGTTTATTTGAATTTGATTTTGGTTTTTTGGCAAACTTTGTGAATATATCTTCATCATCTGTAAAAGTTTATACAGAATCGATCAACAATTGAAATCAAATATATTAATCTTCCTTCTTTTTAATGTAACAATTACCTTCCCCCCTCTATTTCTGGCATATAATAAAGGTGGTGCTAGGGATCAACACCATTTAGAAGGGGGAGTTGGATCATAAAGAAGAGTTTGTTCCTTTGTTTGAAGAGGAACAATCCTACCAGACTCATTTGAGCTAGGAATGGCTAAACTGATTGTTCGAGGAAGAAAGTTAATGAAAGAAAAGGTCAAGAATAAATATCTTGATTTAACAGAAGTTATTCAAAATCTCACTTTTCTCTATCGTACTATGATTGTTAGATGGCATTCCAAGCTCCTTAATCTCATTCCTATCGAACGAGAATTAGAAGTAGTGTTAGTGAGGGTATGGATAATGCATTCATCTACTCTTTCAAGAAGTTATATAAATTAGATTGGTGCCTTAGACCATTTTGGGTGACTTTTTCGTGTTTGTCCTTGCAAATAAGAGACAAATGTTCACCCCATTTTTCTAAAGAAGAGATTGAAGAAGCGGTGTTCAATCTAGGGGAGATCTTACTAATAATAAGAAAAGGGATTCTTTAGAAACCCAACAGTGAATGGATTTGACTATCCTGTTCTTGTTCCACTAACTAGGACCAAATTCTCATATGTCTCTTTCATTATTACAACCTTCTTTTTTATGTCAAAAACCAGAAGCTATGCGCAAATTCTCATTGGATCTCGGTTGTTCTTAACAACGATGGCTATTCATTTAAGTCTTAGGGTAGCAAAAGTGCTAGGAGGATCAAAGAGAGAGAGAGAAGAAGAAAGGGTTGGGGATAAATATAGAATAAGATTCAGTTACTGTAGGATCGTGGGATAACCTTGATGTGAGTATAGGGCTCTCACATTTATCATTCTTCTATGGAATTGAGCTCTTAGCCGATCTAGTTGGTGATTTACATATGGTTTTTCTTTACATCAGGGTGACATGTTACCGATGAGCTCAGACCTCAGACCATATTTCCTCTTACCGATCCCCCCAAAAAAGGCGTATGCTCTTTTGGTAGGAGCTACTTCACTTTCAGTGTCCGGTGCTCCCTTTGAACTGATATCTAAAGATTCTCTTTCAAATGGTCTTGATCCCTAGTACCACCCTTATTATATGTCAAAATTTCCTAAGAATCCTGAGGTTCTATCTTACGGTCACCTCATATCCTACTCATTCATCCTCACCTAAAATCCGCCAAAGTTAGCCTTAGCCATGGAATCCAAGAGCTTGTGAGGTAGATTCGAGCGAGAGGGATGAAGAAGAAAAATGAGGAGGGGTCGGGCTTGGGTGCGGGAAGGGGTATGGTACTGAATGGTATATAAAAATATACTACATATATACTACAATGTACTAATAGTATATAAAAATATACTATGGATATAACTACAATACATTGATGATATGTAAAAATATATTACATATAGACTATGATATAGTGATAGTATATTAAAATATACTATGGTAAATATACATAACACAATATATTATTATATCCTATAGAGCATGTATCTATAAACTACGTAATATTTTGCGTTGAGATTGTTACATGAATAAGGTGATTTTCGCCCCTTATTAGTAACGGAAATCTCGTCTATTTATAATATTTTTTAGGTTTTAATCGATCATTTGTGCAAATTACAACTTTTTGGACAAATTTTTCGAACAAATTTTTCCTTTATTTTCATATACTGGTCTATTTTCCTAATTGAACATTTTTTTTTTGACAATCTAGGTCATTAGTTTGCTTTTCAACAACCCATATTAGTTTTGTATAATTTTCACAGACTTTTAATTTTTTATTGGATTAATATTATAGGGTCTCCGCACTTTGTCTTAATATCAACTTACCCTCCTAAACTATTTTTCCTTCCTAATTGGTCATCCAACTTTCTTCATTCATCAACTTACTCCCATGACCGTCAAATGACAATTAAATTGTGACATGCACGACACACGTATATTTTTTTTTTAACTTTTTCAACCTTATAAACCCACACTTAGCATACATACACAACAAAGCGTTACTAACATATGAATTCCAATCAAGATCAAGCTTAATAATAAAGCAAAACGGGTTGGCACAATTCCATACAAAATCATTTTATCACACAAATCTATAGCATGTTCTTTGTGCCCAAATTGAATTAAATCAGTAATCAAAGTGTTCCATGACACTTTATTTCTATCGGGCATTTTATCAAACAGATTATGTGCATCCTCTAATTGACTTAAATCTGCTCAGTTATTGAATCAATCTCCATATCCACCCCTCAAAGTTTAATGATAATATAATATTTTTAAAGAGCCAAGAGTAAACAAAATTGTAGAGGAAAGGAAAGAAAATCGGTTATGTGGAGAATAAATCATGATTTTTGTTGCAGAATGTAACAAAGAAGACGTTGTCGGTAGACTCACTCCATCTCTTTCCTCTAATGGCGATTGGTTTAGCAAATTGGCCTGCCATTCTTCGCACCCAAGAGAGCGATTAAAGCACTCAATTTCAATTATTCATAGCCAATAAGAATTGAATCTCAACTACAACATAGCCAATTGTAAAAGAATTCTTCCCGTCCTCCTCAATATTAAGGGGAAATGTATTAATAAGGATACAATTTATGTATGTATGAGATAGAAAGAGATGTTGATAATCCAAAATTATTCAGAGTCCAAAGTGTACTATTTTATTGAATATATTGGCTTTATACAAACTTCCTTAAGTGCATGAGTTTAATTAAAAATAATCAAACAAATAAAAATACTAGATGAGGTACTCAACGGCCTAGGATAACATCCATTCGTGGGGATCCCCTTTCTTCTTTGTTTTGCATCTGTTACACTCAACCGTCCATCAATCGCTACCGCATGACAGTTCCTATGGTTCTGAGCCAATTAGTCAGAACCACTTGGTGCCCTACCAACTTGTCTTGTCTGAGTGGTGCAGCCTACCCAATCAATCACGACCACTTGATGTCAGTCTGAACCCCTTTTCCCGTTCTGATATTTTACTCCGCACTTGAGGTAATGATCCCCCGTTGTCGAGATGTTGGTTCCCATTCTTGAAGCGATGATTACCCGTTCTCGAGATTTCGGTTCTCATTCTTGAAGCGATGATTATCCGTTCTGTGAATATCTCACGATTTCAGTCAGTCGTCTGTTTCTGCTTTTTCGATGCTTTTCATGAGTCCTGGGTAAGCCCCTTTTGTCCATGTGCCAGTGAATATTTTACCCATTCACTTGCCCCTCATTGCTCTTCGACGATGTTCGTCAATGTGCAATGAATGCTCTCAGCACGCGCCCCGTTTTTAGAGAACGACTATTCTTGATCTACTTTCATCAATTCACGATCCTCTTTTATTCTGCAAAACATTCAGTGTTGTGCAAGAAAAGTCATAAATATTTTTAAATAATGAGATAATGTACCATCATTTCCGCATTTATGGGGTTGCTGACATGTTCCTTAGAAACTTCATTGTTCTTAATTTTGTTTTATCTTATCGTGATATGTGCGCACGTGGGTTTCATTTTTTGCATTTCCCATGTGTTGCTTCATTTTATGGCTCTCATGTCATGTGCATTTCTAACCCATTAGGTTTTCTTTTATCCATTTGTCGTGTCATCACTGGCCCGCCCATTTTTAGGTAGACTGGCAGTAATTATTCCGTTCTCTTTCCTATGCGTCCGTCATTTTGCCTTTCCCCCTTTTTAGAATCGGTGTCTTTTCATCTCCCTATCTATTAAATGCTTTTGAACCTACTTTTGGCATATGTAGCCTATATTACCTAGGTTTCCCCCATTTCTTTTTTTTTTCTTACGCTTATTCTTATCTTCTGTAAGTTCTCCTTTCTTCCATTCTTCATCTTTGTGGCCTCTTCTCTTTTCATTTTTTTGTTCTGCACTCCTTCTTTTGGTAGTGATGGAAGAACACCCATTCAAGGTGACCATTCCCTTAGTTAGGAAAAAATGAATTTGACCGCTTTCTTGCCCTTTACATGGACGCCTTCCTGTAGATGTAGTCTGTGGTTTGGGTAAGGAATCCCTAAATATTCTCTATGTAATCTTCCTTACCAAATTTCCTTAGCCCCAATGTATATAACATGTGGTTTGAAGCTTCCCTTCTGTCCTCTTTTCTAGGAATTCTTCGGTACTTTCAACCTTGCCCCCTCCCAATATACCTCTAGTACATATAAGGTTCTTTTAGGGATTGAGACCCTCAATAGGAGGCATAACCTAAATATAGGGGTAATGAAATCTGCTCTGTGTACATAGTGAAAAGGTGTGAACTGTCCTATTACCTGGCTCCCTGCGCGAGTAAGAAGCGGGGAGGACTAGTTATTGACCTTCCTAGCGGGGATAAAGGCTGGGATGAGGGTGCACTCCTCGTAGGTGAAAACTGGGGTGGCGACGGTCGCTGGGTCGTTTCCCGGATCTGAGGGGAGTTCAGTAAGTGGCTGGAGCCCTTCTTTCATTTTATTTTCATGCTATAGTCCTGATTTTGTCATTTTTGTTTGTTTTTTAGCTTGTCTTTTCTAAATTCTAACCCCTATTGTCTGTGTAGATAACAATCTAAACAAGTGGGGAGAACTTGACACCATAGACTTTGGTGGTCTCCACCACCTTTCTCTTGCAGCCGGCTACCTCCTCCTCAGCAGACCTCTCAGCCTCCTTTATCTTCAGGAAGCGTTCTATTTTTGAGAAAGTGAATTAGGTTGTCATGACAACTGGGCTCCCGTTCAATTTCTACATCAGCTACGTTAGTTAATGGGAGCGAGATGCTTGGTTCTTTCAGAACTTCTCCGAGGATGTTTCTTCTATAAGGGAGGTGTAACAAAGATCATAGGTTCGCTAGGGCATCAGCATGCCCATTCTCCGTTCTAAGAATTTGCTAGATTTCATAATCTTTTAGTGTATTAAGGAGATCTTTCGCTCGTTGTAAGTCTTTTATCATTCGTTCATCTTTTGCTATGTATTCTCTCGTGACCTGTTTTGCGATCAACATGAAATAGTAGAAAATCTTAACTTTAGTTACCTCATATTCCCGTAGCAGAGATATTCCCGTGATTAATGCTTCATACTCTGGTTCATTATTTGATGTATTAAACTCGAAGGAGATGGAATGCTCCAATAGTTCCCTAAAGGGAGTTTGTGCCACTACCCCTGCTCCTGCTCCTCTATTGTTTGAAGCACCGTCTACAAAGATCGTCCAGGCTCCACTTTCTCCCATTTGGTAAGCTACCTGTTCAACTTCCCCTCCTGTGAAGTCAGCTACAAAGTCCACTAATGCTTGTCCTTTTATTGACGCTCGAGGGTCGTAACTAATATTGTATTGGTTCAGCTCAATTGACCATTTTTCTATTCTTCCGCTTGCCTCTGTTGAGTTCAAAAGGCTTTTAATGGAAGATTCGGTCAATACTTTGATGTTGTGGGATTGGAAGTAGGACCTCAGCTTCCTTGCTGCAGTTACAACTGCCAATACCAGTTTCTTCATTCGTTTATACCTTATTTCCACAGCCACAAGGCTTTTACTTACAAAGTATACATGTTTATGTTTCATTTGTTCTTCTTTGATGAGTACTACGCTGACTGCCCCTGTTTAGACAGCTACATATAACATAAGTTGCTCACCGGGAATAGGTTTAGAGAGTAAAGAAGGGTAGTTAAGTACTCATTAATTTTGGTAAAGGCTTCTTCAAAGTCCTCATTTCAATCGCGCACAAAGTTTTTCTGCAATTTTTTGAAAAAAGGTTTACATCTGTCTGTTGACCTGGAGATGAACCTGTTTAGGGCGGTCAATCTTCCCATTAAACCCTAGATTTCTTTGAGGTTCCACGGGGACTTTATTTCTATAATTTCCTTTACTTGATACATGTTTACTTCAATTCCCCGTCGTGTAATTAGATGTCCAAGGAACTTTCCCTGACACCCCAAAAGTTCATTTCTCTGGGTTTAGCATCATGGAATTTCTCCTTAGAACAGAGAAGGCTTCTTCAAGGTCCTAAATGTGGTGTTACCGCTTCTTACTTTTGACCAGCATGTCATGAACGTAGACTTCCATATTCTTTCTAATTTGCTGGCGAAAAACTTTGTTCACCAGGCTTTGATAAGTTGTGCCAGCATTTTTTAGACCAAAGGGCATGACTTTGTAGTAATAGACGCCATACTCAGTAATGAAGGAAGTCTTTTCCTGATCAGCTTGGAACATCTTTACTTGATTGTAACCTGAGTAAACGTCCAGGAAGCTGAGCAGTTTGTGTCCAGAAGTGGTGTCTACCATCTGATCTATCCTTGGCAGCGGGTATTCATCTTTAGGGCATGCTTTGTTTAGGTCAGTGAAGTCAACGTAGATTTTTCACTTTTCGTTCTTTTTTCGTACCATTATTACGTTAACGAGCCATTCGGGGTAGTTCACTTCTCTGATGAAACCTACTGCTAAGAGCTTCTCAACTTCTTTTTTGATCGCTTGGTTCCTTTCAGGGGTGAAGCTTCTCTTTTTTGTTTCACAAGTTTCATAGCAGGATTAATGTTTAACCTGTGGCAGATGATTTCCTCTGGGATGCCAGGCATTTCCTACGTGCTGCTGCGAACACATCTTTGTTTTCCGTTAGGAATTATATCAACTTCTTTTTCTCACTTTCTTCAAGACAGGCACCAACATTTGTTATTTTCTAGGTCCCTTTCTCGAAGCATATGGGTTCTGTTTCCTCTCCCGCCTCATACATTGGGTCATCTTGCCCATCTCCCTGTAATTTTTATAGATCTGCGGGTCCTCGGCATTTTTCGTAGCTTTTTTCTTTGCAAACTCTAAAACGATTACTGAACAGATACGAGCCACGACCTGATCGCCTTTTATTGTTTTCACTCCTTCTAGGGACAGATATTTCAATACTTGGTAGGATGTTGAGGGTACGTCCTTCATTTTGTGGAGCCAGGTCCTTCCTAGGATCACGTTATACGGGGAAGTTATTCCCAATACCATGAATTCGCTCATATGGTTAAACGAATCTGCGCTTACTAACAACATTAGGGTTCCTTCTGAGTAGCTAATGGATCTGTTGAATCTGATCAACGGTTCCTTGTAATTTTTGATCCCCCATAGACATTTTCTCCACAGTTGCCTAATACAAGACTCTCCTTAAAAAGCAGTTGCCAACCTGAATTGAAATGACGGGGTATCATTGTCGTGTTCATCATTTTCTAGATCAGAGTCTCCGAACATAAGCGACGAGTTCCCGTTGCCACTTGAGCGCTTTAGCTGATGTCTTTCTAACGTTGGCCGCTTGTAGTATATCTTCTATTCCTTTTTTGTTGTCGCTTCTTGCTCGGTTAATGCTCTAACTGTGTTGACGATACAGAGGGGCTATTTCCCCTTATCCTTCCTATCCTCTTCCCGATTATCTTTCTCAATCTCGCGTTTCTGTTCATATCTTTTCACAAATTGGTTAAGGTTCCCCTCTTTGATTAGTTGCTTAATATAGTCTTTGAGCTGAAAACAGTCTCGCGTGTAATGTCTGTTGCTCTTATGATTTGTCTTTGTCTTTGTAGCTAGGTTCCTTAGTGAACAGGGTTGGTCTTTTCAGCCAATGTTTATCTTTAATTGTCTCCAATATTTGGCTGACTGGGATGGTCAAAGGTGTGTAGACCTTGTCCATCAGGTGGGTTCTGTCAAAATCTCATTTTCGATGGGAATTCCTGTTCTGTTGGGCCTTCTTCCCATCTTTTCTTTCTATTTCGTCATGCTTCCTCCCTTCAGATCTTGAGCTTCTTTCTCGCTTCTGAGATTCTTCTTCCTGTTGTTCAACCATTCTTCGCATACTTCTTTTCTCTTCTTCCAATGTAATATAGGTTCATGCAGGTTGAAAAACCTCTGCCATGGAAATGGGTTCACTTTAAACAGGTCCTCAAAGAAGGGTGACTCCGGGTCTAGACCTCGTCGGAAGGCCAATCTGGCTAACCGGTCGTCGCTGTTCTCGACCTTGACCATTTCATCTTTAAAGCGGTGAGTGTATTCCTGCAGGGACTCCCCTTCCTTGGTGGAGATCATCATCAGATATTCTGAGTCTTCCATGACGGTACGGTATGTTGAGTACTATTCTATAAAGATGAAGGACATAATAGCGAATTTAGTGATTGAATGCATTGATAAGGAGTGGCACCACTTCAAAGCTGTCCCGTCTAAACTGGTAGGGAACATTCTACACATCAGCTTATCGTCGTGTTGGTACAACGCCATTTCTTGTTTGAATCATCGAAGATGGTCTACAAGATCAGACTTTCCTTCGTAACATTTGAACCTCGGCGCGGTGAATTTTTTAGGTATGGGTGCTGCTAGAATTTCTGAGCTTAATGGTGTTCTGATAAGAGACTTAAGGTCGTTCTTTTCCGTACTCCCGAGATTCCTTATCTCCATCATTTTTTGGTCGAACAGCTCCTCGACTGCTTCTTTTGACATGATTCGGGGTCATCGAACCTCTCCCGTAGTTTTCTTCACAAGGTTTTATAATTGGACTTCTTCTTCTCGTTGTATGCTTCTGTCATTCTCGCGGTCCCCTTGTCTTTCGTCTCGTTGGTCGGCCTCAGAGTGGGTTTCGTGTTTGTCATTGTTCACCCGCTGGCTCACTTCTGCTCGTGTTTTCGTGAGTTCCTGTTGTTGCGTGTTGATTTGCTCTTGTACATTCTACCACACATCATGCATTGCTTCAATATTCCTTCTTTCCATCTCTTGCATCCCGTTCAGGATCATCTGTAGCATTTCTTTCCATTTCTTTGGGCTTGTTGTCTCCATTTAGAGCCGTGTTAGATCTGGTTCTAGGCATGTTTACAGTTTTGTAGGGTAGGTCTCTTGAGCTTTTTTCTCAGGCTCTCAATGAAAGTGCAAAAAATGTTAAGGATTTTTCCGTCCTCCTCAAGATTAAGGAAAATGTATTAATAAGAATAAAATTTGTGTAAGCTGACAGTTTTGTAGGATAGAATTGTTGATAATTCAAAATTCTCCAAATTTCAAAGTGTACTGTTTTATTGAATATATTAGTTTTATATAGACTTCCTTAATTGCATGGGTTTAATTAAAAATAATCAAACAAATAAAAATATCAGATGAGGTACTCATCAGGCCTAGGATAACACCCATTTGTGGGGATCCCCTTTCTTCTTTATTTTACATTTGCCACACTCAGCCGCCCATCAATCGCTACTGCATGACAGTTTCCTGTGGTTCCAAGCTAATTGGTCAGAACTATTTGGTGGCCTACCAATCTGTCTTGTCTAAGTGTTGTAGCCTACACAATCAATCATGACCACTTGATTGTCAGTCTGGACCCCTTTTCCCGTTCTGATATTTTGCCTTGTCCTTGAGATAATGATCCCCCATCGAGATGTTGGTTCCCATTTTTCAAGCGATGATCCCTCGTTCTCGAGATGTCAGTTTTCTTTCTTGAAGCGATGATTACTCATTCTCGAGATATTGGTTCCCGTTCTCGAGATGTCAGTTCTCGTTCTTGAAGCGATGATTACCCCGTTTTGTGAATATCTCGCGACTTGAGTCAGTCATCTGTTTATATTTTTTTGACGTTTCTCATGAGTTCTGGGTAAGTCCCTTTTGTCCACATGACAGTGAATATTTTTACTTGTTCACCAATATTTTATTTCTTTAACCATGTGTAAAACTGAGATGAAACTAAATGATATTGTCATCACATTATCGGCTCTATATGGTACGCCTTTTCTTTAGCTTACATATCGTTAGATTTTTATATATGTTGTCATTAAAACTGACATGTTTTTATCCATCCGAGTCATCGACATGTTGGACTCATCAGGACGACACGCTGTCGTGTGGTTCAATTGCTACTAGATTCCAGAAAATGATGTAGTAATTAGTAATACCAGTAGATAAAGTTGCTAATTAAGGTGAAAGCTTGGTTCGGATTCAATGGATAATAAAGATTTGGCGAAATTTGGGCAATTTTAGTATAAAGAGCCTTCTATTAATTACTTGTTTAATTATTAACCTTTCATTGTTTTTAGTAAATATATTAACAACCTTCAAGCTTCATTTGACTCTCCCTTTACCCTCCAAACCTCTTGTTTTTCCAACAGTCATAACCAAACATTTATATAAATCACAATGTGCCTTAATTAATTTCCCTGAAGAACAGAGGCTTCAAGGAGGAAATTATATAAATGTTGTGAATTAAATTTCCTTTTTGTGCCTCAAAGGGATAAATTGTGAAAAAAGGGACTAGTTCTAGTTCTTTGACTTGAAAATTTCTCCAAATCCATATTTTTTTTACTTCATATTCCTTTTAAAACAAATGGCGTATGGAGATGACACTAAGAAGAGGAAGCGATACGCGATTATAGGCGTTTCGTCCTTGTTACTCGTCGCTATGGTTATAGCCGTGACAGTCGGAGTCAATATTAACACTGGTGAAACAAGTGATCCAGTAAGCAGCAACAAGGCTCATGCCATATCATCCTCAATGAGAGCCATCAAAACTATATGTCAGCCAACTGATTACAAAGAAGAATGTGTTGAGAGCCTAAAAGCCTCTGCAGGTGAGACGACGAATCCCAAAGAACTCATCCAAATCGGATTCAAAGCCGCGATAAAGTATCTAAATGCGGCTGCAAACAAATCAATCACCCTGCAAGAGCTTGAGAAAGATCCAAGAGCAGCCAAGGCTCTTGGCAATTGCAAAGAGCTGATGGGCTATGCAGTTGGTGACCTTAAGCAATCCATTGACAAATTGGGAGAATTTGACATTACTCAATTGGATGATATGTTGGCTGATTTAAAGGTCTGGCTTAGTGCTACAATCACTTACCAAGAAACTTGTTTGGATGGATTTGAGAACACAACTAGTCAAGCAAGTGAGAAGATGAAATCCGCGTTGAAGACCTCTATGCGTCTTAGTAGCAACGCCCTTGCGATGGTCTTTGAGATCTCGTCCGTTCTGACAGGCTTGCATATTCCTAGCTTTAATCATCGTCGTCTTCTTTACAATGATGTCCCTATTGTTGGTCACGACAAATTGCCTTTCTGGGTTGAACCGCCCGCCCGGAGACTACTCTATGCGACTACGGACAAAATCACGCCCGACGTCGTTGTCGCCAAGGACGGAAGTGGAACGTTCAAGACTATCAATGAGGCGTTGCTACGTATTCCAAAGAACAACAATAAGACTTTTGTGATTTACATCAAGGAGGGAGTGTACAAGGAAAACGTCCAAATTAACAAGACGATGACAAATTTAGTGATGATTGGTGATGGCCCGAAAAGGACCCGCATCACCGGTAGCAAGAACTTCGTCGATGGCACACCGACCTTCAAAACCGCTACAGTTGGTAATTCAAACATACCATTTTTATTTAATTATGAAAATAATACGAGGATAATCTGTTTGTTCTTTTGCTGAGATTAATGAATATTTAATTGTTGTAGCTGTTCTGGGAGACAACTTCATTGGTAGAGACATTGGATTTGAGAACACTGCAGGCCCTGAAAAGCATCAGGCAGTGGCACTACGAGTCCAATCCGACATGTCAATCTTCTACAACTGCGCGATGGACGGGTACCAAGACACGCTCTACGTACACACCAATCGTCAATTCTACCGCGACTGCATTGTGTCAGGCACGATCGACTTCGTCTTCGGAGACTCGGCCGCTGTTTTCCAAAACTGCACATTCCTCGTCCGCAAGCCACTCGACAACCAGCAATGCATTGTCACAGCACAAGGCAGGAAGGAGCAGCGCCAACCATCAGCACTCATCTTACAAAACTGCACAATCACATCCGACGCTGGGTACTATCTAATTGCCAATTATCCTAAAACTTAAGCTATTAAATTAAGGCGAACTTAATAATTTAAATAGCTTTTAATAGGTACTACCCGGTGCGGAAGCAGTTCAAGGCATACCTCGGACGACCGTGGAAGGAATACTCAAGGACAATCATAATGGAGTCGTTTATTGATGATTTGATTCAGCCGGAAGGGTGGCTGCCTTGGATGGGAGACTATGGATTGAAAACTTGCTTCTACACAGAGTTTAACAATTATGGACCAGGATCAGATAAGTCAAATAGAGTGAAATGGCGTGGGATTAAGAACATAACAGCAGCACATGCTGAAGATTTTACAGCAGGCAGGTTTATTAGGGGTGATAGTTGGATTAGGCCTACTGGCTTTCCTTATACTTCTGGCCTGTTCACTACTGTTACTAAATCAATTAATTATTGAAACACACAAAGTGTATGAGAGAGTGGGAGAGTTGTGAATTTGTTTTCGTTTTTTTTGTTGTATTTTGTCTAAAATTTTAGCCTTGGGGATTGCATTGCAGCCCTTTGATTTTTTTTATTCATTTTCTATACCAATAGATTTCCATTTGGAATTTTGTTTGATTCCATCTTATATCTTTCATCCAATCTAGTGATAGATTTTGTTAACTGTAGTCAACAAAATATAAAAAAATTATAACGAGATGAACTGATACAGACACATAATATTTATATATTAGTAACGTAAAAATTATATTCTGATAAAAGAGTGAAAAAACTAGATTATCAAATGAAAGTAATAAAAAAAATAAAGTAAAAGGATCAATGTCACTAGACCAAGTAGTCGTTAAGAGGAAATTTCTCTACGCGTTCAACTTCAAACTCCATCAAATATTCTTCGAGTTATAAAAGAAAAAAAAGAATAATTGTACGTTGATTGATGAAGATATAGAGCAAATTATAATTGACAATAAATACTCTCATTAATAAATTAATTTTTTATTAATAAAACTTACTTTTATAATTAATTAAATTAGATTGCTACTCGTTCAATTATAACTTGGCGTCGCGGAATTACTAGAAAATTAACAGGTCTCACTTCCGTTATAAATAGTGCCGAATGGCCAATGGCAAATCCTTCGAACAAAAAAGCCCCAATATTAGTACACCAAAACCCTCTCTTTGCCTTGGCCCTTGGGCACAACATTCGTCAATGGCTGTCTCGTCATCATCTCCTTCCTCATATTCATCTGATTCGTTTTCTTCCTCCTCTCGCCGTCTCCGTCGTCATCGTCGTAGCCGCCGAGACAGAGATAGAGACCGAGATAAAGCCAGAGACGCCCTCAAGATACGAAAAAAGAGCAGCTCCCACACCAAACGGTGTCGTAGGCGTCGTCATCACTCCTCTGATTCCCGCTCTTCCTCTGACTCCGACTCCTATTTCGATTCCTCAAGGTTCTCTCGTTTGTCCAAAACACTGATTTTGATCTTTTTGTTTTGGATTGCTTGTTAAATTGCCTGATGATTGGTTAGTGGGATGACTTCTGGGAAACAGATGAGGACGAAATGCTGGGATATATTCTAGCTGAGATTTTCATCTTCCTTTTGCTTCTCCGCGCTTTATTCTAAAACTACCACTTTGCATCTTTGTTGCTTGGTTGATTATTGGTGATCTCTCGGGATTGTTTTATTCAAAATTAGAATAGTTGCACTAAAATCTGAATTTTGTGCGGAAAGCCAATAACTTTGACACGGTCAATACAGAAAATTATTGGTTTAGCTGAAAATGAGATTTCCATATTACATCAAACAATCGAAATGAATGGATAATAGTTTTTACACCGAATTATTAAACATAGCTAGTTCCTTCTAAAATCCATAGAGTAAAAAATGAGTATCTTATATGGCTGCAAGCATTGTTGGCACTAGTCAGAGTTCCCTTGTCGTTTGTCTTCTCTAGGTTATCCTTTAACTTCTAAATCAGTTGAATAATTTGTTTCTTTCGTTATACATCTTCCATGTAAGTTGTTTAATCTAGAAATTTTGACTTAATTTGGTGCCATTATTTCCATACTTCTCATTTCTTTCTGTAGACATTTTGCAAATCATGCTGTGCTGAAAATAGTCCAGCCAAGCATTTGATATTGCATGGCGTACAGAATAGCTTCTGGATCAACTGGAGTTTGTATAAATCATGTTGTACTAACAAAAAATTTACCACAAGGACAATGGAAACTGATAATTAGTGTTGAAGCCTGAAAGGGAAGATTCAGACTCAGATTGCGTAGGCCACAAGTGAATGAAATACATTTAGAAGAACTTTTTACTAATGATTCTCCAATGGAGCATTCTGAAAGCTTTCGTAAACAGTGGACAACTGTGAAAAGGGCATAAAACTCAAAAGTCTTTAACTATGTTGTTTTGATGTTTTAGGACATAATTCAACTTACATTTTATATTATTGATGTTCCATGCAATTATTGCGAGCTCTTGAGTAAAAAGAGAAAGAAGGAAATGTTATGGGCGCATGGATGATTGTTGGATATTATTAGCCACTATGAAGTGCACTTATATTTTTAATATCTTCGTGCAATATCATTCATTTCCATATTTACTTTCCAACAATGCTAGAATTTTTTCCTCACAAGTTTTATGGAAATCTTCCTTCCTGACTTCAATTTCTTTACTCGTTGGAGTTATAGAAGTGATAGTTCTTCCGAGAGCGAGGCTGAAACATCTAACCGTTCAAAGAGGCACAAGAAGAATGATGGACCTAAAAAGGTGGTCTTTTTCACCCTTTTTTGTTGAGTTTTCTAGTAACTCTTGTTATTATCAATGTTTAAAAAGGATATTGAGGCTTATGCCTAGAGGATCACCTCAGTTTCTGGCTATAGAAAAATGTCTCAATGCTTAAGCCTCGTGGTAGAATAAGAAGGCTTACGCCTGTCTATGGTGATGCTTACGCCTTTGAGCCTTACCCTTATTATGCCTTGAGGCTCTTGAGGCTTAAATCTCGATCGTTCTTTAGTTTTTTTCCGTAGATTTTGACTACATGTTGTGATTTAACATACTTCCCTTTGATTTCAAGTTATCTCTGTATTTTCATCACATGTGCGCCTTCTAATTCATGGAAGAAAGAAGAGAACCCTTACGCCACTGTTATTTTTCATATATCATTCTCCTTTGAAATACACTTCTAACCTTTTAGCACAAAAGTTGATAAATATAAGTCCAAACCTGAATCATAATAAAACAAAAACTATCAATAACGAATGTTATGTTGAAGTTCATATAAAAAAAATAACACCCTTCAAGTTATGGAACCAATATGATAGTACTTATATTCCTTTTGAATTATTTTATCGGATAAATTTCTGAACAGAATATTAATTTTATCAAGTATCTTTAACTTCTTGATTTAGTGGCTTTAAGATGAGGCTTCTGCCTCACTACGCATTGAGGCTTACGCCTCGCATTTTAAAGCAAAACGCCTTAAGGCCTCTTTTAAACTATTAAAAATTGTTTATTATTTCATCTCATTATCTTTTAACCTCCTAGAGAAAGGAAAAGGACCGGAGCAAGAGTCATCGGCATAAAGGACATAAGAATAAAGCTAAAGAGGTAGGCCAGTGTCTTCACCACCCTCTCTCCCTGTATGCTTATTATACCAGCTTCATACTATGGATGAAACTAATCACTGTCTGACCATGTTAACGTATTTTTATGGATTAAAGAACAAAAACGCATAATTCACTATAGCATGCATGGTGAACATGGTACAGACAGAATCTAATTTTTTTTCCCTTTTGACTTATTGGACCACTTTATGCTTCACTCAGAAACATGGATTTCGGAGATTACTACACATGCAATGTATGAGCTACAATCAATATCCTGTTTTAGAATGATTGATTTAATTGACAAATTGAGTTTGTGGATGCAATCTGGATGAATGCTATAAGAAATAAATGTGGTAGATCTCTTGCCTATGTTTTGCAATTTCTTTTGTGGCATGTACATGTTTGACTTCTTGTAAGGTGTTTCGTATGTCTATATTGTACTGATTGGTTCTTTGAAATTGGAGCTGGGGTCTGTGGCACGATGATGGGGCACTTGGTTGTTATTTCTTGGTCGGGTTTTGTCCTGGCATGGGAGCCATATATAGAAGCAGCAAGAGGATAGCTCTAGAGGCCCTGTGCAGCTTTCCAAGGTTTTTAAAGCTCTCCGCTTAATAATCATTCAGAGCTGACCTTTTATTCTTCATTTTCGAGTAATCTTTTTTTTGGTACTGGTTTTTGATTAATCTTTACATGCATGATGACAGTTTTTAGGACGTGACAAAGATGATGGTGTTCGTCGTAGTGCTGTCTCTGGTAAAAAGGTGAGCCATATGATTGAATAACTGTTTTAAAAAGATTTTATTATTGAAACGATCATCTTTAACCTCTTTTTTCTGCTTTTTTTTACAGATCCTATTGAAACTTGAGAAATCAAAGGAAGATAAAGCAGCAGAAAACAAAAGAAATGAATTGCTGAAATTTTTAAACGCTAGCTTTGATTGAAAATGGGATTCAAGATGGAGAAAATGAGGCTGTTATTGAAAATGGGATTCAATTTTAACCGATGGTGGACGCCGCATTGAAATTAAATAGTTCTATTGAGAGTGACGCATATGTTGTGAGATTTATATAACAAAGTTTCAAAAGAATCTTGATGAGTTTTTTATTAAATGCTGTTGTGTATGGATTTTGATAGTTTTTCCTTACGAGTTATACTGCATTTTTGGATACTTTTAATAAGGTATTATACTTCTAAGAATACCTAGATAGAGAGGACTTTGACGGCATAGGACATTAAATCATAGTCTACGCCTATGGTAGTATGGAAGATAAAAAATGGAAGCGTTCGAAACGCACAAATCAATTGATTTAACTTTTTAAAAGGATAGATAGGTAAAATGCACGCAGGCTAAGTCATTCTATTCATTCTTTACTTTTTCTAGTTAGTCTTAAAGATGATACGACATCTATTTTAAAAGTGCTAGAGATTGCCGGGCATCAGGGTGCTCTTGGTGAGGAGATCTTGGGACTACAGATAAAAATTTTAAGAAGTAATATAAGCAACAAAAATAGTAAATTGAACTTGTTGATTTGAGTATGGAAGACGAAATTTCTTCAAGACATACAACTAAACAGGGTAGTAAGACATGTTAAGAGTATCAGACGAGAGCTTTAATCAATTTCATTATCAGAAGCATAATAGTCCCGCAAGAATAATAAATATGGGCTTACAAAAGTGGCTAAAACTCTAGCAAAATTTGGATTGAAACGCTAATATTTGCCTTGCGGAATATAAAATGAAGTCACACCCTAAATCCCCTGCTATTCCTTCTTCCTCTAGCCTTCTCAAACTTCCTTCCCTTGGACCTCACATGGTTTGCTGTGGCTGTGAGGCACACCCGGGGCTGGACCAAAGTGCTTCACTGCTTCACGAGCATTCGTTCGACCTCTGAGGAGAACCTATTACTCACAAAACGAAATAATATTGAATTTCGCAGTTAACTTAAATGAGGAACATCCAGACAAACAATCCCAAAGATATCTGGATTCACACCATTGAATAAACCAGTAACAAAAACAAACAGGCTGGATAAAATCAAAACATTATGGTTTATCCTAAGAATAAATAAAGTAGCCAGAGGTTCCAGTATTTCTTAAAATTATATACTTGCCACGGCAGTATTCGGCAGAATGCCCTCCGTGATGGAAGTCATAACCAAAAAATGCAAGAGAAGCCCATGTTTATGATAAAACAATAAAAACAAGTAAACTTGCTCCTCAAAAAATACACAATAAAGCATAAAGCAAGCAAAATGAATTCAAAATCATCCCGTGTTCTGGCCCAAAGGGGCCCTTAAAGCAAGCTGGTCAAACGTCAAGCACTCTCCACCAGCCTTCTCAATCCTTGCCCTTGCAGTCTCGGTAAATCTCAGTGCTGTAACCTTTAGAGCCGGAACTTCATAAACACGAATGTCATCTGTCACAGTCCCAACAACGATTGCAATCTCTTGTTCTCCTGTGCGAACCAATCAAATCATTGAGATGCTGAAAAATCTACACGTGCAAACAGAATAATGTGTATGCAAACAAATACAAAGAACGAGTTGCAATGAGGGAGAAAGGCCAAGAGAAAAACAAACCTTGCCTTGTTGAATTTGCTCATGAACATTGGGAATTACTGCATTAAACTTGCTTCCAGTTCTCCGGACCAGGAACTGGTATAGCTGATGAGACAATTTATGTCATTCATATTCTTATAAGCATGACACTAACACAGACATATAAACTGATGAAAAGAGTAACAAAATTAAGATATAGTGAAAAAAATACCAACAAATTGTTAGACAAGCAAAAATATCAAAAAGGCTTATATTAAAACAAGTGCCATTTCCTTCAGAATATTTGTATTCGAATCCAATATGGCAAGATCAGCATTAGCATGGTTTAGATATAAGCATCATGGGGAAAGCGTCTGTCTTTTCTTTTTAACTCTTAATGTAGGTTTGAAGGTTAAGAACTGCAACATAAATGCATGATGCAAGTTCCATTTTCAACAATCTAGCATAACGAAATCATTTAAAGTACAAAATTTTCTCACTGCTCTCGTACAGAGTGCCAAAAAAATTCCTCGGCATAATATATCTGCATAGTCAAGGCTGCAATGTCTGACCACTCGCCTATCATTTTATCGCACGGGCAGTGGGCCACAAAACGCCTTTTTGTTTCGAGAGCATGCGGTTTCATGACGAAGGTTTCATGGAGTTCATTAGGCTCAAATGGTCCAGTTATGCTGTGACGGGGAATGCATCATTCATTTTAGCTCAAAAACTCAAGCTCCTTAAGGCCGACTTAAGGCAATGGAATCTTGACACTTTTGGCAATGTGTTAGCCAGAAAAAGAGCATGGATGGAGGAGCTCCAAAATCTTGACGTGGAGGACCAGAACGGGGGTTTATCTCAAGATAGGGCGATTTTGAGAGAAGAGGTCAAAGGAAATTTGAATAGGACCATCTTGGCCGAAGAGACTCTATGGAGACAAAAATCGAGAGCCTTATGGCTAGCCCAAGGAGATCATAATTCTAAATTCTTCCACGCCATTACCCGAGCTCATAGACGCCAAATCACATAGGTAATATTAAGATTGGGGTAGAGTTCTCTCGACCGAGGATGAGATTAATGAGGGGATTGCAGTGTTTTTTAAAGATCTCTTCTCGGAAAAACATTGCTGGAGACCCAAAACTGATGAGCTATTTTATCCCTCCCTGTCTACGGAAGAGGCAAGCACTTTGGAAGCTAACTTCTCGGAGGAGGAAATCCGACATGCCCTTAATTCCATGGAAGGAGAGAAAGCGCCTGGACCAGACGGTTTTCCCTTGATTTTTTTCCAGAAGTGTTGGGATATTATCAAAACGGAGGTAACTCAAGCGTTGAATTTTTTCTATGACCATGGGAAATTCGAAAAAAGTCTTAATGCTACTTTTTTGGTCATTATCCCAAAGAAGAAAGGCGCTGCCAAAATAAAGGATTTTAGACCTATAAGTCTAGTGGGGGTTGGTACAAGTTGCTATCTAAGATTCTGAAGTCTATTCGACTTCGTTCGGTGATTAATAAGCTGCTTACCGAAGACCAGCACGCTTTCGTCCGAGGTTAACAAATCCTAGATGCGTTCTTGATAGCTAACGAATGCATTGATGAGAGAGTTAGGAGCAAAAAGGCGGGGATCGTGTGTAAGCTCGACATTGAAAAGGCTTACGACCATGTTAATTAGGAGTTTCTTCTTTATGTTATGGCAAGGATGGGATTCAGGGAGAAATGGAGAGGGTGAATGAAGACTTGCTTCTCCACGTCCATGTTTTCGGTTATTATTAATGGAGTTCCGAGAGGCTTCTTCACCCCTTCCAGAGGATTGAGACAGGGTGATCCCCTGTCTCCTTTTTTGTTCATATTGGTGATGGATACTCTTAGTCAATTTATTCACAGAGCTGTGGAGGGCAACCTGATTTCAGGTTTTTCAGTTTTGGGGGGGGGGGGGGGGGGG